>VWZI01005527.1:4844-17888 GCA_013396835.1 Psilopogon haemacephalus
GGCAGGTAACTGCTAACCCAGTACACCAGTTCATAGAATTGTGGAATCATAGAATGGTTGAGGTTGGAAGTGACCTCAAAGCTCAGCCAGTTCCAACCCTCCTGTGCCATAGTCAGGGACATCTCCTACTAGAAAAGGTTGCTCAAGGCCTCATCCAACCTGGCCTTGGACAACTCCAGGGAGAGAGCATCCACAACCTCTCTGGGTAACCCATTCCAGTTCTGGAGCCCCTGTGACAGGAAAGATCTGGAGGTGCTGGAAGATGTTCAGAGAAGGGCCATGAGGATGGTCAGAGGGCTGGAGCTCTTCTTTTGTGAAGAAAGACAGAGAATTGGGATTGTTCAGTCTGGAGAATAGAAGGCTCTGAGTTGACCTTATTGTGGCCTTCCAGTATCTGAAGTTGTCTACAGGAAAGCTGCTGAGGGACTTTGTAGGGTGCCAAGTACTGAAAGGACCGGGGAGAATGGAGCAAAACTGTAAGTGAGGAGATTCAAATTGGATGTTAGGAAAAAGTTTTCCAGCATAAGTGTTCTGAGACCCTGGAACAGGTTGCCCAAGGAGGTGGTGGAAGCCTCATCCCTGTAGGTCTTTAAGGCCAGGCTGGATGTGGCTCTGAGCAACCTGATTTAGTGTGAGGTGTCCCTGTCCATGCAGGGGGGTCGGAAGTGGATTATCTTTGATGTCCCTTCCAGCCCTGACAATTCTGTGACTCTATCAGCTGTTAGGATCTAGTAGGGTGTGTTGGAAGAAAGAGAACTGTAGCATCACTCAACAAAGACAGAATCACAGAATGGGGGGAGCTGGAGGGGCCTTCGGAGATCATCTACTGCAACCCCCTCTGCTAGAGCAGGTTCACAAAGCCATTTTATACAGAAGTTGAAAGACCTCAAAGTTTTAAAGCAAAGTCTTGAAAACTGAGTGTTGAGGGTTGGAGGAGGGAAGGAGGCTGGTTCATGAAGATCTTGGCTTGTCATTAGGGATAGATATTCCTTGAAAAGGTGATTTGGGACAAATGAGGTAATAGCAAGTGTCAGGCTGGAACAGGCTGCCCAAAGAGTTTGTTGAATCTCCATCTCAAAACCTTCCTGGAGGTATTCCTGGACAGCTTGCTCTGGGTGACTCTGCTTTAGCAAAGAGTTGGACCAGATCTCCAGAGGTTCCTTCCAACCCCTGACATTCTGTGAGCTTCTCTGAAATACTTTCCTGAATATCTTTCAGACCAGACATGAAAATAATTTGGCAGCTACATTTTCACTCCTGCCTGATGCATGGAGCATTGCAACTGGGAGCAAGGACATGTCTCTCTTGGCCTCTCTGTGGTTTGCTGCTGATACCAGGAGGAAAGCATCAGAGACAGTTTGCAAGGATCAAGACACAGCACCTCCTCAGGAAGCCTGCTCCAGGGAAGAAAAATCTTTCCTAATCACAGAATCACAAAATGTTAGAGGTTGGAGGGGATCTCAAGAAATCAAGTTCAAACCCCTGCCAAGGCAAGAGCCTCTATGTACTCCACACAGGAATGCATCCAGGTGGGTTTGGAAAGGCTCCAGAGAAGGAGACTCCACAACCTCTCTGGGCAGCCTGCTCCAGGCCTCTGCCACCCTCACTGTAAAGAAATTTATCGTAATGAGCTGAAACCTTCTCTCTTCCAGTTTGCATCCATTGCTCCTTGCCTTATTGCTGCTGATCACCCAAAAGAGCTTGGCCCCCTCCACTTGACACCCACCCCTCAGCTAGGGAGAGACGTTGCTCAGATCTCCTCTCAGCCTTCTCTTCTCCAAGCTAAACTGCCTCAGGGTTCTCAGGCTCTCTGCACAGGGGAGCTGCTCAAGTCCCCCACTCATCCTGGTGGCTCTCTGCTGGACTCTCTCCAGCAGGTCCCTGTCTCTCCTGCACTGGGGAGCCCCAGACTGGACACGGCATTGCAGCTGCGGTCTCACTAGAGCAGCACAGAGGGGGATCAGAACCTCCCTAGCCCTGCTGGACACACCGTTCCTGATGCACCCCACCAGTATGGTCCCATCTTTTTGCCCCTATCTTGTACTAAAAGAAAGCTGCCTCTCTCTCACAGAAAGCCATTTACCAAAAGATTGAGAAGTGCCAGACCATCAGGAGGGAGATGACCCTGATGTGATGGATGAAGTAGGGCTCTGTAACAAGGGAGGCTGCAGTTTGTCAGAGGTTGCTCCAAGCACGACTCTCATCTTGGTGGAGCACATCACATCAGCCTGAACACATTGCTAGTGCAGGGTGCAGCCACTTCAGAGGGGACCATGGAACTTAGGACTTGTGGCAGAAGCGGTGTTTATCCATAGACCAACAGCCTACAACAAAGATCTAGGGAGGGAATTCTGCCCCTCTGCTCTGCTGAGCAGTTGTGGGTCCAGCTGTAGAGTCCTCAGCACAGCACAGACTGGGACCTGTTGGAGTGGGGCCAGAGAAGGCCTCATCAGAAGGCTGGTGTACCTCTGCTGTGGGAGAAGGTTGGGGCAGTTGAGGTTGTTCAGCATGAAGAATAGAAGGCTCCAGGGGAGACCTTCTTGTAGCCTTTCAGTACATTAAGGGCCTATGAGAAAGATGGGCATAGAGCTTTTTACAGAGACTGTTGTGACAGGACAGGAGAGATGGTTTTAAACTAAAAATAGGGAGATTCAGATTACAGAGAAGGAAGAAATTTTTTGTACTGAAGGTGGTGAAGCATTGGCCAGGGTTGGTGAGGTGGCAGATGCCCCATCCCTCAAACATTGCAGGTCAGGTGGAATGGAGCTCTGAGCAACCTGATCTAGCTGACGATGTCCTTGCTGACTGCAGTGCACTTGGACTAGATGACCTTTAAAGGTCTTTTCTGACCCAAACCATTCTATTCTATGATTCTATGACATGGGCTGGGGCCTCAGCTCAAAGAACCAAAAATTCAGATGAAGTGAATTAGAATAGAATAGAATAGAATAGAATAGAATAGAATAGAATAGAATAGAATAGAATAGAATGGAAAGGAAAGGAATGGAATGGAATGGAATGGAATGGAAAGGAATGGAAAGGAATAGAATAGAATAGAATAGAATAGAATAGAATAGAATAGAATAGAATAGAATAGAAATCATCCAGGTTGGAAGAGACCTCCAAGATCATCCAGTCCAACCTATCACCCAGCCCTAGCCAATCATGATGGATTATCTAGAGGAGACAGTAGAGATTTGGATCCCGAATGCCTTAAACTACAAACATCCAAACACTGCAGCCATTTCAGCTCAGCATCTTCAATAAGAGACAGCTGTGGGCAAAGGTGAGCACAAACTGTGAGGTGCCACTGTGGTCAAGGTCCGCTTAGGGGGTCATTTCCTACCTGAAGCCTGCTAGGCTTATATCATTTCATGCTCTGCAAAGTTATTCTTGGTCTGTTTTTTTGTTTCTTTGCTTTGGTTTGTTTGGTTTTTGGTTTTTTTTTTTCTGACATGAGAAAATCAGCTGAGGAACACAGAGGTCTGACACTGAAGGAGTGAAATGCAGCTGAAAGCAGTGTTTGTATGGAGGCTGCTGGAGAGCAGCCCTGAGGAAAAGGACCTGGGGGTCTGGGTGGATGAGAAGCTCAACATTAGTCAACAACTGTGTCCTGGGCTGCATTAAGAGAGGCATTTCCAGCAGGGCAAGGGAGGGGATTCTGCCCCTTTACTCTGCTCTTGTCAGACCCCACCTGGAGTACTGTGTGCAGTTCTGGAGCCCCCAGCACAGGAAGGACATGGAACTGCTGGAGAGAGTCCAGAGGAGGGCCACCAAGATGCTCAGAGGGCTGGAGCACCTCTGCTATGAGGACAGGCTGAGGGAGTTGGGACTATTTCAGCCTGGAGAAGAGAAGGCTTCCAGGAGACNTTTTTTTTCACCAAGCAGAAAGACTCAGGACATTAGCAAAGGAACAAGGAGTGAGGGCTGGGGGGGGGAAGTCATTACAGAATAGCATTGAAATCATAGAATCATAGAATGGTTTAGCTTGGAAGAGACCTCAAAGATCACCCAGTTCCAACACCCTGCCACAGGCAGGGACACCTCCCACTAGATCAGGTCACTCAAGACCTCATCCAGCCTGGCCTTGAACACATCCAGGGAGAGAGCAGACACAACCTCCCTGGGCAACCTGTGCCAGTGCCTCACCACCCTCGCTGTGAAGAATTTCTTCCTAACATCCCATTCAAATCTCCCCTCTGCCAATTTGAACCCATTCCCCCTCGTCCTGTCATTACAAGACCTTGTGAACAGTCTCTCCCCAGCCCTCCTGTAGGCCCCCCTCAGATACTGGTGAAATGCTCAATATTTTTCTGCAGTCGGAACATCCCTGCCCTTTGTTGGCTTGGTTAGAAACTGGAAATAAAAGTAAAAATTCCTGAAAAGAAAGCAAGTAAGGCTGTTTCTTGATGTGTCCAGTGGAGCCAAATGCTGGCTTTGGAGAGCAGTGGGATTTGTGCCACCAGCCTGTCTGCATGTCAGCCTAGAGACACCCACATCTCATCACAGCGCACTGCCGAGACGTTTTAGTCCACCAGCTTTTATGGGGTGACAAGAACACAAACCACTGACAAACTAGCAAAGGCCTCTTTTTTTTGCCTGCTCGTGGATGAAGCGGGGCGGGGGAGGGAAGGAGGTGGGGAGACAAAAACACATCACAGCAAAGCAAAGTAGCTGAGGAGAACAAAATCTCTCTCGTTTTGCTCCATGGTCTGTGATGCTTTTCTCCTCCAGCTCCTCAGAGCTGCTCAGAGGCAATTGACTCCTAGAGAACAGCTTGGAGGGGGTGGAAAATAAAGATTTGCAGGAAGACTGTGGTGGTGTGGATATATTTTTTTCCCCTAGGAAAGTGCCACTGTCCCCCGTCCCCTCCCACCCTACATTTGTGCAGCAGTGATTTTCTGGCTGCTGCAGTGACAGACTCATAAAATCAATAGAATGGTTTAGGTTGGAAGTGACCACAAAGATCATCCAGTTCCAACCCCCCTGTGCCATAGGCAGGGACACCTCTCGCTAGAACAGGTCGCTCAAGTCCTCATCCAACCTGGCCTTGAACACCTCCAGGGAGGGAGCAGCCACGAAACTCCCTGGGCAACCTGTGCCAGTGTCTCACCAACCTCACTGCAAACAACTTCCTCCTAACATCCAGTTTCAGTCTCCTCTCTGCCAGTTTGAGCCCATTACCTCTCATCCTGTCATTACAAGACCTTGTCAATAGTCCTTCCCAGCCCTTATGTAGGTCCCCTTCAGATATTGGAAGGCTACTCTAAGGTCTCCTGGAAGCCTTCTCTTCTCCAGGCTGCAGAGCCCCAACTCTCTCAGCCTGTCCTCATAGCAGAGCTGCTCCAGCCCTCTGATCATCTTTGTGGCCCCCCTCTGGACTGGCTCCAACAGTTCCATGTCCTTCTTGTGTTGGGGGCTCCAGAACTGCACACAGTATTCCAGGTGGGGTCTCCTCCACTTGTAGAACACAGCACCCACTGGCTTTGCTGCCTTCTGTTCTCCAACATCACAATCTCAAACTGCACCAGTGCAGATTTAGACTGGATGTTAGGAAGAAGTTCTTTACAGCAAGAGTGATTGGCATTGGAATGGGCTGCCCGGGGAAGGTACTGGAGGCACCATCCCTGCAGGTATTTAAAAGGAGGCTGGATGAGGCCCTTCGTGCCATGGTTTAGTTAATTAGAAGGCTTATGTGATGGGTTGGACTCAGTGATCCTAGAGGTCTTTTCCAACCTGGTTAATGCTGTGATTCTGTGATCACCTTTCCTAACAGGGAGAGAGAGAGCTGTCAACTGCCAGGAAAAAAAAAAAGAGGGGAAAAAAAAAAAGCTAGAAAAGGAAGCTAAGCTGGAACAGGTTGTCCAGGGAGGTTGTGTCTGCTCCCTCCCTAGAGGTGTTCAAGGCCAGGCTGGATGAGGTCTTTAGCGACCTGATCTAGTGGGAGGTGTCCCTGCCTATGGCACAGGAGGCTTGGAACAGGATGATCTTTGAGGTCTCTTCCAACCTAAACCATTCTATGATTCTATGAAACCTCCCCAAGCACAGCAACTCCTCTCCACAAACAAGAGCAGGGAACAAACCCCCCACCAGAGCCCTTAGTCACAGTTGTTATTAAGCTCCTCGGGGGGGGCACAGCAGGATCGCTGATTGATTGCTGATATAAAAGAGCAGACCAAGAACAGGGATTCTTCCTCTCTCCAAGTGCTCTCATTTCGTTGTCCTGGCTGTATCTTGGCTAATCCTGCTGGAAATGAAGAGGCTGGGGAGACAGGGAATACAGGAACTTCTGGATCCCACGCCAAGGAGTGCCTGGAGCCCTGCTCTTCTTCCCATCCTTGGGAGGGAAACCAGGGCCACTTTCCAGGCAGGAGAGTGAAAGGCAATAATCTAACATTTTGCTGTTGCACCAGTAACTGCAGCATTTATTTCATACTATTGTTAATGCTTGCTTATAACAGAGAAGATATATTTGGGGGGGAATTAAAGTAGAAGGAAAGCACAAGAGATATATACCTTATAAATATTTCTGTACGGCCGCGTACGAGAGAAAATATCTACAGCCACAGATAGTGGTTCTCTGCTGTGTCAGGGCAAGGGCCACCTTGAAGGGCTGACACAATTCCCAGTCCTTTCTGCTGCTTGCACTCCCTACAGCTGGGATCAGACCTTCTCCACTCCCTGCAGTCCCTCGGGACCGCCACAGTCACAGTGGCAGCAGAGGCAGCAGTGTGTTTCCCTAAGGATTGGGTGGCCCAAGGTGGTAGAGCGTTGGTGGCTAAGGGCATCACACCCAAAGGGCAAGAGAGAAAGAGAGCAGGACCTGTTTGGTTTATTTTACTTTCCTGTGTGATTCTGGCTTCACTTTGTCATTTTATCCTAACTGCTCCACTACTCTCTAAAAGAAAAACCTCATGAAGTCCTTCTCAGTCCTACTCTCCCTACCTCCAGAATCCCAGGGGATTTGTTGGTGGCTGAATTTGAAGCTCCATCAAGCCTGGACAAACCAAAGGACAGCTTTTCCTGCAGCAGTGACTTCAAAGTCACAGGCCTGCATGAAAGAAAAGTTAACACAAGTTGTTCTTTTTCAGGGGTTAGACTTGAAATCTTTCCCTCTTTGCCACCCAGAATCGATGCTTCCCTGCTAAAACTGAAGTCTTTGGCAACGAAGACAGTTGTTGTGTTTTCCCTTCTGGGGTGGCCCTAAATGCAGACTCAGTTCCTCTTGTCTGCTGTAAGCCTTAGTTACTGTCAATCCAGAGTTACTTTTCTTCCCCAGGCAATGTCTGTACTTTTGTTCCTCAGAATATCAAGGCACTTGATGGCCACTGGCAACCAGAGGAAGCATTTTGGAAGAAGCATCCCAAATGCCCAAATGAGGATTTTTTTGTCCTCTCACAAGAGCATTTCATTGGTGGTGGTGCTGGGGAAACATTTGTGGGTTTGCTGGTTGTTATTTAGTTTGTTTTATAAAGTGTCTTTATTTTTTCCTGGTGTGATTGGTCTCTTTCCCCTCCTACCACCTGCCTGGAAGTCCATGTCTTTACAATGATAAACCCACATCTGGTCGGGGCAATGTTTTCTCTTCTCTCCAGGGTGCTGCTGGTGTCTCAGCTCCCGGGTGGCGAGGGGAAGGTCCTCATTTGCACACATATCTCTCGACAGTCCTCTCACACTTTTTACAGGTCACGTAGCAGCACCAGTGGTACTTGCAGTGGCACCTCTCCACCACTTTGTCCATGTAGGGGTTGTAGCCTCTGCCGCAGCACATCAGGTCGCAGCTGTCGCTCCCGTTGGAGGTCTTGTTGCATTGCCTAGAAGAAAGAAGAATCAAAAAATGGTTTAGGTTGGAAGGGGACCTCAAAGATCATCCAGTTCCAACCCCCCTGTGCCATAGGCAGGGACACCTCCCACTAGAACATGTCACTCAAGGCCTCATCATAGAATCATAGAATGGTTTAGGTTGGAAAAGACCTCAAAGATCATCCAGCTCCAACCTCCCTGTGCTATAGGCAGGGACACGTCCCACTAGAACAGGTCATTCAAGGCCTCATTCAACCTGCCCTTGAACACCTCCAGGGAGGGAGGAGCCACAACCTCCTGGGGCAACCTGTTCTAGTGTCTTGCCACCCTCACTGTGAAGAATTTCCTCCTAACATCCTGTTTAAATCTCCTCTCTGCCACTTGGTGCCTGTGCCAGTGTCTCATCACCCTCACTGTAAAGAACTTCTTCCTAACATCCCATTTAAATCTCCCCTCTGCCACTTTAAATCCATTCCTCCTCATCCTCTCATTACAAGACCTTGTCAATAGTCCCTTCCCCGCCCTCTTGTAGTCCCCCTTTCAGATACTGGAAGGCACTCCAAGGTCTTCTCAAAGCCTTCTCTTCTCCAGGCTGAAGAACCCCAACTCCTAAAGCTCTTAGCAGAGGTTCTCCAGCCCTCTGATCATCTTCATGGCCTCCTCTGGACTCGCTCCAACAGTTCCAACAAAAATGCAGTGAAGAAGTGCAAATCCCTGCAGGGCTTCCCAAAAACACTGTCTTGTGGTGGTGCCATGGCCAGTGAGGCACAGAGTGAAGCCAGCACAGTGACATCTCAGCTGCCTTAAGCACATGGCAGGGATGAGCATCCAGCCAAGCAGCCCTCTACGCCTGCAAGGGAGGCAAGGAGAGCCCCAGGGTTTCTCTCACATCACCTGCTCATGGATTAGGTGCATTAAGAAATGTGGGACCACCAGGTGGAGGGAGGTTCTCCTGCCAGTCTACTATTTCATAGTAAGACCACATCGAGAGTACTGTGTTCCAGTTCTGTGTTCCTCAGTTCAGGACAGAACAGGAACTGTTGGAGATAGTCCAGCAGAGGCTACAAAGATGATGAAGAGACTGGAGCATCTCTGTAAGGAGGAAAGGCTGAAAGACCTGGGGCTCCGTAGTCTGGAAAAGAGACTAAGAGGGGATCTTATCAGTACTCATCACTATCTAAAGGGTGGGGATGAAGGGGATGAGCCCAAACTCTTTTCACTGGAGCCCAGTGATAAGACAAGGGTCAGTGAATACAAAGTAGAACCCAGGAGGGTCTGTCTGGAACATAAGGAAAAACATTTCTCCCATGAAGATGACACAGCACTGGCTGCCCACAGAGGCTGTGGAGTCTCCTTCTCTGGAGAGATTCCAAACCTGCCTGGACAAGCTGCTCTGGGTGACCCTGCTTTAGCAAAGGGGTCGGACTAGATTATCTCCAGAATTCTCTTCCATCTCCCACCATTCTGTGGTTCTGTGATCAAGACTCTGCTTACATCACCTGCCCTGATACCCATAACAACATTAACCTCCTGCTCTGGCTCTCAGTTTGAACTCAGTGACATATCAAGCTGCCTGTCAGCCAGGGCAGACAAACAAAGCTCTCTTGATACCTCCACCAAAACAAAACCTCAATGTCCTTAGCAACCTGCATTCCCAGGCAGGCTCCAAAGCTGTCTGAAAGAAGTGGGAAGATGATGATACCCTAAAGAACAAACACCAGTGTTTGTCCAACGCTACCCAACGTGCAATAGATGAAGGAGGAACCCTGCAACCACGGGATATTTGCACAGGCTCCATGCCAATGATCTTGAGCTGGGAAAGCTCCCGAGCAGGCTGTTACAGCCCCTACCCAGCCCTGAGCCTATCAGGGAAATCACAACCGATACCGGCAGGGCTGGACTCTGCACTTTCCCCCTCCCTGAGCAGCTGGGGAGTTGGACCTAAAGCAGCCCAAGTCCTGACCCAGGAGCAGGCAGCACGGCAGGAGCACAGCGCAGGATGACAAACCACCAAACAACCTATGCACTTCCACTGCTTGTTTTGCTTCTGGCTTTAATTAAAGCCAGACTTGCTGGGATCAATCAGCTATTGTCTTCCCTTGCTTTGTCCACTTGCAAGTGGTCGGCTTGAGGTTTTCAGCAGTAACTGATGAGCTGAGGAATCTCTTTCACTGAGCCACTGATCACAGATCCACAGCCATTCTCAAAAATAACAGCTGCCTCATTCTCCTGCAGCACTTCAGGTTGGGTCACTGGCTGTGAGAGCACTGCAGGCTCTGACTCATCCATCAGATGAATTCTCTAATTATACTCTGGTGAGGCGGAACCTTGAGCCCTGGGTAACTTTGGGCCCCTCAATGCAAGAAGGACACTGAGGTGCTGGAGCATGTCTAAAAAGGGCAATGAAGCTGATGAGGGGTCTACAGCACAAGACTCTTGAGAAGCAGCTGAGGAAAGTGGGCTTTGACCTGGAGAAAAGAAGGCTGAGGGGGAGACTTCCTTGCTCTCTACAACTCCCTGAAAGGAGGTTGTAGTGAGTTAGGTGTTGGTCTCTTCTCTCAAGGCACAAGTGATAGGACAAGGGGAAAGAGCCTCTGATTTGCACCAGTGAAGGCTTAGGTTGGGCATTAGGAAAAAAAACTTCCCTGGAAGGGTTTTCAAGCCCTGGAAGAGATTGACCAAGGAAGCTGTGGAGGTTGTAGTGAGTTAAGTGTTGGTCTCTCCTCCCAAGGCACAAGTGATAGGACAAGGGGAAAGAGCCTGGAGTTGCATCAGAGAAGGTTTAGGTTGGGCATTAGGAAAAAACTTCTCTGGAAGGGTTGTCAAGGCCTGAAAGACACTGCCCAGGGAAGCTGTGGAGGTTGTAGTGAGTTAAGTGTTGGTCTCTCCTCCCAAGGCACAAGGGATAGGACAAGGGATAACAGCCTCTGAGTTGCACCAGATAAGGTTTAGGTTGGGCATTAGGAAAAACTTTCCTGAAAGGATGAGACACTGGCACGGGTTGTCCAGGGAGGTTGTGGCTGCTCCCTCCCTGGAGGTGTTCAAGGCCAGGTTGGATGAGGCCTTGAGTGACCTGATCTAGGAGGTGTCCCTGCCTATGGCAGGGGGTTGGAACTGGATGATCTTTGAGGTCCCTTCCAACCTAAACCATTCCATGATTTTATGATTCTAGAGTTGTCAAGCCCTGGAACAGACTGCCCAGGGAAGCTACGGAGTCACCATCCCTGGAGGTGTTTAGAAGATGTGTAGATGTGGCACACTGGGGCATGGCTTAGTGGTAGGCTTGGCAATGCTGGGTTCATAGGTGGCCTTGATTAACCTAAAGGTCCCTCTTCCAGCCAAAACAATTCTCTGGTTCTCTGCACTGTATCCTAGAGATGCCATTTCTCCATAGGCTAAAGACAGCCCAGGGTGGAAGTGTTCCTGTTTAGTCAGATGCCTGGCTGGACACTAGCACTGGAGGGTAGCAGATCTCATTATGCACTCAGCACACCTAAAGGTCCCTCTTCCAGCCAAAACAATTCTCTGCTTCTCTGATTCTATGCACTCTGTCCTAGAGATGCCATTTCTCCATAGGCTAAAGACAGCCCAGGGTGGAAGTGTTCCTGTTTAGTCAGATGCCTGGCTGGATGGACACTAGCACTGGAGGGTAGCAGATCTCACTATGCACTCAGCACACCTAAAGGTCCCTCTTCCAGCCAAAACAATTCTCTGCTTCTCTGATTCTATGCACTCTGTCCTAGAGATGCCATTTCTCCATAGGCTAAAGACAGCCCAGGGTGGAAGTGTTCCTGTTTAGTCAGATGCCTGGCTGGGTGGACACTAGCACTGGAGGGTAGCAGATCTCACTATGCACTCAGCACACCTAAAGGTCCCTCTTCCAGCCAAAACAATTCTCTGATTCTATGCACTGTGTCCTAGAGATGCCATTTCTCCATAGGCTAAAGACAGCCCAGGGTGGAAGTGTTCCTGTTTAGTCAGATGCCTGGCTGGGTGGACACTAGCACTGGAGGGTAGCAGATCTCATTATGCACTCAACACCCTGTGGCTGTGAACTTGATGAAGTCTTGAAAAACACTGTAGGGAAGGCAGCTTGGAGTGGAGTGAAGGAATTGCTGACATCTCTCCTAAATCTTAGTCTTCATGGCTGTTTTGGACAGAAGGCTGTTTTGGGGCAGGGAAAGGAGAGAGGAGCATGAGTGGGACTCTTGAGCCGAGCCCTCCGTTACCAGATGAAAACAAATCCAGGAGATTTATTGGAATTCCTCATGAGGTAATGCTTTAGGAGAAGTTACAGGATTAATGAGGTGTCGAGGTTTTGGTCTTGTTCTTCCTTTATTTTTTTCCTGACTCGGGCAGGCCTCCTGTTTATTATTCCTGACTTGCATTCCTCTCCAGGTCCAGTGTTCAAAAGACACCTCCCGTACCTCCCTCCTTTCTCCCTCCCTGCTCCCCTTCATTCGGGAGTGTGTGTAAATATTTACAAACCTTTGAAAGCCTCTCCCGAAGCCGAAGTCTGCAGCCATGCTGAGTGTGTTTGCCTAACACTGAACCAAAGGCCTTGTTATTGCCTCTGTGAGCTGGGGGCCCTCCACCAGGAAACCTCCAAATGACTCCTCATAAATGGATTGGTAAATGCATTAAATATGCAGAGCAAAGGGTCAAATGTAGGTGTGTTGACAGTGGGAGAGGGGAGGGGATGCGGCAACCTTACTCAGCTTTAGCGGTGGATGGAAAGGTTGTTGGCCAGAGGTTGACCTAAGGAGGATGGAGGGGTCTGAAGAAGAGTAGAGATGGAGCATAGAATCATGGAACCCATGAGGTCTTGAGTGTCCTGATCTAGTGGGAGGTGTCCCTGCCTATGGCAGGGGGTTGGAACTGGATGATCTTTGAGGGCAACTGATGTCATCTACCTGGACCTGAGTAAGGCCTTTGACTCTGTCCCACATGACATCCTGGTCACCAAACTGGAATAACATGGACTTGATGGGTGGACAACTTGCTGGATAAGGAATTGGCTGGATGATGGCACACAGAGAGTGGTGATCAAGGGCACAATGTCCACCTGGAGACCAGTGACAAGTGGTGTCCCTCAGGGGTCAGTGCTGGGCCCAGTGCTGTTTAACATCTTTGTCAGTGACATGGACAGAGGAATCAGTGCAGCCTCAGCAAGTTTGCAGGTGGCACCAAGCTGTGTGGCACAGTTGACTTGCTGGAGGGCAGGGATCCATCCAGAGGGAC
>VWZI01005527.1:18551-31278 GCA_013396835.1 Psilopogon haemacephalus
GGTTGGAACTGGATGATCTTTGAGGTCTCTTCCAACCTAGACCATTCTATGATTCTATGATTCTATGATTCTTCCAAGCTAAACCATTCTAGGATTCTATGATTCTATGACGGTGGAAGAGAGCTTTGAGATCACCAAGCCCAGAGCTCACAGTCCCACCACTAGTGCTGAGAGATTGCTGCTAAACCACATCCCTCAGCACTACATCCAGGTGTCATTTAAACAGTGATGGTGACTCCACCAACTCCCTGGGCAGCCCCTTCCAAAGCCTGAGAACCCTTTGTGAAATGCACCTGTGCCACCTCATGCTCATTACAATGGCCAGGGCAATAAATCACACAAACGTGAAAACACTCAATGGCTTGGAGAAGGACCTCTGCAGATGACAGAATCACAGAACCTTAGGGGATGGAAGGGACCTCCAGAGATCATCCAGTCCAGCCCCCATGCCAAGGCAGGATGCCCTAGAATAGTTTGTACAGGAATGCATCCAGGTGGGTTTGGAAAGGCTCCAGAGAAGGAGGTCCACAACCTCTCTGGGCAGCCTGCTCCAGGGCTCTGGCACCCTCACACCAAAGAAGTTTCTCCTCCTGTGGAGCTGAAACCTTCTCTCTTCCAATTTGCATCCATTGCTCCTTGCCTTATTGCTGTGCAGCACCCAAAAGAGCTTGGCCCCCTCCACTTGACACTCACCCCTCACCTAGGGAGAGAGATTGCTCAGATCTCCTCTCAGTCTTCTCTGCTCCAGGCTAAACAGCCCCAGGGCTCTCAGGCTTTCTCCACAAGGGAGATGCTCAGGTCCTCTACTCATCCTCATGGCTCTCTGCTGGACTTTATCCAGCAGGTTCCTGTCTCTCCTGCACCGGGGAGCTCCAAACTGGACACAGTATTGCAGCTGTAGTCTCACCAGGGCAGAGTAGAGGGGGATCAGAACCTCCCTAGCCCTGCTGGCTGCACTTCTTTTGCTGCCCCCCAGGATGCCATTGGCTCTCTTGGCCACAAGGGCACATTGCTGGCCCATGCAGAACCTGCTGCCCACCAGCACTCCAAGCTCTTTCTCTGTGGAGCTGCTTTCCAGCAGGGCAGCCCCAACCTGTCTTAGTGCCTGCTGTTATTCCTCCCCAGGTGCAGGACCCTGCACTCGTCCTTATTGTACTTCATGTGGTTAGCTTTTGTCCAGCTCTAAGCCTGTCCAGATCCGGTTGGAAGGCAGCACAGCCTGACAGGTGTCAGCCACCCCACCCCAGTTTTGTATCATCATCAGACTTGCTGAGGGTGCACTCAGTGCCCTCATCCAGATAGCTGAAAAAGATACTGAACACAAGTGGACCCAGCACTGATCCCTGGGAAGCACCACTGGCTACAGGCCTCCAACTTGACTCTGTGCCACTGGTGACAACTCTCTGAACTCTGTTGTCGAGGCAGTTTTTGGTCCACTAGTCCAATGCCCCTGCCAAAGCAGCTCCACCTAGGGCAGGTCACACAGGAATGCATCCAGGGGGGCTTTGAAAGTCGCCAGAAAAGGAGACTCCACAACTTCTCTGGGCAGGCTGCTCCACTTTTCTGTCACCCTCACATGAAGAATCACAGAGTTTTCAGAATCAGAAAGTTTTTTCCTCATGTTGAGATGCAACTTCCCATGCTCCAGTTTGTCTCCATTGCTCTTCATTCTGTCACTGGGCACCAGGAAAAGAGCCTGGACCCTTCTTTTGATCCCCACCCTTAAAGTATTAATAAACATCAAGAATGTCACTTTTCAGCCTGCATCTTCTCCAGGTTAAACAGCCCCAGGTCTCTCAGCCTTTCCTCACGGGACAGGTGTTCTACTCCCTTACTCATCCTCATAGCTCTCTGTTGGACTCTGTCCACTAGTTCCCTATCTGTCTTGAAGTGGGAAGCCCAGAACTGAAGACAGTATTCCAGATGAGGCCTCACTGGGACAGAACAGTGAGGGTCCACTCTGACTCCAGTTCATCATTGAGGACATTCAGTCCCCAAAAGTACAAAGCAACTAACAGCTCAACCCTACCTCACTCAAAGTCTTCTACCTGCAGTTCTGGGATGTGGCAATCTCTAGGTCTGGGATGGAAGGGACCTCCAAAACTCATCCAGTCCAAACCCCTCTGCACTCAGCAGGGACATTCTCAATTAAAGCAGGTTGCCCAGAGCCCTCTCCAGCCTCACCCTGAATATCTCCAGGGACTGGGCCACAACCACCTCCCTGGGCAACCTGTTGCAGTGTTCCAGCACCCTCATGGTGCAGAACTTGCTCCTCACATCCAATCTCAATCTGCTCTGCTCCAGTTTGAAACCATTGCCCTCATCCTGTCCCTACAGGCCTTTGCAAACAGTCTCTCTGCAGCCTTCTTGTAGCCCCCTTCAGCTCCTGGCAGGCTGCTCTAAGGTCTCCCTGGAGCCTTCTCTTTACCAGGCTGAACACCCCCAGCTCAGCTCCCTCAGCCTGTCCTCATAGCAGAGCTGCTCCAAGGTCCCCCTGATCTTCTTTCTGTCCCTCCTCTGGCCCTGCTCCATCAGGTCCATGTCCTTGCTGTGTTGAGGGCTCCAGAGCTGGATGCAGCACTCCAGGTGAGGTCTCCCCAGAGCACAGCCAAGTGGCAGAATCTCCTCTCTGCATCTGCTGCCAGAGCTGCTTTGGGTGCAGCCCAGGCTGCCCTTGGCCTTCTGTGCTGCAGTCTCACACTGCCTGCTCCTCTCCAGCTTCTCATCCATCGGCTTCCTCAAGTCCTTTCCCACAGAGCTGCTTTCTGTCACTTTATTGACAGTGAGGACTGTTCCAGCCCACTTGCAGGACCCTGCACTTGTTGTTGTTCAACCTCATGAGGTTCACCTGGGCGCACCTCTCCAGATTTCCTTGCACCCACCTCTGAATCTAACTTTCCATACCTGTCTCCATCCTACTCGGTCTGAAATAAAGGTAAATCCTCAAACCTTACTGAAAAATCCCCCAAGCTTGCCTCCACTTTGGGCACAGAAGGAAGGAGATTCTGGATGGATGGCTTAAATGCTCAAAACAAAGCTTCTGACCCCACCCTGAACCTGGTTGGGCTTCCCAGGAAACCTTCCTGACATCCCTGCTTTCCAGAGATTTTGTTTTCTGCTTGAAAGCATGGGCCTGGATGAATTAATCTTTATTTTGCTTCAAACAAGGTGAAGCAGAGGTAATTCCTCAGCTGTGCCTACGCATACAGCAAAGGCAAAAAGGGGAAGACAAAGGGAGCCCAGAGTTTATCCACAGAAGCTGTCCCCGAGCTCCTGCTTCCAGAGCCCATGGCTGCACTCTCACCAGGCTGCCTGCTGATGGGTTAAGTTCATTCTCATTTATTTTGGGCCTGATCCAGCATGATTCCAGCAACTCAGAGCAGTGCCCTCCTCCTGAGCCTCTGAGAGAAAACACGAAGGCAGGAGATTGCATCTTAAGACAACAGCCTAAGCTCTAGAAGCGCTTGGAGGACTGGTGAAAAACGATGCTTCGGCCCTAAGCCCAGCCAAGACCCTGGCTCAGGAACAGGCTTTCACATTGTCACAGAGCTTTCTCCCTCCTTAGGCAAGAAGGGAGGAGGTCAGCCCTGCTGACTGGACAAATCCCACTCAATATTCCTGTCCAAACTCTCCCCTTTCCAGCCCTCCCCCCACCTCCCGAATTTCAGAGACACCACAGTGCATCGTGCAGCGTTATCGTGAGGGTAGCTTAGCAGCAGAGATGGTGAAGGACATCTCAGCAGCCCTAGGAGCCACAGAGGGAGAGGCTAAGCCATCTCACAGTCACCTCCTGGGGGAATGCCACTTTGAAAGCTATGGGGAGGTGTCACAATTTCACTGTGGCTTCCAGTTCACTTCTCTTCCATAAGCAGATCACAAAGTCAGAGTTAATCTTGTATCGGCCAGGTTGGAAGAGCCCTCCAAGATTATCCAGTCCAACCTATCACCCAGCCCTAGCCAACGGCACTAAGTGCTCCATCCAGTCCTTTCTTGAACACCTCCAGGGATGGGGACTCCACCACCTCCCTGGGCAGCCCATTTCAATGCCAGTCACTCTTTCTGCAAAGAACTTCCTCCTACAATCCAGCCTATACCTCCCCTGGCACAACTTGAGACTGTGTCTCCTTGTTCTGTTGCTGGTTGCCTAGGAGAAGAGCCCAACCTCACCTGGCTACAACCTCCCTTCAGGTGGTTGTAGAGAGCAATGAGGTCACCCCTGAGCCTCCTCTTCTCCAGGCTAGACAACCCCAGCTCCCTCAGCCTCTCCTCACAGGGCTGTGCTCCAGCCCCCTCACCAGCTTCATTGCCCTTTTTCTGAACATGTTCCAGGACATCTCTCTTGAATTGAGTGGACCAGAACTGGACACAGGACTCAAGATGTGGCCTGAGCAGTGCCATGTACAGGGGCAGGATAACCTCCCTTGTCCTGCTGGCCACACTGTTCCTGATCCAGGCCAGGATGCCATTGGCCTTCTTGGCCACCTGGGCACACTGCTGCCTCATGTTCAGCTCCTATCTCCCAGCACTCCCAGGTCCCTCTGTGCCTGGCTGCTCTCAGCCACTCTATCCCCAGCCTGTAGTGCTGCCTGGGGTTGTTGTGGTCAAAGTGTAGAACCCTGCACTTAGCCTTGTTCAGTCTCATCCCATTGGCCTCTGCCCACCCATCCAGCCTGGCTAGGTCCCCCTGCAGGGTCCTTCTACCCTCCAACAGCTCCACACCTGCTCCTAACTTGGTGTCATCTACAAACTTACTGATGATGGACTCAGTCACAGAATGTCAGGGGCTGGAACAGACCTCTAAAGATCACCCAGTTCAACACCCCTGCCACAGCATGATGTAAGGATAATTTTTCTGGGGGTGCCCAACTGGCACCTGAGAAACATACCACAGCCAGCTCTGTCCTGTCAGACACAGTGAGGACATAAGATGACAGGGAAGAGCCAAATGTCCAATAGGAGATCAATTCTTCAGTACTATTGATAAATGGAAGCTGCTTATTAGTATACAAGAATCATAGAATAGAATGTCAGGGGCTGGAAGGGACCTTGGAAGATCATCTGGTCCAGCCCCAATACTTTGTGTTAGAAAGGACCCTTGAAGGTCATCTAGTCCAAGTCCCCTGCAGGGAGCAGGGACATCTTCCACTACATCAAGGTGCTCAGAATCCTGTCCAACCTGACCTTCAGTACTTCGGGGAATGGGCCATCTACCACCCCTCTGGACAGCTTGTCCCAATGTCTCACCACCCTCACTGGGAAAAAAATATCTTCCTTCTCTCCAGTCTGCATCTCCCTCTTTTAGTTTAAACTCATCACCTCTTGTACTGTCACAAAAGGTCCTGCTAAAAAGATTGTCCCATTCAAAGAAAGGTCTCACATAAGAGAAGTCATTCTGAGTCACAGCCTGGCCCAGTACACCTCCCAATGTCTGTGGGAGAGACTGCTCAGGGAGGAACACCACAAACCCAACCTCTAATCTGAAGTCCTTTTCCTCACACACCACCAGCACCTGGGCTCTTGTGCTGGGGATGACAGAAGGTAATGTTCCTGCCTGGACATCTCAGTATCCCCCTGAGGGCATCTTGGCCCTGCAATTGTCTCATCCCTTCCTGGCTTGAGGAAAACCATCTGCCTCCGTGAACTCCAGCAGCCACAAGTCCCAGAAGACAGCACTGCTGTGTGAGGAATTAATTTTATTTTTCTCTCTCTCTTTTAAATCAAATTCTGATTAATTTCTTCAGTGCCCCTGGCTCCAGTAATGTCAACTTGTACAGCAGTATATAAAAGTAAGAAAGAAAGAGAAAAATACTCCCAAGTCCCCCCAAGAGGTATGAAACACAAGGGACACTGCTAAAAATACATCAAAGGGGACAGCTTCATGTAAGGGTTTGAGGGCAGAGCCTTAATGACTTTTAAATGGCTTTCTCATCCACAAGGAACGACCAGAGACTGACACTGAACAACTGTAGGAAAGAGAGTTATCAATAGTACATGTCAGCAAGGAGATGTCAAGGGAGATGCTGGAACCAGCCTGTATTTCCATTAATGAGGAGGAAAGAGTGAGCTTAAAAAATTGTGGATAATGCGGAGAGAAACTTGTGGGAGTGGATAAAAATGCAAAGCAAGCAACAGACTTGGAGAAACATCCAGATAATGGATGGGCCTGGAGAGTTGAGCAGAGAGGAACCTCATGAAGTTCAACAAGGGCAAGTGTAGAGTCCTGCACCTGGGGAGGAATAACCTCCTGCACCAGGACAGGTGAGGGGTGAGCCTGCTGGGAAGCAGCTCAGCATAGAAGGTCATGGGAGTGCTGCTGGACCACAAGTTCACCAAGAATCGTAGAATCAGTCAGGGTTGGAAGGGACCACAAGGATCATCCAGTTCCAACCACCCTGCCATGCCCAGGGACACCCTACCCTAGATCAGGCTGCCCACAGCCTCAGCCAGCCTGGCTGCAAACACCTCCAGGGAAGTAGCCCAAACCACCCCCCTGGGCAACCCATTCCAGGCTCTCACCACTCTCATGGTGAAAATCTTCCTTCTCACATCCAGTCTGAATCTTCCCCACCTCCAGCTTTGCTCCATTCTCCCTAGTCCTGTCACTACCTGATAGCCTGATAGCAATGTGCTCTTGTGGCCAAGGAGACCAACGTGGGGTCAGTGTGGGGTACATTAAGAAGAATGTGACTAGCAGGTGGAGGGAAGTTCCCATCCACCTCTGCTCTACTGAGGACACATCTGGAGTACTGTGTCCAGTTCTGGGCTCCAAGAAACTGCTAGACAGAGTCCAGAAGAAGCTACAAAGCTGCTGAGGAGCATCTCCGTGAGGAGGAAAGGCTGAGAGCCCTGGGGCTGTTGAGCATGGAGAAGAGCAGCCTGAGAGGTCAATGCTCAGCAAGAGCTAAAGAGTAGAGATCAAGAGGGTGGGGCCAGACTCTTCTCAGTGGTGCCCAGTGACAGGACCAGGGGCAATGAGCACAAGCTGGACCACAGAAAGTTGCATCTGTACATGAGGAAAATCTTTTTTGCTAGGGTGCCAGAGCCCTGAAGCAGTTGCCTGGAGAGGTTGTGGAGCCTCTTTCTCTGTCAAAACCTTCCTGGATGTGTATCCTATACACCCTGCTTTAGCAGGGTGGTTGTCCTAGATGATCTCAAGAGGTTCCTTCCAACCTCCAACTGTTCTGTGATTCTGAGATAAAGAAGGGAATGTTCCCCGAGGGCCAGAGGAGCAGTTCAGAAAGCAGAAAAGGATGAGGGAAATGACTTTGAGGACTTTGCAAGGGTTGTCTGCCCATCTCTAACAGATATTAAAAAAAAAAAAAAAAAAAAAAANATAAAAAAAAAAAAAAAAAAAAAAAAAAGGAGAGAAAAGAATGTTCTTTGGGTGCTGCAGAAAGATTAAAATGGTAGTTTGATTTCAAATTACGATTGGTTTGAATTCAGATTAAGGAAAACGTATCTCTGAGGATATTAAAACCGTGGAAAGGGTTGCTCAGGGAAACTGTTGTTAAGACCAGAGCACAGAAACAACTTCAGTAACAGCCTTGGTGGTCTCAGTTCAGTCTTGCTCCCAGACAGATCCAGCTCCATGGAAAGTCATGGAATCACAGAATGTTAGGGGTTGGAAGGGACCTCCAAAGACCATTGAGTCCAACCGCCCTGCTAGAGCAGGATCACCTGGACTAGGTCACTGCTGTGCTATTTTGATGTTTGGAAGAGCTGGCTGCAAGCTTTGTCTCCTGAACTTGCTATCCACTGCAATTTTTACTGTGTGAAATTACAATAAATGTACTGGAATCATGGAACAGAATCATAGAATTGTTTTGATTGGAAGGGACCTTGAAGATCATCAAGTCCAACAGTTACACTGACACAGCCAAGTCCACCACTAAGCCATGTCCCTCAGTACCACATCTACATGACATTTAAATACCTTCAGGGATGGTGACTCCACCACCTCCTCAGGAAGCCTGTTCCAGGGGGGGAAAAAAAATCTTTCCTAATCACAGAATATTAGAGGTTGGAATGGATCTCCAGAAATCATCAAGTCCAACTCCCTGCCAAGCAGGATCCCCTAGGGCAGTCCACACAGGAATGTATCCAGACAGGTTTTGAAAGTCTCCAGAGAAGGAGACTTCACAGCCTCTCTGGGCAGCCTGCTCCAGGGCTCTGGCACCCTCACACCAAAGAAGTTTCTCCTCCTGTGGAGCTGAAACCTTCTCTGTTCCAGTTTGCATCCATTGCTCCTTGGCTTATTGCTGTGCACCCCCCAAAAGAGCTTGGCCCCCTCCACTTGACACCCACCCCTTAGATATTGGTAATCAGATCTCCTCTCAGTCTTCTCTGCTCCAGAGTAAAGAGCCCCAGAGCCCTCAGTCTCCTCTGGCACAACTGAGGCCAAATATTATTCACAAATCTGTTCAGGAAACTTTATGGTCAAATCTACATCCCTCCAAGTGTAAAAGATTCAACCTTCCCAAGGGATTAACTGAGGGAAAATAAACCCTCAAACCAACAAAAATCACAGGTGGTCCAAAAATGGGCACCAGCTATGAGCATGTTGCTATGGGCAAGTTCCTCCAGTACTGCAGACTGGAGGAAAAGAAAGGTACCATTTTACTGCCTCTCCTTCAGTTCAAACTTCTGAGACACTCACAGAAGAATTACTTGGTGTTTTTTATTCATCATTTGTTAGATCCCACTTAAAAAAAACCCAAAAGTGCTACAGATGATAATGGATCCAAAATTCAAAAATTGCTAGCATCATCTTACACTTCATAGAATCACAGAATGGTTTAGGTTGGAAGGGACATCAAAGATCAGCCAGTTCCAACCCCTCTGTGCCATAGGCAGGGACACCCCCCACTAGAACAGGTCACTCAAGGTCTCATCCAACCTGGCCCTGAACCCCTCCAGGGAGGGAGCAGCCACAACCTTCCTGGGCAACCTGTGCCAGTGTCTCACCACCCTCACTGCAAACAACTTCCTCCTAACATCCACTTTTAGTCTCCCCTCTGCCACTTTAAACTCTTTGCTCCTCATCCTGTCATTACAAGACCTTGTGAACAGTCCCTCCCCAGCCCTCCTGTGTAGGTCCCCTTCAGATCCTGGAAGGCCACTCCAAGGTCTCCTGGAAGCCTTCTCTTCTCCAGGCTGCAGAGCCCCAACTCTCTCAGCCTGTCCTCATAGCAGAGCTGCTGCAACCCTCTGAGCATCTTGGTGGGCTCCTCTGGACCAGCTCAAACAGTTGAATGTCCTTCTTGTGTTGGGGGCTCCAGAACTGCACACAGGACTGCATATGGGGTGTGAGGAGAGCAGAGCAAAAGGGCAGAATCCCCTCCCTCACCCTGCTGGCCATGGTTGCTGTCTGGGCTGTGTGCTTGTCAAAGCTTCTTGTGCTCTCATTGCTGGCACCATTAAGATGCCAGAGTGGTAGCCACCAACCATTAATGCTTTCCAGTCACCACCTACATCAGATTCAGCTAACTCTGGGCATGTTCCTATCCAAGGAAGCACACCAGCCTAAGCCACTTTAGGAGACACTTCAGACTGACATTCAGTATTGCAGAAAAGAACTATTATCTTGTAGATGAAAAGCTGAACATCATCCAGAACTGGGCACTCACAGCCTAGAAACCAACCATGTCCTGGGCTGCATCCCCAGCAGCCTGGACAGCAGGTGGATAGGAGAGGATTCTGACTCTCTCCTTCACTCTGCCAAGACTCCACTTGCAGTGCTTGGTCCAGCACTGGAGTCCTCAGCACAGCAGAGACATGGACCTGTTGGAGCACGTATGGAGGGGGACACAACAATGATGGGAGGGCTGGAACCCCTCTGCTGTGAGGCCAAGCTGAGAGTTGGAATTGCTCATCCTGGAGAACAGAAGGCTCCAAAGAGACTTTTTAAGCCCCTTTCAGAACTTAAAGGGGTCCATAAGAGCTATGGGGACAATCATCTTAGCAGAGCCTGTTGTGACGGGACAAGGGATGATGGTTTTAAACTAAAACATGAGACATTCAGACTAAATAGAAGGAAGGTCTCACACTGAGGGTGGTGAGACCCTGTCCCAGGTTGCCTAGAGAGCTGGTAGATGCCCTATGCCTGGAAACATTCCAGGTCAGGCTGTCAGGGGCTCTGAACAGCCTGATCCAGTTGAAGATGTCCCTGCTGATTGCAGGGAGGTTGGACTAGATGACTTTTAAAGGTCCATTCCTACCCAAATCATCCGTGATTCTATGGCAGGCTGGAGAGATGAGCCCAAGCCAACCTCATGAAGTTCAGCAAGACCAAGTGCTAGGTCCTGCACCTGGGTTGGGGCAATCCCAAGCACTGATATAGCCTGGGCAGTGCCTGGCTTGAGAGCAGCCCTGGAAAAGGGATTTGAGGGTGTTGGTGGATGAGAAGCTCAACATGAGCCAGCAGTGTACACTTGCAGCCCAGAGAGCAACCAGAGCCTGGTCTGCAGCAAGACCAATGTGGGCAGCAGGGCCAGGGTGGGGATTCTCCTCCTCTGCTCCACTTTGGTGAGGCTTCACTTGGAGTACTGTGTCCAGTTCTGGAGCCCCTTTTACAAGAAAGGTGTGGACATGCTGAAATGTGTCCATAGAAGGGCCATGAGGATCATCAGAGGGCTGGAGCTTCACTCCTGTGTGCACAGACTGAGAGAGTTGGGGATGTTCAGTCTGGAGAAGGCTCCTAGGAGACATTACTGTGGCCTTCCAATATCTGAATGGGGCTACAGGAAAGTTGCTGAGGGACTTTTTAGAGTGGCAGGTAGTGATAGCACTGGAGGGAATGGAGCAAATCTAGAAGTGGGTAGGTTCAGATTGGATGTTAGAAAGAAGTTCTTCACCATGAGGATGGAGAAACCCTGCACTGGGTTGCCCAGGGAGGTGGTGAAAACCTCATCCCTGGAGGTCTTTAAGGCCAGGCCAGATGTGTCTCTGAGCAACCTGCTCTAGTGTGAGGTGTCCATGCCCATGGCAGGGGGGTTGGAACTAAATAATCTTTGATGTCCCTTCTAGCCCTGACAAGTCTGTGACTCTGTATCAGCCGTTAGGATCTAGAAGGGTGTGTTGGAAGAAAGAGAACTGTAGCATCACTCAACAAAGACAGAATCACAGAATGGGGGGAGCTGGAGGGGCCTTCGGAGATCATCTACTGCAACCCCCTCTGCTAGAGCAGGTTCACAAAGCCATTTCATACAGAAGTTGAAAGACCTTAAAGTTTTAAAGCAAAGTCTTGAAAACTGAGTGTTGAGGGTTGGAGGAGGGAAGGAGGCTGGTTCATGAAGATCCTGTCTTGCCATTAGGGATAGATATTCCTTAAAAAGGTGGTTTGTGACAAATGAGGTAATAGAGGGTGAGACCTTGGAACAGATTGCCCAGGGAGGTGGCAGAAGCCTCATTCACGGAGGTCTTTAAGGCCAGGCTGGATGTGGCTGTGAGCAATCTGCTCTAGTGTGACATGTCCCTGCCCATGGCACAGGAGGTTGGAACTAAATGATTCGTGAGACCCCTTCCAGCCCTGACAATTCCTATGATTCTGTGGTTCTCTGATTCTAAGAATATGTGAACAAGGAGTCCATAGAATCATAGAATGGTTTAGGTTGGAAGAGACCTCAAAGATCATCCAGTTCCAACCCCTGTGCCATAGGCAGGGACACCTCCCACTAGATCAGGTCACTCAAGGCCTCATCCAGCCTGGCCTTCAACACCTCCAGGGAGGGAGCAGACACAACCTCCCTGGGCAACCCGTTCCAGTGTCTCACCACCCTCACTGTGAACAACTTCCTCCTAACATCCTGTTTACATCTCCCCTCTTCCAGTTTGAACCCATTCCCCCTCATCCTGTCATTACAAGACCTTGTGAATAGTCCCTTCCCAGCCCTCCTATAGGCCCCCTTCAGATACTGGAAGGTTACTATAAGGTCTCCTGGAAGCCTTCTCTTCTGCAGGCTGAAAAGCCCCAACTCTCTCAGCCTGTCCTCATAGCAGAGCTACTGCAGCCCTCTGAGCACCTTTGTGGCCCTCCTCTGGACTCTCTCCAGCAGTTCCATGTCCTTCCTGTGCTGGGGGCTCCAGAACTGCACACAGTACTCCAGGTGGGGTGTGAGGAGAGCAGAGTGAAGGGGGAGAATCCCCTCCCTTGCCCTGCTGGTAATACTTCTCTTAATGCAATATTACCAGCAGTCTCCAGAGGAGAAGAGCTCCAGCCCTCTGATCATCCTCGTGGCCTTTCTCTGGACTCTCTCCAACAGTCCCACATCCTTCTTGTGGTGGGGGCACTATCAAAGACTGGCCACACTCATAGCCAAACTGAGTCAGCTAAGGAGTGGTGAGTGAGCAGCTCTGCCCAGCCCAGCCCAGCCTATCTGCAGCCCAGTTTCTGCAGCACAGAGACAGCTCCTTCCCATCTCCAGCGGGGAGGGAGCAGCATTCACTTGGCTCCCAAACTGCTCTGGGAAAGATCAGTAATAAACAGCTCAGTTAATCTCTCAAGGCTTCAGGAGCTGGAGGCTTTTGCATGCATGGCAGAATTCCCTTTTCCTTGGATGCCTTAAGGGACCTTTCCACAGCCTTTGAAACGCCAGACATTTGCACCCTGCTGATAAAGAAGGTTAATGCTTTCGCTTCTTTTCTCACAAAAGCCATCTCAGTTTTATAATCTGCTACTATTTATCATTCACTGAAAGCTGATAATTTTTTTTTTTTTTTTTTTTTTTAG
>VWZI01005527.1:31310-74346 GCA_013396835.1 Psilopogon haemacephalus
TTTTTTTTCCTCCAGAGCCATTTTTTTTTTCTTGGCTAGGAAAGCATGGATGGTGGCATTTTAGCACATGGGGCTCGGCTGGAGCGGGTGAGGGCTATGGCTGCTTGGAACATGGGTTGCAAAACTCAGCTCCTTAATCAGATGCTGAGCACTTCAAAGAGGCCTCACATCTCGGGTTCAGGTTCAGCTGCCTGACTTTGAAACCTGGATACACCCCAAAGTGCTTGGAGGCCTGCAGATTTCCAAATCATTCCTAATTTCAACAAACTGTGAAAGGCCAAGGTGTCTCGGAAAACATTTCAGGCTTGTTCCAAATAAAGCTTTGAAATCCTTTCAGCAAGGAGCTCTGAGAGGCTTTTGAGTAACTGGGTGCACGTTTTCTGAGTGCCTTTTCACACATTTCCACTACAAGGTAATTCAATTCCCTTTCCTGCATGAAAAACACACACAACAGTTCCATGTAATCTGAGGGACAATTAAGAGAGGTGGAAGCCACCCATTAGCTTATCCCTTCCACCCACCTGCTGATTCAGGATTGTTCCCTACAGCATACACTGAAATCCAATACATCCAAGGTGTTGCAATTTAGCCATCATCCTCTGTCTTGCTTCCAGATTGCTCTGAGTAAGCATCAGACCTTAGGGAAAGGGAGGGGGGAAAGGAGTTTTTCTCCACATAATGCAAAACTACTCATTTTTTGTAATGAATTTTTTTTTTTTTTTTTTTAATCCAGTAACAGGGAAGGGGGTTGTTAATGAGGTCCTTTCCACTCTGTACCACTTTGGAGACTGAAAGTGAGGCTAGAAAGACAGAATCATTAAGTTTGGGAAAAAAAATCTCTAGGATCATCAAGTCCAACTGTCAATCAAACACCACCATGGCCACTAAAACATATCCCCAAGTGACATATCCACACATTCTTTGAACACCTCCAAGGACGGTGACTCCACCACCTCCCCTGGACAGCCTGTTCCAATGCCAGAGCACTCTTTCAGGAACAAAATTTTCCCTGATATCCAACCTAAACCTTTCCCAATGCAACTTGAGGCCATTTCTTCTCATCTTCTATCAATAGGTACTTGGGAGAAGAGACCAACATCCATTTAACTACAACCTCCTTTCAGGCAGCTGTGCAGAGCAGTAAAGTCTCCCTTCAGCATCCTCTTCTTCAGACCAAACAACACCATATCTGTCAGCTGGTCCTCATAAGACTTATTCTTTAGACTGTGATGAAGCTACCCAGGTCAAGGTCTTCTGAGGCATAGTGGGAAGGGTCAGCATCCCACAGGCTGATCCCTGCACCCATGCTGATGGTCAGGAAAACATAAAGGGACCAGATAAGTAGTGGAAGCAGAGAGAAAACAAGCAGGGACCACCACTAAAAATCCCCTTTTGATTGCATTTGCTTTAAAAGACCTTAAAATGAGCCTAGCAGGGAAAAAGTGGAGTCTCTTTGTAGAAAATGTTGATGTGCAGAAGGATAAAATGTTAAGATCCCTCTGAGATTTGACTTATAAAATAAAAACCTATTTGGGCTATTTCCATGCGAGTGTTTTCACGTCTTTGCAGAGTAAGCACTGAGCAGATTTTTCTCCACCCTCTCTAACACCATCCCTTTTCTGCTCCTTCTCCCTCGTCCCTGTCATTAGGCACTATCTCTGCTGCCCTAACAGCCAGCTGGAACACAGCCACCACCTTTAGAAGACATTTAGATGTCCTCTCTGTGAGAGAAAATATTGCTCAGAGAAAAAGGCATCCATAGGAGGAGGAGGTTAGGGAATCAAGGAATCATAGAATCATAGAATGGTTTAGGTTGGAAGAGACTTCAAAGATCATCCAGTTCCAACCACCCTGTGCATAGGCAGGGACACCTCCCACTAGAACAGGTCACTCAAGACCTCATCCAACCTGGCCTTGAACACCTCCAGGCAGGGAGCAGCCACAACCTCCCTGGGCAGCCTGTGCCAGTGTCTCACCACCCTCACTGTGAAGAAAGTTCTCCTAACATCCCGTTTAAATCTCCCCTCTGTCAGCTTAAACCCATTCCCCCTCATCCTGTCATTACAAGACCTTGTGAATAGTCCCTCCCCAGCCCTTCTGTAGACCCTGTTCAGATATTGGAAGGCTACTATAAGGTTTCCTGGAAGCCTTCTCTACTCCAGGATGAAAAGCCCCAACTCTCTCAGCCTGTCCTCAGAGCAGAGCTGCTCTAGCCCTCTGATCATCTTTGTGGCTCTCCTCTGCACTGGCTCCAACAGTTTCATGTCCTTCTTGTGCTGGGGGCTCCAGAACTGCACAGAGGACTGCAGGTCGGGTGTGAGGAGAGCAGAGTAAAGGGGCAGAATCCCCTCCCTTGCCCTGCTGTCAACGCTGCTCTTAATGCAGCCCCCTCCCCTCCATTTCCCTGCTCTCTTTGAGAGGGCAGGACCGACCTGCAAACAGACTGTGTGCATTTCACACTTATTTCTTCTGCTCCTTTAAGGCAGGAAAGGGCTGAGGCTTTGTGTGACTGGTGCTAACACCAAGCACCTTCTGCAGAGCTGGCAGATGAATCGCGATGAAAGTGAGCATCACTACACATGGCCTGAGACATGCCTGCAGCTCAACGTGGGACTGTCTCACCCTCCTCCCCTCCTCCCACAGTCCATCACACCATCTTGCACACAAGGAGTATGTCTTGACAGGTTCCTTTTGAAAGTCATCCCTTCCCCTTCCTGCCTTAATATCTCACTCCTCTAAATCCTCACTCAATCTCACTTCCCGGCGACCCTCGCCAGGCAGGCTCACAGTCGCCGCTGTCGCCAGGCTTGGGGATAAAGGGATGCCTGCAATATACATTTTTCCTATCAGGAGGAATAGCAACCCAAAAAGAAAAAAAATCTTTCAAGACCTTGAGATATTTTTCATAGACTCATAGAATGGTTTAGGTTGGAAGAGACCTCAAAGATCATCCAGTTCCAAGTCCCATGTGCCATAGGCAGGGACACCGCCCACTAGAGCAGGTCACTCAAGGCCTCATCCAACCTGGCCTTGAACACATGCAGGGAGGGAGGAGCCACAACCTCCCTGGGCAACCTGTTCCAGTGTCTCACCACCCTCACTGTAAACAGCTTTCTTTTAACATCCAGTTTCAATCTCCCCTCTGCCAGTTTAAACCCATTCCCCCTCGTCCTGTCATTACAAGACCTTGTGAATAGTCCCTCCCCAGCCTTCCTGTAGGCTCCCTTCAGATACTGGAAGGCCACTCCAAGGTCTCCTCGACCTTTTCAGGACCTTTTCATCCCTAATTGAGGCAAAGAAAGGTAAAAATCTGCTGTAAAGCAAAATGAGCCTGAAGAAGTCACGCTTCTCTCCCTTTTGAAGGGATTTCAGCTCATGGGAAATGCTGTGCTTGGCAAGGGTGTAATGGATTAAGTTTGATTTTGAGACAACCTGTTGATGCCACCTAATTCCTAAAAAAACCCCTCATTTCCAAATAGCCTCCACAATTATTTTTTTTTTTCCATTGGTGGGATGGTGAGCTTGAGGTGAGTAGTTGGAATGCATTTAGGTCAGGGCAATCCCAAGAACTGATATAGTCTGGGCAGAGACTGGCTTGAGAGCAGCTGTGGGAAAGTGACTTGGGGTTGCTGGTGGATGAGAAGCTTAACCTGAGCCAGCAGTGTGCACTTGCAGCCCAGAGAGCAAGCAGAGCCTGGGCTGTAGCCAGAGCAGTGAGGGCAGCTCCAGTCTGCTGAGACACCACCTGGAGCACTGTGTCCAGTTTTGGAGTTCTGTTACAGAAGAGATCTGGAGGTGATGGAAGGTGTCCAGAGAGGGGCCATGAGGATGAGCAGAGGGCTGGAGCACATCTGTTATGAGGAGATACTGAGGGAGTTTGGGCTGTTCAGTCTGGAGAAGAGAAGGCTCTGAGAGACCTTACTGTGGCCTTGCAGCATTTGAAGTAGGCTACAGGAAAGCTGCTGAGAGACTTTTTAGGGTGTCAGGTAGTGATAGGACTGGGAGGAATGGAGCAAAACTAGAAGTGGGGAAATTCAGGCTGGATGTTAGGAAGAAGTTCTTCAGCATGAGGGCTGAAGGGGCTTCAGCTTGGGGCTTTTCAGCCTGGAGAAGAGAAGGCTTCAAGGAGACCTTATAGTAATCTTCCAGTATCTGAAGGGGCCTACAGGAAGGCTGGGGAAGGACTATTGACAAGGTCTTGTAATGACAGGATGAGGAGGAATGGGTTTAAACTGGCAGAGGGGAGATTGAAACTGGATGTTAGGAGGAAGTTCTTCACAGTGAGGGTGGTGAGACACTGGCACAGGTTGCCCAGGGAGGTTGTGTCTGCTCCCTCCCTGGAGGTGTTCAAGGCCAGGTTGGATGAGGTCTTGAGCGACCTGATCTAGTGGGAGGTGTCCCTGCCTATGCCACAGGGGGGTTGGAACTGGATGATCTTTGAGGTCTCTTCCAACCTAAACCATTCTATGATTCCATGATTCTATGAGGGTGGTGAGACCCTGGAACAGGTTGCCCAGGGAGATGGTGGAAGCTTCATCCCTGGAGGTTTGTAGATCCAGGCTGGATGTGGTTTTAAGCAACTTGTGTTAGTGTGAGGTGTCCCTGCCCATGGCAGGGGGGTTGGAACTAGATGATCCCTGAGGATCCTTCCAGTCCTTACAATTCTATGATTCTATGACCTGTTGATCTGTAAGGTCTCACCAATTCTATGATTCCACAAAAACAGTGTGGCAGAACAAGGAGGTCTTTTTGAAGACACAGATTTATCTAAAACTATACAAATCTACCAAAAATCCCACTGAAATGACATTTGCTCTAAGAAACCAACTTCAAAACATGTTTTTTCCATTCAATCCCCAGAGAGTTGGGGCTCTTCACCCTGAAGAAGAGAAGGCATCGAGAAGACCTTGTAGTAGCCTTTTAGTATCTGAAAGGGGCCTACAGGAAGGCTGGGGAGGGACTATTCACAAGGTCTTGTAATGACAGGAGAAGGGGTAATGGGTTTAAAGTGGCAGAGGGGAGATTGAAAGTGGATGTGAGGAGGAAGTTCTTTACAATGAGGGTGGTGAGACACTGGCACATGTTGCCCAGGGAGGTTGTGGCTGCTCCCTCCCTGGAGGTGTTCAAGGCCAGGCTGGATGAGGCCTTGAGCAACCTGTTCTAGTGGGAGGTGTCCCTGCTTGTGGCACAGGGTGGTTGGAACTGAATGAGCTTTGAGGTCCTTTCCAATCTAAACTGTTGTATGACTCATAAACATCTTCACTTGCTAATTCCTGGCCCATGGCCAGGCTGGTAGTGGCTGTCAGCCTGCTGTTCCCACCACAAAGCTGCTGCAGAGCAGCCCAGCCATTGGGTTTGGACGTTACAAAACTGCTAACTACCAGAAAGCATCAGAAGATGAAAAGGACAAACTTGTTTCACTCAACTCAGTTGTCATCATCTCCTGATCAGCCCCACCAGGTAAGTGCTGATATATTGTCCACAGAGTTGTGGTTCCCAGATTAAATCATAGAATCATGGAATGGTTTAGGTTGGAAGAGACCTCAAAGATCATCCAGTTCCAAGCCCCATGTGCCATAGGCAGGGACACCTTCCACTACAACAGGTCGCTCAAGACTTCATCCAACCTGGCCTTCAACACCTCCAGGGAGGGAGCAGCCACAACCTCCTTGGGCAACCTGTTCCAGTGCCTCACCACCCTCACTGTGAAGAACTTTCTCCTAACATCCCATTTAAATCTCCCCTCTGCCAGTTTGAACCCATTCCCCCTCATCCTGTCATTACAAGACCTTGTCAATAGTCCCTTCCCAGCCCTCCTGTAGGCCCCCTTCAGATACTGGTAGGCTGTTATAAGGTCTCCTGGAAGCCTTCTCTTCTCCAGGCTGAAAATTCCCAACTCTCTCAGCCTGTCCTGAGAGCAGAGCTGCTCCAGCCCTCTGATCATTTTCATGGCCTCCTCTGGACTCTCTCCAACAGTTCCATGTCTTTCCTGTGCTGGGGGCTCCAGAGCTGCACACAGTACTCCAGGTGGGGTCTGAGGAAAGCAGAGAAAAGGGGCAGAATCCCCTCCCTTGCCCTGCTGCCCACAGCTGCTCTTGCTGCAGCCCAGCACACAGTTGCTGTCTGGACTCCATGTGCACACTGTTGGCTCATGTTGAGCTTCTCATCCACCCAGACCCCCAGGGCCTGTTCCTCAGAGCTGCTCTCCAGCCACTCACCACCCAGCCTGTATTCGTGCTTGGGATTGCAGCAACCCAGGTGCAGGACCTTACACTTGGCCTTGTTGAATGCCATGAGGTTGGCCTGGGCACATCTCTGCAGCCTGTCCAGGTCCCTCTGGATGGATCCCTGTCCTCTAGCAAGTCAGTTGTGCCACACAGCTTGGTGGCATCTGCAAACTTGCTGAGGGTGCACTCAATTCCTCTGTCCATGTCACTGACAAAGATGTTAAACAGCACTGGGCCCAGCACTGACCCCTGAGGGACACCACTTGTCACTGGTCTCCAGGCGGACATTGTGCCCTTGATCACTACTCTCTGTGTGCCACCATCTAGCCAATTCCTTATCCAGTGAGTTGTTCACCCATCAAGTCCCTGTTTTTTCCAGTTTGGTGACCAGGGTGTCATGTGGGACAGAGTCAAAGGCCTTTCTTAGATCCAGGTAGATGACATCAATTGCCCTTCACTTGTCCGCTGTTGCCCTTCCCTTGTCCAAATGGCTGTTGCCAAAGGATATCTCTGGAAACATTTAAGGTCAGGTTGGATGGGAGTCTGAGTAACCTGTCCTAGTTAGGGACATCCCTGCTCCCTGCAAGGGGGTTGGATTAGATGACCTTTAAAGATGCCTTCTAACCCAAAGCATTCTGATTCTCTGCCTGCTGCAGTCCCATCATCAAATGCCGTCTATGAATCAAAGGGATCCAAATAATTTTTTTTTGCATTTGGGCCATTTACTTCATTTCCATTGCAGCAAAACCTTCTCTCCATTGAACCAAAGTGATCCAGTGATCACTGCATCCAACAAGAGTCAAAAATTAAGATGCCCCCCAAAAGGGCAGATGCACACAAGACCACACAACACCCCAGTTGCAAGAAGTCTCCACTATCAAGTCACACCAAGAGCAAAGAAGAATTATAAGAACTATCTGAAGAAAGCCAGACCAGCAGATACCAGTTCTGAGACTGTCTGAAATCAAACTGTTGCAACCACCTAAGGAAAGGTCTGTAAATACTGAACAATTCTGGAAATACACAATTATTTGGCTGCCAATGGGTCTGCTGCCCAGGCTGCTGCTATGTGAAAATGGTTTGTGTTGGAGGGCAGAGATAGGTGTGCTTGTTGCCTGTGAAAGGGACAGCACTGTGCCCACTGAAGGTCTGGAGTGATGACCTTGAATCATAGAATCATAGAATTGTGAGGACTGGAAGAGATCTCAAGAATCATCCAGCTCCAACCTTCCCTGCCATGGGCAGGGACATCTCACACTAGATCAGGTTGCTCAGAGCCACATCCAGCCTGGCCTTAAAGACCTCTAGGGATTAGGCTTCCACCACCTTCTTCATAATATCCAACCTGTATCTACTCACTTCTAGTTTTGCTCCATTCCTTCCAGTCCTATCACTGTCTGACACCCTAAAAAGTCCCTCAGCAGCTTTCCTGTGCCCCCCTTCAGATACTGCAAGGCCACAATAAAGTCTCCTCAAAGCCTTCTCTTCTCCAGACTGAACAGCCTCAACTCTCTCAGTCTGTCATAGAATCATAGAATGGTTTAGGTTGGAAGAGACCTCAAAGATCATCCAGTTCCAACCCCCTGGCATAGGCAGGGACATGTCTCACTAGACCAAGTCTCTCAAGACCTCATCCAGCCAGTCATTGAACACATCCAGGGAGGGAGCAGACACAACCTCCCTGGGCAACCTGTGCCAGTGTCTCACCACCCTCACTGTGAAGAATTTCTTCCTAACATCCCGTTCAAATCTCCCCTCCACCAATTTGAACCCATTCCCCCTCGTCCTGTCATTACAAGACCTTGTGAATAGAATCATAGCATCATAGAATGGTTCAGGTTGGAAGAGACTTCAAAGATCATCCAGTTCCAACCCCCCCGCCATAGGCAGGGACACCTCCCACTAGATCAGGTCGCTCAAGACCTCATCCAGCCTGGCCTTGAACACATCCAGGGAGGGAGCAGACACAACCTCCCTGGGCAACCTGTTCCAGTGCCTCACCACCCTCACTGTGAAGAATTTCTTCCTAACATCCCGTTCAAATCTCCCCTCCACCAATTTGAACCCATTCCCCCTCGTCCTGTCACTACAACACTTTGTGAACAGTCCCTCCCCAGCCCTCCTGTAGGCCCCCCTCAGATACTGGTAGGCTGCTATAAGGTCTCCTGGAAGCCTTCTCTTTTCCAGGCTGAAAAGCCCCAAGTCTCTCAATCTGTCCTCATAGCAGAAGTGCTCCAGCCATCTTTGTGGCCCTCCTCTTGACTCTCTCCAGCAGTTCCATGTCCTTCCTGTGCTGGGGGCTCCAGAACTGCACACAGTACTCCAGGTGGGGTCTGAGGAGAGCAGAGTAAAGGGGGAGAATCACCTCCCTTGCCCTGCTGGTAATACTTCTCTTAATGAAGTATTATCAGCAGTCTCCATAGGAGAAGAGCTCCAGCCCTCTGATCATCCTCGTGGCCTTTCTCTGGACACCTTCCAGCATGTCCATATCCTTCGTCTAACAGAGGCTCTGCAATTGGATACAGTACTCCAGGTGGGGTCTCAGCAGAGTGCAGCAGAGGGGGAGAATCCCCTCCCTCACCCTGCTGGCCACACTGCTCTGGATGTAGCCCAGATATCTTGATACTGGAAGGCCACTATAAGGTCTCCTTGGAGACTTCTCTTCTCTAGACTGAACAACTCCATCTCTCTGCTTGTCTCCCTAGGAGAACTGCTAATTATTAATGAGAAGCAGGAATTCCTCTGCAGAGATGTGAGCCATACATCTGGATTTTTAAAATGCAGTGGAAGGAAAAACCCTAAGAATCCTACTTTGTAGTTGTCAGGGCTTTTTAAAGGCTGCCTGGGAGCACTGGTCCTAACTGAGCTAACACTTGCCTTGCTTGGAGAAATCTTTAAGTAGAGTCACAACTCATCACAACAGCAGTGATTGCAAGAAATGACTTAGAGAGGCTCAGCACAGCAGTAAGTTACTGTTTGGTCATTAGAAGTTCCTGCAGAGATGAGCTGCCCTGGGAATTTCAGGAGGTATCCTGCACCTGTTCATATTAAATTAGAAGGTATCTGCAGCCTGTCTTGGCCACAGCCACCACTAATAGGCTTGGACGTCTGTAAGCCATATTGTGTGGTTCTGTGATTCTCTGTGTTAGAGATCACAGAATGGCTTAGACTGAAAGGGACCTTAGAGATCATCTACTGCTATGGCCAGGGACACCTCTCCACTAGATTCTGCTGCTCAGGGCCTCATCCAATCCAGCCTTGAACATCCCCAAGGGAGGAGGTATCCACAACCCCCCTGGGCAGCCTATTCCAGAGTCTCACCTCCCCCCTACTGAAAAACTTCTTCCTAAGATCCAGTCTAAACCTACTCTCCCTCAGCTTCAAACCATTCCGCCTTGTCCTGTCTCTGGACACACTTAGGAAAAGTCCCTCTCCAGCCTTCCTGGAGGATCCCTTCAGGTGGTGGAAGGCAACTCTAACATCCCTCCAGTGTCTTTTCTTCTCTAGACTGAACAAACTCAGCTCCCTCAGCCTATCCTCTAGCAGAGGTGTTCCAGCCCTTGGATTATCTTTGAGGCCTCCTCTGGACTCCCTCCAGCAGCTCTGTGTCCTTCCTCTGCTGGCAACAGCAGCACTGGAGGCAGGATTGGAGGTGGGTCTGAGCAGAGCAGAATCAAGGGGCAGAATCCCTTCTCTTGCCCTGCTGACCACCCTCCTCTGGCTGCAGCCCAGCACACAGCTGCCTGCTGGGCTGCACGGGGGCATTGCCAGCTCATGGTGAGCTTCTCATCAATCGACACCCCCAAGTCTCAAGCCGCTCTGCACTTTGCATGCATGTTCTACTCCCCCAGTTATCTGACTCCTTTTCACACGTGCTCCCCTCTTCTTCCCCTTCCCTCTCTGGGGCTCAAGAGTGCAGTCAGCACCCACTGCAGCCACCCTCACCTGTCCTGGGTCCCGTGTGACCCCACTTTTTCGTTCTTCATGCAGAAATCAGGCGAGCTCTGCAGGTAAATCAGCTCTGTCTCCTTAACCGGCCTGATATCAATATCCTTTGGCACCAGGTATTTGCGTGTGCCCATGGGCCGGTGAACGACCTTGGTGGCTGACAGATACTTGTTTTTGAGGTCCAATGCAATGTCTCGCAGCTCTTGAAGGCCTTTCCAACAGGTCTTGATAGAGCATGACCCAGAAACTCCATGGCACTTACATTTCATTTCAAGAGAGGCTTTCAAGACCTGCAAAAAGGAATGCAGGAGTTAGGAAATGCCCCCTGGCTTGCCTCAGAACATCCCACAAGCTTGCTAAAGAAGGCACTTTCTTAGCACTTTCTAGAGTAGCTACTGTGCAAAGGCAATGAGGTCCCCACAGCTCCTTGGTGGCCACTATCAGCCCAGGATTACTTTCACCAAGGCACCTTTGCAGCCATCAGGGAGAAGAACATTTTGAACTTTGGTCAGATATCTACACAGCTGAAAAGGAGCTGGAAAAATCAAAGCAACCCATAAATAGATAATTATCATCTGTTTCTGCCTCCAGCAGCTTTAGGCCACAAGGATGTCAAGGCCCTGAGGAACTCAAGGCAGCCTCCCCTTGTCTTGCTGCTGGACGTGGGGCCAAAAGAGCCTTTTAGGTTGGTTCTGCACTGGTCTCATTTCTGTGGGACAGAGAAGGACGTTGCCAGGAAGGGATGAATGTATCAGCCATGGCAACACTAGGCCCCAGACAAAAAACTTGCCCATTAGAATTTAAATCAAAACTCAGGACATTTTGAAAATTAAAAACAAATGAAAAAAAAAAAAAAAACAAAAAAACCCAAAACCCAGAGTGGGAATGACAAAGAAACACACCCATGGGAGGCAAGTTCAGCAATGTGGTGCTCTGGTGGGTTCAGCCTGGAGCTGCACAGCAAGCTGCCGAGGAGCTCAATATACTCCAAGGTTTATCTGCTCCACAGGCAGACTTGGAAGGACCAAGCTGTGTGGTAGGACCAGAGTAGGGAACCACTGCAGTCCCAGAGATGGGTGTAGGGCTCAGCTTTACAGTCCTCCACCCATTTCTCCAGCTGTGTGGAGGGCTGCGATAGGGATTTGCACCTCGGAGCACAGCGAGCACTGCACGTGGTAAGCATTATCCCTCCGCTGGATGCAAGCTGTTAGAAGTGGCTTCTGCCAGATATGGGAATAATCACTAGGGAAGCAGTTTGAGAAGGAAAACTCATCCCTCCTGGCTGCAGGGATGGCTGGGAGGCAGCTGCTGCTGGACAGGTCTGGCAGATGATAATCCTCCATGCTTACACAGCACTCCGCTTGTGCAACGCCCTTGGCAGAGCACAGCGAGACCCATCCCCACCACACCTCCTGGGCTAAGCAAGCCAGAGCCATCCTTGGCTGGGGAAAGGTTGGCAGTGAGGCATCCCACCCAGGGTGGCATAGGGTGATAATACCATTCCAGGCCTCCTGAATCCCAGCACCAGTTACATAGCCACAGCCTTCAGCAGGTCAAAGTAGTTCAGGGCAGTCTAGCAGAAACCTGCTCCTTTCAGTAGCTGATAGAGACACTGAACCTCAGAGAGCAACCAACCACTTGTACAATGACAACAACTCTTGTGGATTTGTTACCTGTCTCCCTACTTCACTGTTGTGCAGATGCATCAGTTTATTGGCTTGTGATCCTGATTTTTTCATCTTCATGGGAGCATCTGAAAATTTGGACCCCATGATAAGACCATAGTTGAGGTTGTCTGCACATCCTCCCCATCGATACCCAGGTCCAGGTGTCTCACCTGGGATGGGACCACAGGAACAGCCAGGGAGGTCCCCGGTGGTGCAGGCTCTGGCAATGGTGTGGCTAATAGCAGCAGCAGAAAGGGCATACACAAATGCTGACTCCCTTGTGCCTGGAAGAGACAAGAACCCTAGCTCAGCCTCTTGGGACAACTAAACATTCTCCTAAAAGAGACTCACAATCTGTGCCCCACAGAGCACCAAACACAGCTCACTGCAGCTGGGACCTCTCATGGTATCACCAGCTTGAAGAACATCTAAGTGAGCTCTTGAACACAAGGTAACGTTCTAGCAGGGCAAGGAGGCACATCAACCTATGGGGCTTGTCCATTGTGGTGTGATCTGCTCTTGGAGCACATTAGGAAGCACTTTCATATACTATTCTGCCTCCTTTACCCCTGTGCTGGATGCTGCTTGCTGGCAGGTCATGGGCTTGGCATGCATGGAGCTGAGGAAAGGTGGTGGGAAGCCACAGAGCTACAGGACAAGTGTGCAAGCACCCTCTGACCCGTGAAAGCTGATTTTGTGGCTTCATATGAAGCATGTGATGCTTGACAAGTCTTCATGCCTGGAACAGCAGCTCCATGGCTATGAGCAATTGCCACGTGAATTCTACTGAGATGAACAGACCAGAGTGGTGGCATGATTTGTAAGAGCTGTGGCAGACCAGTTCCTGGGCTTAAGAGCCATTATGGGCCATGGCAGGCACCATAACGATGAACATGGTGTCGGAGAACAGGACAACTCTGCAGCTCCTCCACATCCTCCCAAGTAGCAAGACCCCTTCCCAGCTCCAGTACACATAGGCACGCCCTGCCTGACTCTTACTCACTCATGTCCCTGGCAGGGCTGTTTACCTCTCTCTAAGTCCAGCAGGTAGTTAGGAGCCAGCTCAATGGAAGAGCAGTTCCACCTCATGTCTGAGAAGGTTTTACGGCAGGTCTTGATCACCTCCCGTGCTGCCTGGATGATGGTTTGCATCAGCTCCAGGTTGCTGCGGCACAGCTGCACCTGGGACACCACCAAGCCTTCGAGCTGCTTGCAGTGCTGGGTTTGATTCAGGGCCAAAGCTGAAGGAGTCTTGGACAGAGCTCTGAGGAGACAAACACAAGTAGAAAGGCATTAAAATCCACAATAAGTGTTACTTTTTTGGGTCAATATTGTCTCCACTACCTCCTGCCCAGTCAGTGCTTTGACTCGTGTTCGCCTGACTTAATGCATGCAGTGGTAGGACAAAGGGTAATGGTTTTAAACTAAAGCAGGGCAGATTTAGGTTAAACATTGGGAGGAAGTTCTTTACTATGAGGGTAGTGAAATACTGGAACAGGTTGCCCAGAGATGTGGTGGAGGCCCCATCCCCGCAGACATTCAAGGTCAGACTTGACAGGGCTCTGAGCGATCTAAACTACTTAAAGATCATAGAATCATAGAATCAGTCTGGGTTGGAAGGGACCACAAGGATCATCCAGTTCCAACCACCCTGCCATGCCCAGGGACACCCTACCCTAGATTAGGCTGCCCACAGCCTCAGCCAGCCTGGCCTCAAACCATCTCCAGGGATGTGGCCCCAACAACCTCCCTGGGCAACTCATTCCAAGGCCTCACCACTCTCACGCTGAAGAACTTTCTCCTCACATCCAATCTGAATCTCCCCACCTCCAGCTTTGCTCCATTCCCACACCCTCCAGAAGAGCACGTTTCACTCTGTCACCAAGGGGAGTCTGGACAAAGCTCCTGGGGCATATGGCAAGCTGATTGAATGTGTAAATCCTTATGGGAAAGGACTTTTGTTGAAGAATGAGGACCTCCCAACAGAGTGAAAAACAATCCATCAGTTCCACGATAACAGGAAGCTGGATCTTCCAAGACTATGGTATTCAGAAAGGGGGAAAAAAAAAAAATTGCTGTGTGTGTTATCAGTGTTTTGCATTCAGCATCTGTCTCACACACTCTCTAAGGATTATGCTAAATGTCATGTAATTAATGATGGAGAAAATCCCCTGCAAGGCCTAGGGAAAAGCCAACAAGTTTGCAAGGCAGATGCTTTCCCTTAGAGCTGACACCAAGGGCCTCCACCAATTTCATGGCTGTTGCATGTAGATAACTCTGTTTTTTCTAGTCTCCATGAACAGTGGAGAGGAGTGATGAGAGCATGCACAGGGACACAATCATAGAATCACAGGAATTGTCAGGGCTGGAAGAGATCTCAAGGATCATTTAGTTTCAAGCCCCTGCCATGGGCAGGGACACCTCACACTAGATCAGGTTGCCCAGAGCCACATCCAGTCTGGCCTTGAAAACTTCCAGGGATGAGGCTTCCACCACCTCCTTAGGCAACTTGTTCCAGTGTCTCAGCACCCTCATGCTGAAGTTCTTCCTAACATCCAATCTGAATCTCCCCACTTCTTGTTTTGCTCCATTCCCCTCCCCAGTCTTATCACTATCTGACACCCTTAAAAGTACCTTCTAGCTTTCCTGTATCTCCCTTCAAATACTGGAAGGCCACAATAAGGTCTCCTTTGAGCCTTCTCCTTTCTCAGTCTGTCATGGAGGAGGAGCCCTCCAGCCCTCTGAGCATCCTTATGACCCTTCTCTGGACACGCTCTAGCATGTCCACATCCTTCTTGTAACAGAGGCTCCAGAACTGGATGCAGGACTCCAGGTGGGGTCTCACCAGAGTGGAGCAGAGGGGACAAATCACCTCCCTCACCCTGATGGCCACACTTCTCTTGATGCAGCCCAGGCTCTTGTTGGCTTTCTGGGCTGCAAGTGCACACTGGAGGCTCATGTTGAGCTTCTTATCCACCAGTACCCTCAAATCCCTTTCCTTAGGGCTGCTCTCAATCATTTTGGTTGGAAAAGACCTTCAAGAACATCAAGTCCACTTGATGAGAGGGGTCCACTACCACCAACATGCATGTTCATACTGAATCACAGAGTGGTGGGGCTCAAAGAGACCTGAAGAACACCCAAGCCCCAGTCCAAGCCCCAGCTAGAGAAAGATCACTTAGATCAAATCATGCAGGAACACATCCAGGTGGGTTTTGAATGCCTCCAGAGATGGAGAATCCACAACACCTCTGGGCAGCCTGTTCATCTGCTCTGCCACCCTTGAAGTGAAGATTTTTTTTTCCCCTAATGTTTATGTGGAGCCTCCTCTCTTCCAGCTTGTGTCCACTGCCTCTTGTCCTATCGCTGGACAATGCTGAGGCCGCTCCGGCCCCATCTTTCTGACATCCTTTAGATATTTGTAAGTGTCCTCTTCTCCAGACTAAACAGCCCCAGGTCTTTCAGCCTTTCCTCATAAGGTAGATGTTCCAGCCCCCTAACCATCCTTGCAGCTCTCTACTGGACTTTCCCCATGGACTAAACCAGCCACGCCCCAGAGCACCCAGTGGTTCTTCTGGGGTGCAGTTGCAAACATTTCCAGGTGTGCTGGTTTGAAGTAACTGGAGAATTTGAGTGAGAAATTAGACTATTGGCTGAGAAATGAAAATACATTGTGTCACTTCACTCACAGCTTTACTGAGAAAGAAAAAAAATGTTTTAAGAGTAGAAACCCAAATATAGATAAGTCAGAGTGCTTCAGGCCTCTTTGGCTGTAGTTGATCCTTGCATGGTTCCTTTCTCTCTGCCTTTTGTAGCTGATTCTCAATAATTCTACTAACTTTGTTCCTACTGCTAACCCCCCTGGCTGATCTACCTCCACCTATCTGCAGCATCAACAGGTGGTGAGACAAGACTGGGGAAAGGGGAAAAGGTGGTAGGGGGTGGTTGGTTACCCCTCTTGGGGATTTAGATCTCTGAGAGGGCTGTGGTGTTTCTGTATTACCTTTTTGTTGTAAATATCTGTAAATATCTGTTATACATTGTAAATATCTGCTTGTATATTGTGCACTGCTGTAAATATAAAGCTTCATTTATCAACTTCCAGTGTTTCTGAGTTCTAACTGGGGTTATTTCAAAAGGTGGGGGGGGGGCAGGTAACTGCTAAACCATCACACCAGGTCAAAAAGAAAACAGCAAATGCTGCTGTGCATAGAATCATGGAATCCTCTCAGTTGGAGACAACCTCTAAGATCATCAAGTCAACCCATTGACCTACCACGGCCATTAAACCACATCCCAAAGTGCCATGTCTAGATGTCTTTTGAACACCTCCAGAGATGGTGACTCCACCACCTTCCTGGGCAGCCTGGTCCAGTGCCTGACCACCACTTTGTCATTAAGGAATTTTTTCTTAATATCCAATCTAAACCTTCCTGGGCTGTGCTCATCTCCCCCAAGCACCCAGAGCCATCGGCGGCAGCCTGCTCTGTAACTCTCTTTGTATCTTTATGACCCGCTTAGGGTAGTCATAAATGTTATTCATTCCCATAAAACAACTTTCTGGCTGGCTGCATCCATAACTGGCATCTGATCCTGGCAACACGACTGCCTTAACACATTTCCTTCTCTCCTTGTTAAACGTGGTGCCTTTCAGTTTCATCCTGAGCCATCCTGGTCAGCTTTGGCTTATTGGCAGACACGTTGCTGGGTGAGTTTCGCGTCAGCGCTCTTAACATCCACGTCCTTCAGAAGTTAAATGAGATGGAAAGGGAGTTAAAACTGAGCCTTAAGCAAGATCAGGGGGATTAGCTCTGAGGTCTGGTTTTTCAGGGAAGCCCATCGATGTTCCACCAGCTCCCTCAAAGTTGGCTTGAACCAGCTGCTGTGTGTGTGTTGGAGCTGTGCATGACTGCTAACCCCAACTGCTCTTCCAGCAGGGGAAAAGCTGTGATCCTTGCTAGGGCTGAGTAGGTCTGCGCTAACAAATTCCTGGAGTTTGGCATTCCTGGCAGCAGATAATCAGTGGCAAACTTGGAATGGAAACCAGCACTCTGCTAGCTATGTAAATACAGACATCACATGTGTATTCAAAGAGGTCCATTAAATACACAGCAAAGAGAAGTTCTGGCCAGTGAATTTCAAGGGATAGAAAAAAGTGGAGTATTAAGCTGTCAGAAATTCTGCCCTGTAGTTCATCTCTAGAATCACAAAATGTTAGAAACCTCCAGAGATCATCTGGTCCAGAGGAATCCAGAGGAGGGTCATGAATATGATCAGAGGGCTGAGAGAGCTGGGGCTTTCCAGCCTGGAGAAGAGAAGGCTTCCAGAAGACCTTATAGTAACCTTCCAATATCTGAAGGGGGCCTCCAGGAGAGCTGGGAAGGGACTATTCACAAGGTCTTGTAATGAAAGGACAAGGAGTAATGGGCTTAAACTGGCAGAGGGGAGATTTAAACAAGATGTTAGGAGGAAATTCTTCACAGTGAGGGTGGTGAGGCACTGGAACGGGTTGCCCAGGGAGATTGTGGCTGCTCCCTGCCTGGAGGTGTTGAAGGCCAGGCTGGATGAGGCCTTGAGCGACCTGATCTAGTGGGAGGGGTCCCTGCCTATGGCACAGGGGGTTGGAACTGGATGATCTTTGAGGTCTCTTCCAACCTAAACCATTCTATGATTCTATGATTCTATGATCTAGTCCAATGCTCTGTCTTGATTCTTTACACACCATTGTCCATGCAACATTCCCTGTCTGGAGAGGGGCAACTCCAGAAGTCATTTCCGCCTGCCTTCAGAGTGGATTGGACTTGGTGGGGACAAAAACCTCTTGGTGATGTTCTGGGTGCTCAAGCATCTCAGATATATAATGTCCTTCCAGCCTGATTCTTGGGACAGTATCAAAGTCACCTGACTGCAAACCTCTACAGGGTAGTCTTCCTTCAGCCCAATAAAGTAACTAGCCAAATGTGCTTTTGAGATGTACAGCAGGATAACGTCATGCCCTAGAAGTGTTCATTGTCTGGGGATGGAGCTGCTAGGCAGAAAGGCACCTGGGGATGCTGGTAGATAGTAGCTGAACATGAGCCAGCAGTGTGCCCAGGTGGGCAGGAGAGACAATGGCATCCTGGCCTGGATCAGGAATAGTGTGGCCAGCAGGACAAGGGAGGTTATCCTGCCCCTGTACTTGGCACTGGTCAGGCCACATCTTGAGTACTGTGTCCAGTTCTGGGGCCCTCAATTCAAGAGAGATGTTGAGGTGCTCAAATGTGTCCAGAGAAGGGCAGAAAGGCTGAGGAGGGGCCTGGAGCACAGCCCTGTGAGGAGAGACTGAGGGAGCTGGGGGTGTGCAGCCTGGAGAAGAGGAGGCTCAGGGCAGATCTCATTGCTGTCTACAACTACCTGAAGGAAGGTTGTAGCCAGGGGAGGTTGGTCTCTTCTGCCAGGCAACCAGCAACAGAACAAGGGGACACTGTCTCAAGTTGTTCTTTTCAACCCCTATCACTCTATTATTCACAGAATCACAGAAACATTCAGGTTGGAAAAGCCCCTCAGGATCACCAAGTCCAACACAGAACCCTACTCTACAAGCTAAACCATAGCCCCACGCACCACATCCAAACCACTTTGAAACATATCCAGGTTTGGTGCCTCCACCACCTCCCTGAGCATCCCATTCCAATGTCTGACCACTCTTGCTAGGAATATGTTTTTTCCTAATATCCAGTCTAAACCTACCCAGTGGCAGCTTGAGGCCATTCCCTATTGTTCTGTCACTAATATCCTGTGAGAAGAGACCAGCACCAACCTCTCCACAACCTCCTTTCAGGTAGCTTATAGAAGGAACCCAGGCACCAAGTTCAGACACAGACATCTGGACTGTAGGAGCAAAGAGCTGGGTGAGATGAATCCAACCCCTAGCACTTGGCACCAGACACGTGTGAAAAGCTATCCCAGAAAGCCTATCAGCGACTCCTAGGACTGAGTTGAAATGCAAATCAGGCAAGAGGCCAAAGCAGCTCATCACTAACAGAGTGAAAATGATAAATACTCCAGCACAGTATGGCCCAGCAGCAAAACGAGCAGGCAGGGTGAGGCAGCTCCAGAGCCTGAGCTTCAGGCAGATGAGGAATGCTCCAGGTCTCTTGGGGGGGTCAGCAGCTCAGTTTTCTAATCAGAGGTGCCAAGTGACACGTTAGAAGCCTTGAGATGTTTCACCTGGCCCTCTAGAAGGGTGCATGTCTCTCCTAGGTCCTGCATCATGTTTCCTAACCCTGTATAGAAGTCTTCATAGAATGGTTTGAAGCTGGAAGGGACCCCTGGAGATCATCTACTCTGCAGTGGTGAGACCCTACCTAGAGTACTGCATCCAGTTCTGGAGTCCCTATTACAAGAGGGATATGGATGTGCTGGAGTGTGTCCAGAGAAGGGCCACAAGGATGAGAAGAGGGCTGGAGCTGCTCTGCTATGGAGACAGACTGAGAGAGTTGGGGCTGTTCAGTTAGGAGAGGAGAAGGGTCTGAAGTGACCTTATTGTGACCTTTCAATATCTTGAAAGCTGGGGAAGGACTTTTTAGTAAGTCAGGTAGTGATAGGACTAGGGGGAATGGAACAAAGCTAGAAGTGGGGAGATTCAGACTGGGTGTTAGGAAGAAGTTCTTCAGCATGAGGGTGGAGAGACCCTGGAATGGGTTGCCCAGGGAGGTGGTTGGGGCCACATCCCTGGAGGTGTTTGCAGCCAGACTAGATGAGGTTTGTGCAGCCTGATCTAGTGTGAGGTGTCCCTGCCCAAGGCAGGGGGCCTGGAACTAGATGATCCTTGTAGTCCCTTCCAACCCTGACTGATTCTATGATTCTGTGATCTAGCCCAACCCCCTTGCTAACACAGGTATGCCTACATCAAGTAGCACAGGAACATGTCCAGGCAGGTTCTGAAAGTCTCCAGCATCTTTAAAGAACCTGGAAGCCTACCTTGAAGCACCTGCATCTCATCATTAGAGACAAGCAGAAATAACCACCTACAGGTTGAGATGAGAGCTGAATTCAGACTAAAACTCACCTCTATCACGAGAAAAGTAGAGGATGTGATACAAGAAGATTATGTTATTGCAGATGGCCTGAAATGATCACCATTAGAGAAGCTGATTTATCATGCCACAAGAAAGCAAGGTGCTTTCTGGAAGAGGGAAAAGTATCTACCAGACAGTCAAGAGAGGAAGCACCATGGCCCCATCGTGGAGAACTCAGTACACTGCAGCAATGGCTGTTGCTTGTCCAATGAGCTGAGCTCCAGGGAGCCCACCAAGAATAAAAATGCAAGAGGCAGGAAGGTGTTTTCTGAACATCTCCCAGGCCTGAGCTTCATGCCTTTGCTGCTGAGAACCTATAATTGGAAACATCTCCAACCACTGGGGGGTGTTGGGGCAGGGGGCGGGGGGAGAGTAAAGGGTAATGGAGATGGAAAAGAAAACTCATGGTTCCTGCAGTCACTTGTTGAGACCAAAAAAGAGCATTTATAAATCACAGATCAGGAATGTGAGAGGCCTATTAGGTCATCTAGTCCATGCCCTGGCAGCCCAGGTTTGCTCAGTCTCTCTCTTTCTTCTCCACCTCCACTCGCTTCAAAACCTCCTGGTGGAAAGGCACCAACCCTCCCTGCTCCCCAGATTCTGGAAGGGCCAGGGAGGGATTCCCACCACCTTGCAAAGGATATTGTTGGGGAACAATTCCACTCATGGGGCAGTGGAAAAGAAACTCTATGCCCTCAGAAAGGTCTTGCCCATGGTGGGAGTTCAGTCTTCATTGACCCACTGGCACTGGGAAGGAAAACAAAGCTAAAGGGGAAGAAGAACCATGAATACAGCAGCCTCCAAAGCTATTAGCAGAACAAACTTCAGTCCTCAGTCTGGGAAAAATATCCCTGATATACTTTTTTTTTTTGAGAAGCAGCACATGAATATTCCAACCAGTGGTGTGTTCTTGTGGCCAAGAAGGCAAATGGTCTCTTGGGTTACATGATGAAGAGTGTGACCAGCAGATTGAGGGAGGATCTCCTCCCTCCCCACTTTGCCCTGCAAGGACTCATCTGGAGTGGTGTGCCCAGTTCAAGAGGGACAGGGGAACTACTAGAGAGAGTCCAGTGGAAGCTACAAAGATAATGAAAGCAGTGGAGCATAGAATCATAGAATGGTTTAGGTTGGAGGGGACCTGAAAGCTCATCCAGTTCCAACCATAGGCAGGGACACCTCCCACTAGAACAGGTCGCTCAAGGCCTCATCCAACCTGGCCTTGAACACCTCCAGGGAGGGAGCAGCCACAACGTCTGTGGGCATCTCTGTGAGGAAGAAAGGCTGCGAGACCTGTGGCAGTTTAGCCTGGAGAAGAGTAGCCTGAGAGGGGACCTGCTCAATGCTGATCAATATCTAAAGAAGATATGCCAAAGGCTGTGTCAAGAGGATGGGACCAGGCTCTTTTCACTGATGCCCAGTGACAGGAGAAGGGGCAATATGCACATGCTGGGACACAGGAGGTTCCATATGAACTTAGATTTTTTTATGAGGGTGCCAGAGCACTGGACTAGGCTGCTCAGAGAGGTTTTGGAGTGTCTTTCTCTGGAGACATTCAAAACCCACCTGGACAGGATCCTGGGCAACCTCCTCTGGGTGAGCCTGCTTTAGCAGAAGGGTTGAAACAGGAAGTTATCATCAATACATTCCAGGAACCTCTTAGATTGCTGGTGCTGTGCTGTGTTGCCCTTCCACCAGATGTCAGGCTGGTTGAAGTCCCCTATGAGTACCAGGGCCTGTGGGTGTGAAGCTTCTCCTATTTGTTTGTAAAGGGCCTCATCTGCTTCACCTTCCTGATCAGGAGGTCTGTAGCAGACTCCTACTGTGATGTCCCCTTCCCCTGCCTTCCCTTGAACCTTTACCCATATCCTCTCTGTTTTGGTGTTGGATATCCCTAGGTTGGACTAGGTGGTCCCCAGAGATCCAGTCCAACTCCCACCATCCTGTAGTCCTCTGATTTTTTCCTAACTGTTGCTCTTCACCATTTTCTCCTGCTAACACTATGCTCTCCTCCCTTGACTCTCTCGCTCCATTCTTCATTCTCCAAAATGCTGTGGACAACTGAGGGGTGGCTGGGCTGTGTTTTAGCTTTAAAAATGTACATATTTGACCCATCCCTTTAAACAAACAGGCCCCAAACCAAACAGCTCCAGCTTTATTTATAGCACAGCAGGGCTTTAACTTGAAGTTATGGATACTGACAGAAAACCATAAATGTAATTACAGAGGAAATATGATGCATGGATGGATCATGACATTAGTTTACTCTTTTAATTATCTCAGGCAGTTAATAAATTCATTTGAAAACATGAATGCTCTACAGTGTTAGGTCTTTTGAGGGCTGTGAGCCCACTCCTGCCCATCTGGGCTCCATGAGAAGACTATTCATAGGAGCAGCAGTTTGGGAGAAGGATCTTCAGGTCTGAGCAGGTACTACTGAAAGCCATATGTTCTCTGGTTTGCAAGGACCACTGTGAGTAGGACACTCCTCCTTCTCAAGCCAGAAGGAGAAAAACTCCTTACACTGAGCAGTGAAGCATTGGTGCTCTTTAAAACACCCTTAAAAGGTAGAAACACTGAGTCTGGGCCCTTCTACTTTTCACCCAGGAAGTTCTCTCTGCTTGGGCAAGGTATGAAGATCCACCACTTCTTCCTTACCAAGAAATAAGATCATGTGAAGTCAAGTATTTCAGGAGACTAAGTGCAATGGAGAAAGGAATCAGAGAAGAGAGCAGGACAAAACACTGGAAACATCAGATTGGTTCTTGGAACAGAAGGATGTTGAAGTTTGGATCTGCTGTTTTTCATGGACAGAATCTGTATTTTATTGACAAAAATAGACTGAGGTCTTAATCACCAACCCTAAGCCACCCTTGGCACATATTCTTCCTCTAATCATTCCAAGTCAGCCTACATTCTGGTGCTGTTAAGACAAACCAGAGCAGTAGATATGAAGGAGCTGCTGATAGCCCGAAATGAGGAGATCCTAGACACAAAGTGGAGCACAGAAGTTCCACCTAAAACTACGGTAAAATTTTGCTCTAAGTGTGGAGGCTGCCCACAGAGGTCCTGCTCCAGAAAGATTCCAAACCTACTTCCTGGATGTGATCCTGGGTAATCTGATCTAGGTGACCCTGCTTTAGCAAGGGTGTTGGACTAGATGATCTCCAGAGGTCTCTTACAACCTCTACCACTCTGATTCTGGAAAGGTCTCCTCTCTTTCTGATATGGATTGTCTCTGGAGGGCATCTCTCCATCCTCCCCTATCTGTTGTAATCTAAGGAGGTCTCACAGAAAGACTTGATGCAACCATGAACTCCTGTTTCAGATTGTCCACCTTGCTTTCTGTGAATCATAGAATCAGTCAGGGTTGGAAGGGACCACAAGGGTCATCTAGTTCCAACCCCCCTGACATGCCCAGGGACACCCTACACTAGATCAAGCTGGACAGAGCCTCATCCAGCCTGGCTGCAAACACCTCCAGGGATGGGGCCCCAACCACCTCCCTGGGCAACCCATTCCAGGCTCTCACCACTCTCATGCTGAACAACTTCCTCCTCACATCCAGTCTGAATCTCCCCACCTCCAGCTTTGCTCCATTCCTCCTAGTCCTGTCACTACCTGAGAGCCTAAAAAGTCCCTCCCCAGCTTTTTTGTAGGCCCCCTTCAGATCCTGGAAGGCCATAATAAGGTCACCTCAGCCTCCTCTTCTCCAAACAGAACAGCCCCAACTCCCTCACTCTGTCCTCATAGCAGAGGTGCTGCAGCCCTCTGAGCATCCTCGTGGGCCTTCTCTGGACACTCTCCAACATCTCCACATCCCTCTTGTCCCAGGGGCTCCAGAACTGAATGCAGTACTCCAGGTGGGGTCTCACCAGGGTGGAGTAGAGGGGGAGAATCACCTCCCTCAACCTACTGGCTACACTGCTCCTGATGCAGCCCAGGCTCTGCTTGGCTTTCTGGGCTGCAAGTGCACACTGCTGGCTCATGCTCAGCTTCTCATCCACCAGCATCCTCAAATCCCTCTCATCAGGGCTGCTCTCCAGCCAGGCACTGCCCAGCCTGGATTTGTGCTAGGGATTGCCTTGACCCAGCTGCAGGACCTTGCACTTGGTCTTGTTGAACCTCCTGAGGTTGGCTTGTGCCCACCTCTGCAGCCTGTCCAGGTCCCTCTGGATGCCATCCCTGCCCCCCAGCCTGTCTGCTGCACCACACAGCCTTCTCTCTTTAATGCCTGTTCTTAAACCCCTTAATCTCACAGGGATTTGGGTGAAACAAAAAGATTTAGAGAAAATGCCATGGCTGTGGAGAGTGAAGTGTGTGGTCAGCTTTAATAAAGAGGCAGAGATTTGACTTTTTTTTTCCCCCTTTTCTTTCCATTCAACCTCTTTGAAAGTTTTTTAATTTGCAGGAGCCTCATTTTCTCAAGTCTTCAAATGGAAAAGTCTTGCAGGACTGTTACAATAAGCTTGTCTAAGCTCTTGGTATTCAGAGGCAGCCCATGTCCCTGCCACCCTGCTCTGCATCAGTCCTAGTCGGAGGAGCAAAAGCACTGGGAAAAACAGCATCTGCCTGCTAAATGCTTCCACTGGCTCTGCAAAGCCTTTTCAGACAGAGAAGCAGGATTTATAGTAAAAGAAATAAAAAAGGAAAGAAAGAAAGGAAGGGGAGGAAGAGGGAGAAGGAGAGGAATGAGGAAAATAAAATGACCCTAAAGTAAAAGCTTAAAATAAGAGCTGCTTTCAGATACAGTGCCAAATCCAGCTCTGGCAGTAGTGGGCACCAGGCCATTGACTTCCAGCCCAAGCCTGACTGAAGTCGATGCCAGCGGCGAGTTGGCTCACCCAGCCCTGAGGAAGGCCATGGAGCTTTGTCAAGTTTTCCCAAGCTGCCTACAGAGTGAAGACCAAAACTTCAAAGTCCTTATCCCTGCCCTCGTCCTCAGCCCAAGCCCACTTCTCTCCTGCTGTCCCCCATCCTGCAGTCCTTTCCCAGCAGCTCATCTAGCAGCCCCCTTGCCAGGCAGACGGTCTCCTCGCAGGCGCCCATGCCCCCATGTCCCAGGTCCCCCCTCTCCAGGCTGAAGGAGAGAAACAGGCACCGTTGGAAAGCACCAAATGTTTCCATCTTCCCTGAGCTTTCTGCTGGCTGCTCGAGGTTGTTGAGCTGAGGGACATGGCAGGTTCATCAAAACACATGTCTGAGCCAGCTTCTGCTCCTGAAGAGACATGATTTAACCATGGGAATCGTGCAGCAAAGCTGGGAATGGTGCTCACCTAGGCATGGCTCCAGAGGGCATGAGGCATGTCTAGACTACCACAAGGACAGGGAAGGGCTTCCCAAAGTGACCAAGCTCCACCTAAAAACCACAAGGTTCCTACTGCCACTACCTGCTGTCATGAGATGATCTTGCAAGGCATGAGAATCGTAGAACGGTTTAGGTTGGAGGGGACCTCAGAGATCATCCAGTTCCAACCCCTCTGTGCCATAGGCAGGGACATCTCCCACTAGAAGGTCTAATTAGGCCTAATCCAACCTGGCCTTGAACATCTCCAGGTAGGGAGCAGCCACAATCTCCCTGGGCAACCTGTGCCACTGTCTCACCACCCTCACTGCAAACAACTTCCTCCTAACATCCACTTTCAGTCTCCCCTCTGCCACTAAACCCGTTCCTCCTCATCCTGTCCTTACAAGACCTTGTGAATAGTCCCTCCCCAGCCCTCCTGTAGGCCCCCTTCAGATGCTGGAAGGTTACTATAAGGTCTCCTTGAAGCCTTCTCTTCTCCAGGCTGGAAAGCCCCAGCTCTCTCAGCCTGTCCTCATAGCAGAGGTGCTGCAGCCCGCTGAGCATCTTTGTGGCCCTCCTCTGGACTCTCTCCAACAGTTCCATGTCCTTCTTGTGTTGGGGGCTCCAGAACTGTACACAGTACTCCAGGTGGGGTCTGAAGAGGGCAGACTAAAGGGGGAGAATGCCCTCCCTTGCCCTGCTGGCCATGCTGCTCTTGTTGCAGCCCAGGCTGATTGTCTGGGCCACACACACACACAATGCCAGCTCATGTTGAGCTTTTTGTCAACCAACAAAACAACCAACGTGTGACTGATCTAGTGTGAGGTATCCCTGCTCATTGCAGAGTGGCTGGAAATAGATGATTCTTGTGGTTCCTTCCAACCCTGACTGATTCTATGATTCTATGAAACACTTGCTGCATTTGGCTTCTTTACAACCACTCTTGCATTGAAGGTGACACTCAGTATCAGTGGTCAGACAGTAGTGTGCCCTTGTGGCCAAGAAGGCCACCAGTATGCTAGGTGCCTTAAGAAGAGCATGGCCACCAGCTCAAGGTAAGTTCTCCCTCTCTGCTGTAGCGAGGCCACATCAAGTTTTGGACTCTTCAGTTCAAGAGAGACAAAGAACTACTGGGGAGAGTCCAGCAGAGCCTACGAAGATGCTGAAGGGACTGGAGCATTTGTGAGGAGGAAAGGCTGAGAGTCCTGGGGCTGTTTAGCCTGGAGAAAACCTAGGAAGGGATCTTCTCAATGCTTATCAACATCTGAAGGGTGGGAAGCAAGAGGATGGGGCCAGACTGTTTTTCTGTGTTTGCAGTGGTGCCCAGTGATAGGACTACAGGGAACAGGCACAAACTAGAACACAGGAACTCCACCTAACTATAAGGAAGAACATCTTCCCTTAGAAACCTGGATTAGTCTACCCTAAGAGATTGTGGAGTCTCTTTCTCTGCAGAGATTCCAAACCAGCTTGGACATTGTAATCCTGTGCAACCTGCTTTAGGTGGTCCTGCTTTAGCAAAAGGAGTTGGACTAGATGAGGTTCTCCTCCCCCTCTATTCTGCCCTGGTGAGGCCACATCTGGAACATTGTGTCCAGTTCAAAAAGGACCCCAGGGAACTGTTTGAAAGAGTCCAGGACAGAGCCACAAAAATTATGAAGGGAGTGGAACATCTTCCTTATGAAGAGAGACTGAGGGAGCTGGGGCTTGAAGCAGAGGAGCCTGAGGGGTGACCTGATTCAAGTTGATAAAGGTTTAAAAGGTGAATGCCAAAAGGATGAAGCCAGGCTCTGCTGGGTGCTGCCCGATGCCAGGACAAGGGACAATGGGTGGAAGTTGAGGAACTTCCTATAGGAAGGTCCACGAGGAAAAATATTTTCACTGTGAGGGTGATAGAACACTGGAATAAGCTACCCTGAGGGGTTGTGGAGTCTCCTTCTCTGGAGATGATTCCTGGATGCATTCCTGTGTGATCTGCTTTAGGTGATCCTGCTGTGGCACAGGGGTTGGACTGGATGATCTTTCAAGGTCCCTTCCAACCCCTACCATTCTGTGATTCTGTGATCCCAGGAGGTCCCTTCTAACTCCCACCATTCTGTGATTTTGTAATACTGAGGGACAGTCCATCCTGTGTCTTGGTGCCTGGGCAGAGGAGATGCCAACTCCAGCAAAAGAAAGGTAGAAGTGCCTTAAAAGCCACTCTAGAACTAGTGCCTCGAAAGCCACTCTCTGCTTAGCCGTCCCAACGTCGGCAGAGATCTGCCGCGTCCACATCTGGCCGCAGCTCCCTCTAGCGCTCAGCTGGTTTGCAGCTCTAACCCAACAAGCTGCTTCAGCGACCTGCTTGGCCAAACTCAAGCCCTCTTAGGAAATCTAAAGAGGATGAAAAAGTAGATGAGTAAGGAGATAAAGTTCATAATGTGCATTGGCCCTGAGACGTCTCCCAGTGAAAGCAAAGGCTGCCTCACCTCCCTAGCTGGCTCAATGCAAAACCAGCCCTGTAGACCACAAAGTGATACAAACTCTTCCTGCCCTAAGGATGGGAAAGTGTTTGCAAAGAGCAAGGTGCAGAAATAAGTCTCAGGGACTCATATGCATTGAGTGGAAAGACTGATTCCCCAAGACAGCCCTGATCCTGCAAAGAACTGTGCATACTCCACCTTTACACCCTGGAGCTTGGGTGGAAGAGGCTCATTTAGGGAGTTTCTCCAGCAGCAAGAGCAGGTTTAGGAGATGCTGACCACGCACACACAGCATGGGATGCTCAGTGGTGCACAGCTCCAGGGTAGGGGAGGGCACAGTGCCGATTTACACCAGCTGGGGATCTGGGCCACAGAATTCACAAGGATAAGCCAAATAAAATAAACCAAATTGCTCCTTTTCACTTTCTCCATGCTTTTACTAATTTGCAGGGGATTTGTGTGTTACAGCAGAGTCCTAAATGGCTACAAAGTGTGTTTTTCTTCTCCCCCTCCTCCTGCAATTACATCACACACAGAATCGAAATTGAATTTCCTATCACCGTTCATATCTGTCACTCCCTCTTCCCCAGGCTGGTAAAACCCACCTCCTTATCTTCCCTCTCCCCTCCCAAATCCTCTTTGAAGCTTGCCTTTGGCACCGTGCCTACAACAACGGCGCAGTGGGCAGACTGCTGAGACAAGCCCACGTCCAAAAACGTCTTGCAGCACTTTCCTCCCTCTTCATCCCATCCTTTCTCCCCCTCCCCTTTCTCAGTCCACAAGCACACGAACTAAGGGACAAGATTTGGTTGTGTAGACCAGGGCTGGGATTGCAACTCCAAGGTATTCCTCAGAATTCATAGAATCACCTGGTCAGAATAGACCTTCGGATCATTGAGTCAGACCATAACCTAATATCTCCTTCTACACAGCTGTTAGACCACATCCCTAAGCACCTCATTGAAACACTCTTTAAAGGTGTCTAAGGATAGGGATTCCACCACTTTGCTGGGCAGCACTCAGTAGCATCAACCCTTATGCATCAAGTGATTCCCAAGGATGGTCCCCTAAGCCCCAAGGAATGCACCACTGCAGCAAGGAGAAGAGTGAAGAGTGGGGGATTGGAGGGGGGAGAATTCCTTTCCGTAGTAAAACAAGGGTGAGGAAGGGAGGAGAAACAACAAATGAAAACAAAACACAGATGAAAAAAAAAAACCCACCCAAACATGATTTAGTGAAATCCAAGCTAGCAGCATCCCAGCTGGAAAATGCCCTGGGACAGAGAGCTCAGGTCTCTGTCAGGTTTTAAACAGGTGTGAGAGGAGCCCTGGCAATGCACCTGGATGCAGTTCGTGCTTCAAATGCCACTTTAATTCCAGTTTTCATCTTCCCCACTCGATTTTTGATAGAGGGGATATGTCTGCTGGGACAGGGAGGAGTGGCATGCTCAGGCTCTTTCTTCCAACTGTTTCTTCCCCCTATCCCAGCCCCAAAATCAGCCCTCACAGCTTAGCCACTTACCAGCCAAAAAGCTGCTTTAGCCAACAAAGCTTTTAGGGACCTTTCCCTGCCTTTCAGCCTTTTTTTCATGTCTATGGCTTGTCACCACACTATCAAGTTCCCTCTGAAGGTCATCTCACTGCTCTTTGGAGGAACTCAAGCCTTTCACTCAGGGTTAGCTCCTCGCTTAAGCAAGAGCCTAATGTCTATCACATAAGCAAGCCCCTGTGGTCAATTATGGGTCTGCATATAATCAGGGTGCTAGAAACAGCTTCATTTCTGTGCTCTATGGAAATAAAGGCTGCAAGTGAGGCCAGGCTGTGCCAATCCATGGGCGGGTTGCCAGAGGTCCTGCAGAAGAGATGTCCATGCTGTGCTGGAGAGCTGAGAGCCTAATTACTTGTGGGAGCTGGCAGAAAGTAATATCTGGGCTGTGTGATTTAGCTGTGATGACTGCTACAAGGTGCAAAGCCAAGATGGTGAAGAGTAAGTCAGATCCTGACTCTCCTCTGCTTCCAAGATGGCCCTCAGTATGAAGGCAGAAGATTTAAGATTCCCTAAAGTATGTGACTATTCCTCTCTCCTGAATGTGTCCATTTAAACACCCTATGGAGGGACTGACCCAATCAGCTCCCTGCTGGCATGGCATCTCCAGATGGCATCTCTTGAATTTCAAAGGTCCCTTCCAAATCAAAATATTCGATGATTCTGTGCTTTGGTCGAGATTTCTCTCTTTGGAAGAAGGTAAAAAAACCCATCTGCAAGGTCCATTTTCCCATGACAGCTTGCAGGGCAGTAAGAACACTGGCTCCAGCAAGACATCAGCCATGAAGAAGTCCACACTTAAGAAAGCCTTTATAAAGGATTGCATGAGAAGAGCCTCGAGTGCCAATGACTGGGACAGCAGAACGGGAATTAGACATTAGCACAGAGGGAGGAACAAAACAGGAACTTCTTGTCTCAATTTCCCCACCTAATCCCAAGATCTTTGAGTCAACACACTGCACCCTACACAACAGCCTCTTCCTGGCACCACATTCTATTGTGCCTTTTCTTTCAAGGAAGATGCTCGTCTGAGCCTAGCCCACATCCCCTTGTTTATGCTGTGCACAGCTTCAAACACGAGTAGAAAAGACAGATCAGTCATCAAGGGCATGGAACCAGATGGGTGTCAGAGGGGCCTGTTTGTTTGTTTTGCAGTAAGCAACTAATTGATTGCTTGCTTAAGCAAAGAAATGAGATAGTGATGTTTTCACTTTGTTTGCAAGCAACATTACCTCTGAGGAAACTCAATCCAGACTTGACCACACTCCCTGGTATTTCTTCACCCTCCTCCTCTCCTACTCCCCCCTCCCCCCCCTTCATTTTTAACACCCTTCATGAAATCCAAAGGTTAAAAGGTCCCCCAAAAAAACCCATGTTATCTGTCAAGCATCCTCTGTGGTTGAAGATTTGGAGGCATTATCTCAGCTGCTGTCCCTACGGTTCTCAGCTCCTACTCAGCACAACCAGCAGTCCCAGTGGGAGAGTTTCCCAGTGCGGTAGGAGCTAACGCTAGAAACTTCATTAAGTGGCTCCCGTGAGTATTCAAGTGCATGCCTTTCCTTTGGTATCAATGAGGGGAAGGCAAAAAAAATAAACCACCCAAGAGAGCCTAAATCATGCATATTTTGTAAAGAAGATGGAGACATATTGTTAGCACAAGCCTCTAGTACACACTCTCGAAACCAATGAATGCGGGGAGAAACTCAAGCGCTCGCTGCTCTTTAAATGGCTTTAAAAACAGCAGTTGCAAAAAGGAAAACACAGTAAGAGACCAGCAAAGACTCTGCAAAATTCAGAGAGATAATCAGGTACTTACATCCATTTTATCCCATAGCAAAGCCCAGTCTGCAGAATCAGAGAGAGAAAACCAGCAAAGAAAAATCGCGGACTCGGCTTCATCTTTCTCCACCGTCCTCCACTTGCTGAAGGGAATGAACTTCCCCAGAGAAGAAAAAAAAAAAAAAATAGTGATAGGAAAGAAAAATGTTAAAAGGAGTTTTTTCTGCACAAGGTTATTTCCCTGTCGTTTGGGTGTTGCTGCTGCTTGGAGATGAACAACCTGAAAGGAGAGAGAGAGAGAAAGAGCACACGCTACGGTTAGCTCTGAGGTTTAGCGAGTGGTCGCGCGAGAGAGATCTATTATCCAAATTGCAAAGGAGTGGTTTATGAATCAGGAAAGGAAAAAGAAAAAAAGAAAAAAAAAAAAAAGTTTGGATTATCCCCTCTCAGTCCCCTCCCTCGCCCAGCCTTGATACAACCTTTCGAGTCAACAGACAGACAAACCGTATGGCTTGAATTACCCCCTGAGTTATGGTCTGATTGTGTGTTTCCATTTAACCCNGGGAGGAAAAGGGGGGGGGAAAAAAAAAAAAAAAAAAAAAAAAAGATAAATGTTAGACAAGCCCAAATCTTCAGCTATTCATCTCTCTCTTCATTCTCTCCAGATTTTTCCCCCGCCGCCCTCTTCTTTTTCTGCACAGAAGACGAATTATAAAGACCACATTTCCCCACTCCACGCAGGTGCCTGTGCCCTGCAGATGTTTCTCTCTGATCTGTTACAACAAATGTGTTTTGCTCTTTCCCTTCTGCTTTCCTTCTCACTTCATTAACTCTGCCTCTCACTTCTTCCAAGTCCTCGGGCACCTGGAGCTTACGGAGAGGGCTGTGACTTCGTAAACATAAAAATCACATTTCTGTCTCTGGGGAGCAGCCAGCAGAAGACAAAAAGCTCTCAAGGATCTCCTCCTTTTCTTTCCCCCCTTTTATTTTTAATCTTGTTGCTTTTTCCTCCTTCAGCCCAAACAAACAAACAAACAAACCAGGTGCAGGACTTAAAATTCTTAGAGGGGTCCTGTCTGTCTCCGGGGCACGGCTTGCTTATTTTAGCAGCAGTATTAATAGCAGTAAATGGGTTTCCCTTCAGTTATTCACTTCAGACACAGCTCCAGGCTGCTTTTTGTGGTCTTTGCGGTGGTTTCCCACCCCACGAGAAAGCCAATAATAAAATAAACAGAAAAAACCTGCCCACCACATTGCACTGCTTTGAAGGGCTCCGTGTTTCTGGAGCCTCACAGCCCGTTGCATGGCACACAACTCTGACAGCACATCCCCGCCGTGTCACCCCCTCAGAGGAGTTTGGGATGGGACTGGGAATGGCTGGAGCAGGCAGCTTTGCTTTGGTCAAGATCTTGCCCTGGGTAAAACACATCTCACCTGACCCCCCAGAGCTCTGAACGTGCCCCAGCTGCAGCTTTCTGCCTCAGTATCCCCATTTGGGAAGCAACAGGGTCTGTGGGGAAGGAGTATTTCTGGGTTTTTCCTCTGCCATCTGCAGGGTACTTTTCCATTCAGGTTGCCTTTTGGCTATCCCAGTGCCTGGTGTAAAGGGTTACCAGAGAAGTGCTGTTATTTCAAAGGATTTTAATAACCTCTAGGGGCAAGTTCCCGGCTCCCTTGAAGTCTGAGTGAAAAAAAAACCCCTCAGATTGACAAGGGAGGCAGGGTTTCATCTCCAGGAGTTGTTTTCTTTTAATGCCCACTCAGATTTGGGGTTGAGGTGTCCCCTGAAGGCAGTGTTCCCATGAGCATCCAGGCCTAAGTCTTGCTTTGGGGTATTTCTCTCTCTTTTCATCTTTGGAAGCTCTTTGCTTCCTCCCTCTCCACGAGCACATTGGAAACCTTCAGCCCTTAATCCTGCCTATGCCTTTTAGTGTCCATTTAGATATTTCAGACCCCTTATCTCCCTCCTGTGAGCTCCTGAACAACACAAGAGTCGGGTGCAAAATGTCTCAAATGGTTTAAAACCCTTTTGCTAACCCTGACCAGTCAACACAATCCTCTACCTTGCAAAAGTCACAGTTTAGGTTTTTTTCCCCTCAACTCCAGGGAGGGGTAGAAATGATCTAGCCCCCCCTCTCCCCCCAAAATCCTCACCCCAAGAGCTGCAAGCCTGGCCAGCAATTGCACCCCTGTTATTTGGGGAGGTATTAATGCCTTTTTTTCCCCCACTCAGTCCAGCACAGGTTACATTTGCAAGAGGAATTTGCAAGGAGAGGGGAGGAGAGGGGCGGGGGGAGGCTCTTTGGGGCAGACGTGATGTTTACAGGTCTGGAGAGCTCTGGGTCACTGATCAAACCAGCAGCAAGTGGCCTGCGGACTCCTACAAAAATGGAGCCTTTTTTTAGCTCAATACTTTTTTTTTTTCCCCCCCTCTTCACCCCAAGGCTTGTTTGCAGCCAGCCCCACTTCTGCATGCAGAGAACACTCCCATCCAACACCTCCAGGAGGCCAGTCCCAAGGATGGGAATGGGAAATATGAACTATATATAAATGTGTGATTACCAATCTCATACTTTCCCAACTTTCCCACCCAAGGGCAGATATCCACCTGACCCTGATGCGAGCCTACAGCTCTCACTGGGAGCACAGTCACCTGGTTTAGAAGTAGCACATCCCTGCAGTGAGGACAGGGAGCAAAGAGAGGGAACAGAGGGTTGTAGGGCTCAGTCCAGCCCCCAGATCTCCCCTCTCCATGCAGTGTCTCCTCTCAAAAGTCCCAGGTCTCGCTCCACAATCTCTTCCAGCCATCTGCACCTCCCTTCTCCATTGCAACCCATCAGTGTCCCCCTGCTCCTCAGCTCCCCGGACTCCTGTCTCCATTGCAGCCCCCTGCACCTCCCTTCATGCTTGCAGCCTCTAGTCTCCCCTCTCCCTTGCAGCCCCCCAGTCTAAGGTGTCCCTATACCCTTCTCCATCTTTATCCTTCCTTCTAACCCCAGGGTTTCTCCTCTCACTTCAGTCCCAGGGTGTCCTTGAAGCTCTTGGTTCTACATTCTCCTCTGCAGCCCCTAGGTGTCAGGTCTGTGTCCTCCGGGTCTCCTTTCCCCTTGCGGCTCTTGAGTCTCCTCTCTCCCTTGCAAGTTCCCAAGTCTACCCTCCCTCCGGCACCCCACCAGACCTTAGGTTTCCCTGCATCCTCTCCTGTCTTCTACAGCCTCCAAGTTTCCTTTCTTCCCGCTATCCTCTCGGGTCTCCCCTCTCCATGCATCGTCCACAGGTCTCCTCTCGCTACTGCAGCCTCTACAAGTCCCCGCTTCCTACAGCCTCCTATGTGTCCCCTTCAACTACATCCCCTCGGGTCTCCCCTCTCCCTCCACCCACCCTGGATCTCTCCTCTCTGCATCCCCTAGGGGTCTTCTCTCTCTCTGCATTCCCACTGGCTCTCCCGTGGGGTCTCTCTTTCCATCCCTTAGGGTTTCTCCTCTCTCTCCAGCTCCCTGCATCTCCCTGCATCTTCCCCGCATCTTCCCCGGTTCTTCTCTCTTTCTGCATCCCCCCAGGTCATCTCTCCCCGTCTGCACCCTCGGGTCTCTCCCTTCCCTCTTGCAGCTTTTTCCTTCCCTGCTCTCCCCCTCCTCAACCTCTGCCCCCAGATCCCTGCTCTTGGCCACTTTTTGCTATTTCAGGAGGTTCACTTCGGGGCTCTACCCTTTTCTTCATCTCTCAACTCACAATTCCTCCTCCTTTCCCCATTCCCGATCGTAATCCCGGTGCTGTTGCCCACTTACCTCCGCCCGGGACCGGGGCTGCTCTGACGGGGCGGCCCCGCGGAGCCGCCTTATATGCGGCCCCCTCGGCTTTGATATGCGGCGTGATGTCAGCCTCTATTAGCATAACAAAAGGTTCCGCGCCCCGCGGATCCTTCCGCGGGACAAGAAGAGACATCCCCCTCCCCGGCAGCATCCCCCTTCCCCCGGCACGCCTCCCATTGGCAGCCGGGGCTGGATGAGGGCATGCCCCTCGCAGGGGACCCGGGGAAGGGGCTGGATGGGAGGTGCTCGGTATCGTGCGTGTGTCCCTCCCCCCCCTATCTTTGAGGGATGGCAGGGACCTGGTGCCGCGACTGTAAAGGGCGTTATTCTAAATGAGGGGTTAATGAGTAGCAACAAAATGAGCTCGTTCGGGTTTGCACCGGAAACTTTTAAAGGTTGGCTCTCCCGAGGGTGATTAGCGCTTACCGGGCTGCCCAGTTAAAGGACAAAGATACTTTTCATGCCTCGGGCTGTCAGGTGGATTTGCTTAACTCCTGCGAGGCTTGAGAAATCACTGCCCGGAGCTTCTAAATGATCGAGTTCTATCTCAGAAGAGTCCTTGCTGCCAGCCTCTGGGCTCCGCAGCCTCAAGGTTCCACAGCCTCCGGCTTTCAAAGCCCTCGAGTTCCACAGCCTCTGGGCTGCAAAGGGTCTGAGTTTCACAGCCTCTGAGTTTCACAGCCTCCGGGCTCCACAGCCTCCTTTTGAATTCGAGCTGCCTTGAATCGATGAGAAGTGTGCGTGTCGGGAGCTGAACTTGGCTTTCCTGCCGGTATCAGGGATGTCTTACGAGAGAAAGAAAAAGAGAAAAGAGGAAAAGGAAGGAGATAGAGGAGAGGAAGGGAGAAAGCAAAAGGAGAAAGAAGAAGAAATTAAGGGGGGAAGGAGAAGAGGGAAAGGCAAGGAAAAGAAAAAGGGGAAAGGAAAAAAGGAAAAGGGAAAAGGAAAGGAAGGGGAGATAAATGAATAGGAAAAGGGTGGGGAAAGGGAAAATAAAATGGAGAAAGAAAAAGGGGGGGGGAAGGGGAAAAGGAAAGGAAGGAAGGAAGGAAGGAAGGAAGGAAGGAAGGAAGGAAGGAAGGGAGAAAGAAAAAGAAAGAAAGAAAAAGAGAGAAAAAGAAAGAAAGAAAAAGAGGAAGAGAAAGAAAGAAAAAATAAAAAGAAAGAGAAAGAAAGAGAAAGAGGAAGAGAAAGAAAGCAAGAAAAAGAAAGAAAGAAAGAAAAGAAAGAAAGAAAAAGAGAAAGAAAGAAATAAAATAAGGAGAAAGAAAAAAGGAAAATAAAATGGAGGAGGGGGAAAAAGACAAAATAGTTCCAAAAAAAGCCCTTATGCAAGAAAAGCACCACCAACTTCTCAATGTCAAGCTTCAGAACTCTGAACTCAGTGAGTGCTGGTCACCAAAGCACTGGTGTCATTTTTGATCCCGAGTTTAAGCGTGGGTTTCAGGTGAAAGGGAAGAAGAGCACAACCGTTTCAGCCTCAGGACCACAGAGCCTCAGAATACATTTCCTAGAGGTCTATTTTGGGAACAGCTATTTATATAGGATCATATTTTTATGGATGTGTCCCTGTGCCGGAAAGATTTCGTTCATGTACACAGGTCACTTAATGGGGTTTCCGATGTGAACTGCAAAGACCCCTGAACACACAACCCCAAATTCCCAAAGCCACCTCATTATTTGGTTAAGACCCAGTTTTGCCAGCAGCTTTGCACAGTAGGTCTATTTTTCTTGGTGTGACAGTTGCCCATAAGTTCTCAGGCTGCTCAAGACTCTCATTTCCCCACCCCCCCTTCAGAAATGTGTACCTCCAAGGAGGAGGTTCCATCAAGGTTCTCCAAGGAGGACTTATTTACATGGGGAAATTGCCTGGAATACCTTTTGCAGTCCAGCTTGCTGTGTGAATGTCCTGATCTCTGTCTGAATAGCTTTTTTCCAAATTACCTTAATTTTTAGAGGGCTGTTGGGAAAATGTGGTTGTTATTAATCATAGTATCATAGAATCAGTCAGGGTTGGAAGGGATCACAAGGATCATCTAGTTCCAACCACCCTGCTATGGGCAGGGACACCCTACCCTAGATTAGGCTGGACAGAGCCTCATCCAGTTTGGCCTTAAACACCTCCAGGGATATGGCCCCAACCACCCAGGGTCTTACCACTCTCATGCTGAACAGCTTCCTCCTCACATCCAGTATGAATCTCCTCACCTCCAGCTTTGTTCCATTCCCCCTAGTCCTGTCACTACCTGAGAGCCTAAAAAGTCCCTCCCCAGCTTTTTTGTAGGCCCCTTTCAGATACTGGAAGGCCACAAGAAGGTGACCTGGGAGCCTCCTCTTCTCCAGACTGCACAGCCCCCCCCAACTCTTTCAGTCTGTCCTCACAGCAGAGGTGCTGCAGCTCTCTGAGCATCCTCGTGGCCCTTCTCTGGACACACTCCAGTATGTCCAAATCCCTCTTTTCCCAGGGGCTCCAGAACTGGATGCAGTACTCCAGGTGGGGTCTCACCAGGGCGGAGCAGAGGGGGAGAATAACCTCCCTCGACCTGCTGGCCACACTTCTCCTGATGCAGCCCAAGATCTGGTTGGCTTTTTGGGCTGCAAGTGCACACTGCTGCCTCATGTTAAGTGTCTCCTCCACCAGCACCCCCAAGTCTCTTTCCGCAGGGCTGTTCTCCAGCCAGTCACTGTCCAGTCTGGGTTTGTGCTTGGGATTGCCTGGCAATATGAGCAGAAGTAGTAAGTAATAATTATAATACCTGGGGTTTTGCAGCAGTAGGGACCTGCTGTGCTTGGAGCTGTGCAAACACATCACTGCAAGACCAGTCCTACCACCGGACTTTCACCACCAAATTAACAGTGACAAGAGTTGAATAGCCAAAAAAAAAAAAAAAAATGGTTTGGAGGGGTAGGGGGTTTGGAGTAACCTGCCCCCCCACCTTTTAGAACCCCAGCTAAAACTCAGAAAAACATACTGGAAGTTAATAAATGAAGCTTTATATTTACAGCAATGCAAATATACAAGCAAGTATTTACAAGATATAACAGATATTTACAGAAATATACAGTAAAAAAGGAACACAGACACCACACCCCTCCTGGAGACCAAAATCCCCAGGAGAGGGAAACCAAACCCCCCCCTTTACCACCTTTCCCTCCTTCCCCCAGCTTTATCTCACCACTTGATGATGCTGCAGATAAGCTGAAGATCGGTCAGAAAGATTAGTGGCAGGAAGGAACTAATGGTTTTAGTGATTTTACTCTGAATTAGTTCAAAGGCAGAGAGACAAAGGAAAGAAGCTGCTGAAGCCTGCACGGACCCAGAGCCGACTGGACTGCGCAAGCACACTGGCTTATCTGGATGTTTTGGGAACATTCTCAAAACAATCCTCTTTCTTCTCTCTCAGTCAAAACTGGGGGAAGTGACACAGTGTTTAATTTCTCACTCAAATTCTCCAATTAGCTCAAACCAACACAAGAGGAGAAATACAGAAAGGAGGAGACAGTTTTAGTGTGCATGGTCATCCTGAGCCCAAACACTTGGTTGAGGTTTCTTATAACCATTAGAAAATGGCACTGGGAGCACACCTTGCAGCATTCATGGGAACTGCTTGTTCACAGCAGAAGGGTAAGGGAGACACAACTTGAAATGAGGGATAAAGAACATAAAAATGGAAGGCTAGTGAGAAAGGATGTATTCATACTTCTGGGCTCCTCACTCCAAGAAGGACACTGAGGTGCTGGAACAGGTCCAGAGAAAGGCAATGAAGCTGTTGAAAGGTTTTCTGTGGAGGAGCTGAAGGAAGTGGAGCTCTTTATCCTGAAGAAGACTGAGGGGAGACTTTCTGCCTTCCTACAGTTACCTGAAAGGAGATTGAAGCCAGGTAGGCACTGGCTTCTTCTCACAAGTAACAAGCAGTAGGATGAGAGGAAATGGCCTCAGTTTGCACCAGGGGAGATTCAGGTTGGATATTAGCAAAAATTGATTCCCTGAAAGAATGGTCAGGCATTGAAACAGGCTGCCCAGGGAGGAGGTAGAGTCACCCTTCCCGGAGGTCTTTGAGAGGTGCATAGATGTGGTGCTGAATGATATGGTTTGGATCTGGCAGTGCTGGGTTAACAGTTGGACTTGATCCTAAAAGGTCTTTTCTAAACTCTAAGATTTTCTGATCTATGATATAGGATAGATATGGTCTGGACTAAACAGATGCATAGAGAGAGTTTCACCTGTAGTGTTGGGTTCAGCTCTGGAGTCCTCGGCACAGGAGAGGCACAGACCAGAGACCAGAGGAGGCCATGAAAATGATCTGGAGGCTGGAAGCCCTCTGTAGTGAGGACAGGCTGAGAGAGTTGGGGTTGTTCAGCCTGGAGAAGGGAAGGCTCCAGAGAGACCATCTTGTGATCTCTCAGTACTTAAAGAGGCCAAGAAGGGAGACTTCTTATCAGGGCCTGTTGTGACAGGATATGGAATGGTGGTTTTAAACTAAAAGAGGGGAGATTCAGACTGGATACAAGGAATAAATGTTTTCTGAGTGATGAAGCACTGACCTATGCTGTCCAGAGACATGGTAGATGCCCCATTCCTGGAAACATTTCAAGTCAGGTTGGACTGGGCTCTCAGCAATCTGATCTAGGAGAATATGTTTGTGTGAACTGTGCTGAGGCTGATTATCTTTAAAGATGACTTCCAATCCAAAATATTCTATGATACTATGATTATTAGAAGTGTAGACAGTGGGGACAGTATTTTCTGGATTATGTTTCCTAATTGACCTAATTATTTGACTCAAATATTTAGAAAATCATCTTCTTGTTGATCTTTAGAAATATCTTTGGGTGGTGTAAAGAACTTTTTATCTAGCATGTCGGATTGATACTGGGCTGGAAAATAAGGCTGTGTGGTTATCTGTTGCAGCAGGTGTGGTAACCAGGGAGGTTGGAACTAGATGATCCTTGTGTCCCTTCCAACCCTGACTGACCTGACCTCTGAAGCTTGAAACCCTCCCCAAATCTGCCAGCAAGCCTTTGCAGGACTGATCATGAGCCTGTCTTCAAAGCCGCTGCAGGCACCACAGGTGAAATTTCCTTCACCCAGACTGCAGCTGCCTCTGTTCCTGGCCTCAGATGTAACTCAGAAGCAGACAAAGTTTTTCACTGTGCCTCTACATTCAACGTCAAGCATTGATAGGGACTTTTTAAAGGCTCCTCCAAGTGAAAATGAAGGCGGGGGGAGAGGTGAATTACTATTACATGAGTTTTGAATATTCACCCTAAATATTTTTTTTTCTGTCAGGGAGAACAAGCAAGCTTGATTACATTAAGCTGAGTGATGCAACTGACAGGTCTGAGGGAGAGGAGGGAATGGACAAGCTTGAGAAATGTGCCTGTGTGAACATGTTGAGGTACAACAAGGTCAAGGGCAAGGTCCTGCACCCAGGTCAGGGCAATCCTTTGTATCAATAGAGACTGTGGGATGACAGAAACTCTGTGATGAAGGTCTTGGGAGTGCTGATGAGTGAAAAGCTGGACATGAGTCAGCCCCCTGCACGTAACAGCCCAGAGACAGCCCTGTCCTGAGCTGATCCCCAGCAATGCGGGCAGCAAGGGCACTCTGCTGAGACTCCACCTGCAGTTCTAGAGCCATCTCTGGAGTCCTCAGCATAGGAGAGACAGGGACTTATTAGAAGGGGGTCAAAAGAGGCCACAACAATGATGGGGGGCCTGGAACCCCTCTGCTCCAGCGACACCTTATTGCAGCCTTTCATTACTTAAAGGGGACTCTACAAAAGATGGAGATGGACATTTTAGCAGGCCTCTTGTGACAGGATACGGTGGGGATGGTTTGAAATGAAAAGAATGGAATATTTAGACTAGATAGAAGGAAGAGATGTTTTACAACGGGGGTGGTGAGACACTGGTCCACATTTTCCAGAGAGATGGTAGATGCCCCATTCCTGAAAACATTCCAGGCCAGGTTGTTTGGGACTCTGAGAAACCTCCTCTAGTTGAAGATGTCACTGCTGACTGCAGTGGGGGGTTGGACTAGATAATCTTTGAATGTGCCTTGCAATGCAAACCATTCTGTGATTCTATGGTCCTATAAAACAAGAACAATTTGATGATGAAGTCTTTTGGGAAGTTCTGAAGAACGGGAGCATGTACTGAAGTATGAACTCTGTAACTGTGGTTCCTCCAAATTAAATCAACAATGAGGCATATAATTAAGCAGTGTTTTCTCTAGACTGCCTCAGAATAAGCACGGATACTCCTGTGAGGTAAACACATTGGTACAAGACTGGATAAGCCCATCCTGGTTGTACAGCATACAGGGAGAAATGTTAACATCTCTGGGAAAAGTAAGCCAGCTACTGATACATGGATTATGTTTTTCAAGGTTGTTCTGAATCCAGCCAGGTGTTTGAAAATAAGAACACACCTTGACAGGGACTAAGCAGTGATCAGGGTGCAGAGGAGCAATCTATTACATCACCATGTGTGTGGAGGGGATGCAGCTCTCCAGTTTTGCCTTGGTGGTGCATGGCAGCTGTTAGGCAAGTAACAAGAAAGAAAGTTTTGTCCCCAAAAGGGTGTAACCCTGGCTTTGAACACAGCTTCTCTGGGCAACCTGTTTCAGTGCCTCACCACCTTCATGGGTCTCATATTATCCACCTCCATAATGTCTCATCTAAAGGCAGTTTCTTCCAGTTTGAAGCTATTAGCCCTCATCCTGTCACTACGTACCTTTGTCAGAAGTCCCTTTCCAGCGCTCTTGTGGCCTCCAAATGCTTGAATGCTTTGGTCTCCCAAGAGCATTTTCTTCATGAGTACATAATTTTAACTGTCTATTTAAAACATGTCATATAACTACTTTTAATGTATATTGGTGATACATTCAGGTTTTCATTCCCGTCAGACATCTTCCTTCCAAGCTTTGGTACTCAATGGATCTCAGTTTCCAACTTTGAAAGGTCAATGCTTTGGTCAGTTAATTACATAATAACCTTCAAACACTGATAAAGTGCATGTGGACCTACTAGAAGGTTACATTTTGAAGGGAGGAATGACAAGCACTGAGGATCAGAAAGATCACAGAGATAAATTCAATGCAGTAAGTAGTTGTAGATTTGGGGCAGGATTACCTCTCTCCAAATCAATGGCAGTATGTCATTTTTTGCCATAGAATCACAGAATGGGTTGGGTTGGAAGAAACCATAAAGAACATCTACCCTCTGCCATGGGCAGGGACACCTCTAGACCATGCTGCACAAGGACCCTATGAGAAAAGACAACTGCAGTGATATTTCTTAGAGAGGAGTCACAAAAGAATTTTATTTCAGCCAGGAAGGTGATTTTCACACCACCATTCCAAAACACAAATGCTTCAGAATTCCACTCTACCATATATCTAAATGTAGCTTTCGGATGGTAATGCAGGTGATTGCAGAAGAAAGGCTTCTGAAAAAGTGATACTGGGCATCAAGAAAACAACACTAGATGAAGCAGGGAGATTATCCAGCAGGAAGAAAAAGGAGAAGAGGACCATGCAGAAGACGGAAGGAAGGAAGCAGCAGAAGACAAAAGCAAGACACCTACAGGGACAATGAAGAAAGATGGAGATGATGAAAGGAGACAGTATGAAACACATAAGGGAGAAGATGATGATAAAGTAAAAAAGAGGAAGTTGCCAGGTACCATAATGACGAACACCAACAATCTGCTGCTACTTGGTTAGAACTGGATGATCTTTGAGGTCTCTTCCAACCTAAACTATTCTATGATTCTACTGCTGCTGAAGATGTACAAGTAGAAGAGGAGGAAAAGCGAGAAGAGAGAAAGATACCTGGTGCAACAGAAGGATTGAGCTCAGCCACCATGTCCCATGCAGCCATAGGCTCTGAAAAGCCAAGGACAACAAGGTCACTCTCTATGGCCACCAGCTCCCAAGCCTTCACATGATGCCACTTGTCAGCACCAGACCAGCTCCAGCCCCACAGATGCCTAACACTACCACTCCGATGACCTCAGGCTCTCACCCATGTCCTCTGTCTGCAGTAGGTTCACGGCCACCTCAAGGGACAAGCCTCTTAGGAACTTTGAGAGTGATGCTGGGCAGTGTCTACATGGACAGATGAAACAGGGGGACCCAGATGAACCATTTCCTCTCCAACATGGATCCGTATGGTCGTGGTCTCAAAGAAGCACAGAGGGGCAATCTGGACACCCTAGAAAAGAAGAAGAAGAAAAGGAGGAAGAGG
>VWZI01005530.1:14483-24483 GCA_013396835.1 Psilopogon haemacephalus
TTTTTTTTTTTTTTTTCCACGCTTCAAGGTCCATGGATGAAAGCTTTAACTTGTCAGATGACAGCTCTGGTCCTAGCCCAGGAATTGTCAGGAAGAAAAAGATAGCAATTGGAGTTATTTTTTCACTCTCCAGAGATGAAGATGAAAACAACAAATTTAATGAGTTCTTCTTCTCCCACTTCCCTCTTTTTGAGAGTCACATGAACAAACTGAAGAGTGCAATAGAACAGGTAAACAGAGCCTCTCTCGATTCCTGCACTTGTACTGCTGCCTGTCCCTGCCCCAGCCCTGCCAGCTTTCATCCCTGACTCTTGTTACTCCTTCACTAAAGTGGGATCAGCTTGCTGCTGGGTGTTGGAACTGCACCAGAGGAGAGCTTTGCTCCTCAGCATCTCGGATGATGTTTCTTTTTGCTAGCAAAAGCACAGCAGGGTGAGGACATTGCATGAGAGGGATTGCTGGGAGCTGGAGCAGGCACTGGGCTGTGCAAGCTCTCAGCCAGCCCTGGATCAGCCAAGGGGGAAAGGGGCTTATAAGGCCACTTCTTGCCTCCCTGCCTCAGCTCTGAGTCCCGTGAGCACAGGGGCAGAACCTCTCTCTGTGCTACTCCAGGCTGTGAATAAATGCCAAGGGTTTTTTTCCTTCTCTTATATAGAATCATAGAATGGTTTAGGTTGGAAGAGACCTTAAAGATCATCCAGTTCCAACCCCCTGTGCCATAGGCAGGGGCTCCTCCCACTAGATCAGGTCGCTCAAGACCTCATTCAGCCTGGCTTTGAACACATCCAGGGACGGAGCAGCCACAACCTCCCTGGGCAACCTGTTCTAGTGCCTTGCCACCCTCACTGTGAAGAACTTCTTCCTAACATCCTGTTCAAATCTCCACTCTGCCAATTTGAACCCATCCCGCCTTGTCCTGTCATTACAAGACCTTGTGAACAGTCCCTCCTCAGCCTTCCTGTAGGCCCTCTTCAGATACTGGAAGGTTTCTATAAGGTCTCCTCAAACCCCCCCTGATTCTGATGTGTAGGAAACCAGTGTCAAACGTGGGGGGGAAATTCGCTTCAAACCTCTCTTCTAGGAAATACTTAGTAGTTACCCTGGCACTGCACTGAAAACTTTGACCCTTTTGATGCCTCGAGTGCTGAGAAGCACAGGAGGAGCAGAGGCTGCAGACACAGGTGCCTCACCTGTCTCTCCTCCAGATACGAAAGCTGGCACTTGTAACCTCGTTTTATCACTTGTAAAGAAAAAAGAAATTATTTGCATGACTGGTTGCATGGAAGATAAAGTCAAACACATGACTCTGTTTGCCAGTTTCTGTGCCTCTGGAGCTCTGTGTTGCTTATCTGTTTAATGATTGTTTTCAAGGCTATGAAAATGAGTCGCAGATCAGCTGATGCCAGCCAGCGGAGTTTGGCATATAACAGAATCGTGGATGCCCTGAATGAATTCAGGTGAGCACTCTTTGTCTCCTGGCTTTTGTGTCTTGTCTCTTCAGAAGCACTCAGGGCCGGGTTTAGAAGGGTCTTCTGCTCAGTGCAGGGCAAGGTAACTTCAAAAGCTCCAAAATCTCCTGCCAAGTTGAGCGTTGTTGTGGTGGTTTAGCAGTTCCCTGCCTCCCCCCACCCTTTGATGTAACCCAGGCTAGGACTCAGAATGGCTGGAAGTTGGTAAATGAAGCTTTATATTTACAGCTCTGCACAATATCCAAGCAGATATTTACAATGTAGAACAGATATTTACAGATAGATACAGTGAAAAAAGCAATACAGAAACACCACAGCCCTCCCAGAGATCAAAATCCCTAAGAGAGGTTTCCAACCACCCCCTACCACCTTTTCCCCCATCCCCAGTCTTACCTCACCACCTCTTGATGCAGCAGATAGGCAGAGTTAGATTGGCCAGGGGGGGTTAGCAGTAGGAAAGAGGTTAGTGGAATTATTGAGAATCAGCTACAAGAGGCAGGGACAAAGGAGCCATGCAAGAAGCAGCCACAGCCCAGAGGGCCTGAAGCACTCTGACTTATCTATATTTGGGTTACAGCTCTTAAACCAATTTTTTTTCCTTCTCAGTAGAGCTCTGAGGGAAGTAGCATCATCTCTTTTCCTCTCTCAGCCTGTAGTCTAATTTTCTCACTCAAATCCTCCAATTAGTTCAAACCAGCACAGTTGTAAAGGTAGTGATGAGAGCCAGCCAACAGCATCTGTATGTGTGCTTGGATTTTGCTGAGTGCATTTATTCATCAGGGCTTGATGTGAACAGGACACAGACGAGCAAAATTTTCTGTACTTCAGATTGACAGAATGGTGTAGGTTGGAAGGGACCTCCAAGATCATCCAGTTCCAAACCCCCTGCCATGGGCAGAGACACCTCCCACTAGCCCAGGTTGCTCAAGGGTTCATCCAGCCTGGCCTTGGATGTCCCCAAGGAGGGGGCATCCACAACCTCCCTGGGCAACCTGTTCCAGTGTCTCAGCACCCGCACTGGAAAAGAATTTCTTCCTAATCTCCAGTATAAATCTGTCCTCCTCAATCCATTCCCTCTTGTCCTATCACTATAAGCCCTTGTAAAAGCCTTGATCCATTCCCTCTTGTCCTATCACTACAAGCCCTTGTAAAAAGTTCCTTCCCAGCTTTCTTGTAGCCTTCTTCAGGTACTGGATGGCCACTATAAGGTTTCCCTAGACCCTTCTCCAGGCTGAACAACCCCAGCTCCCTCAGCCTGTTGCCAGAGGGGAGGTTCTCCAATGCTCTGATCGTCTTCATATAATCATAGAATGGTTTAGGTTGGAAGGGACTTCAAAGCTCAGCCAGCTCCAATCCCCCTCCCCATAGGCAGGGACTCCTCCCACTAGAACAAGTCACTCAGGGTCTCATCCAGCCTGGCCTTGAACACCTTCAGGGAGGGAGCAGCCACACCCTCCGTGGGCAACCTGTGCCAGTGTCTCACCACCTTCACTGCAAAGAAATTCCTCCTAACATCTGCTTTCAGTCATCCCTCTGCCAGTTCAAACCCATTCCTCCTCTTCCTATCATTACCAGACCTTGTCATTAGTCCCTCCCCAGCCTTCCTGTAGGTCAGTTCAGATACTGGAAGGCTACTCTAAGGTCTCCTGGAAGCCTTCTCTTCTTCAGGCTGTACAGCCCCAACTCTCAGCCTGTCCTCATAGCAGAGCTGCTGCAACCCTGTCAGCTGCATCTTGATGGCCTCCTCTGCACTGGCTCCAACACTTGCATGTGCTGCTTGTGCTGGGGGCTGCAGAGCTGCAGACAGTGCTGCAGGTGGGGTGTGAGGAGAGCAGAGCCAAGGGGCACAATCCCCTCCCTTGCCCTGCTGCCCACAGCTGCTCTTGCTGCAGCCCAGCACACAGTTGCTGTCTGGGCTGCACTCACACTGCAGCCTCATCTTCAGCTTTGCATCAGCCCAGACCCCTCTGTACCTGTTCCAGCAGTTCCATAATAATGAAGCTCCCAGAAACGTCTTTAATTATATTTTTAGGCCCCCTGAGAGACTGGGGGAAGAAAAGCAAAGTGCATTTACCCATCAGTGCTTGATGAGAGCAGGACACAGATGATCAAGATTTTTCTGGACTTTAGGGGGTACCAAAGCTCCCAGGCACCTCTTAAATTATCTTGTAAGGCCTGTTGAGAGAAGAGGGAGAAGAACTGCAAAGCCCTGCTGGGGAAATCCTCCTCTAGCCTGTATTTTCCTGGCGTATGAGCAAAGCTTGACCTTTCCTGTGTCTGAATTGTGCTCTAAGGGCGTTTCAGATAAAGCAGGGGCTGGGAAGGACTATCTTTCTCACACAGTAAAATGCAGCACTGTAATCTCTTGCTATCAGTACCTGCAGAGTGTCTCTACTCAACAGCTAAGACACAGAGCACCGCAGATAAGCACATCCCTGGCATTTAACTGTATTTTCTTCAGTCCTGGGGAGGGAATTAAGATGAAATCCATCTGTTTCAAGTGATTCATCTGGCAGATGGGAGTGGCAGGGTGCTTCCTTTTACAACCAGCACAGGGCTACTTTTTTTTTTTTTTTAAAGGCATTACAAAGACAGTGCTCTGATGCTGCAAAAAGAAAAGCCTGACAGCAGGGCACACCAAGGACCCCTAAGGGTTGTTTTTTTTCACCTCCAGTTCTCCTCCCTAGCTGAGTGCCCAGGGTTTGGGTGGTATGGCAGGCACAGTCTGTCACAGAAATCATAGAGGGGTTGGAAGAGACCTCTGGAGATCATCCAGTCTGACCCCCTGCCAAGGCAAGTTCACCTAGAGAAGGTCACACTGGAAAGCATCCAGGGTGGGTGGTGGTAGTGTTTGAATGACTCCAGGGATAGAGATGCCAGAATCTCTCTGGGCAGCCTGCTCCAGGGCATCATCACCCTTAAATTATGGAAGTTCCTCCTCATGTTTAGATGGAACTTACTTTGTTCAAGTTTGTGCCTGTTACCTCTTATCCTGTCACTGGGCACCACTGAAGCTCATCCTGCTGACACCCTCCCTTTCAAGTATTGATCAGCATTGACGAGATCCCCCTCAGTCTGCTCTTTTCCAGACTGAGTAGCCCCAATTCTCCCAGCCTCTCCTCACAGGAGAGATGCTCCAGTCCCCATGGCATCTAATTTATTTAATTCTCTTTCATGTAATAGCACCTGACCCCAGGGCAGCAGTGTGGAAGGGCAGAGAGTGTGCTCAGCAGGCAGGGCAGAGCGAGCACGTGGGGCCTGTGGGGAGAGGTGGATGGGATGAGCTGTGCCAAGATGGGGAGCAGGGCAAGCTCGTGACTGCAGGGAGCTGCTGAGCCTGCCCAGGGGCCCGAGACGAGTTGGGCAACTCCAAGCACCCAGGGTGGTTCTTCTGCTCCCCTCTGCTCTGCCTCCCCTCCCCGCTCTCACCCAGAGCCAGTTCTCTGCATTCCCACCCCCCTGAACACATCACCTCCNTTGCAGGGTGCTGGGGAGGGGCTCGCAGCCCCGCTCCAACCTAGCTAAAACAACCCTGGAAACGCACGAACCACATCCCCCTTGCCAACTCCTCTTTTGCCCTTGGAGGAGAGGAGAGGAAAGGAAAAAAAAACAAAAAACAAAACAAAACAAAACTAGAAAAGGGAAGCTGAGTGTTGGGATGAGGAAGGCTGCAGGGAAATGAAGTCCCGGTGGAGCTGGGAGGTTTGGCAGTGCTGAGCTGCTGGGGCAGCGATGGTTCACATGACACAGCCCTTGCGTAAGCGGCACTGGCAGCATGTGTCTGCAACCACCAGCTTCGTGCTCAGGTTTCCATGGCGATGCAAATATTGCTCCTCAATAGTGCAAGGAGGTAAATTAACTGCAGTTTGATTTCCTAGGAATGAATTTCCCGGGGCAGTTCTTTGGCAGTGCTGGGCCTAGGGGTGTGTGTGTGTGGTGTGCTCTCGTGTTGCTGTTTCTCAAGCGAGCGCCTTCAGCAGCCTCGCACCCTCCAGTGCCACCAGCCTGGGCGAGGTCCTCCTGGTGGCTTGAGGTGACAAAGGGTGCTGCCATCAAGAACGTTTGCTCCTGTGGCATGCGGCAGCCACTCACTTTTCCAAGCAAGGCGATGTGTGTCTGGTAAGGAGAAAGAAAGAGGGAGAAGAGAAAAAGAAAACCAAGAAGTAAAGCAAAGGCATATTTAAATGGTGAGGGCTGGATGCAAAGATGCCTTGGCACGGGTTCAGCAAACCCATTTAGGCCACTATTATCTCTCTCTAGGCGTCTGCTTTCCCACTGAAGTCACGGGGAAGTCAGGAGCTCAGAGTCCTTTGGTGAACCTGAGACTTGTGTTGATTCCTGCCCTCTTAGCAAATTCTGCTGGAGGGAAGAAGGGTGCTGACTTCAGTGGGTTGGTGTTTCTAAAACATAATCCTGAGCTGGTTTAACTCGTTGCAGTCTTCTTCTTTTTTCTTTTTTTTTTTTTCTTTTTTTCTTTTTTTTTTTCCTTTGTGTTTTAAGGAGCATTTTATTGTTTTCATAGAATCATAGAATGGTTTAGGTTGGAAGAGACCTCAAAGATCAGCCAGTTCCAGCCCCCCTGTGCCATAGGCAGGGACACCTCCCACTAGATCAGGATGTTCAAGACCTCATCCAACCTGGCCTTGACCCCCTCCAGGGAGGGAGCAGCCACAACCTCCCTGGGCAACCTGTTCCAGTGCCTCACCACCCTCACTGTGAAGAACTTCCTCCTAACGTCCTGTTTCAGTCTCCCCTCTGCCAGTTTGAACCCATTCCCCTCGACCTTGTGAACAGTCCCTCCCCAGCCTTCCTGTAGGCCCCCTTCAGATACTGGTAGGTTGCTCTAAGGTCTCCTCGAAGCCTTCTCTTCTGCAGGCTGAAAAGCCCCAACTCTCTCAGCCTGTCCTCATAGCAGAGCTGCTCCAGTCCTCTGATCATCTTCATGGCCCTTCTCTGGACCCTCCCCAGCAGTTCCATGTCCTTCCTGTGCTGGGGGCTCCAGAACTGCACACAGTACTCTAAATGGGGTCTGACAAGAGCAGAGTAAAGGGGGAGAATCCCCTCCCTTGCCCTGCTGGCAATGCTTCTCTTAATGCAGCCCAGGACACGGTTTTAAAGCCCCCCACCCCGACTCTCAGAGGATCTCAGGTGTAGCTGATCTGTGCTCCTCTGGTGATTAGAATCATTTCAGCTCGCTGGGGCATGGGGGACCAGCTACAGGCTGCCATGGTGATCAGAGGAGGCAGTGTGATGCTTGGTCCTGTAGCCTTCTGCCATGAAAATGTCCCCTTGAGCAGGGAAGGTGCTGAGGTTGTAGGTCAGCCTCACTGGCCTGTGGGCAGGGGTGCTGGAAGGAGCTGCTGCAGGGTCAGACAGGCATTTAGAGACCCTTAGGGACTGTGGGTTGAGGGGGACAAAAAAACCCAGCCCAGAGCCCTTCCTTTGCTCTTGGCATCTCATTCTGGGAAAAAGCTGCCTTCTCTGAAGGCTTCTCCTGCAAATTGATCACTGAATCCCAGAAGGTTAGGAGTTGGAAGGGACCTCTGGAGAGCATTGAGTTCAGCCTGCCTGCCAGCCAAGCAAGGTCCACCTGGAGACAGCCGCATAGGAACACATCCGGGTGGGTTTTGAATGTTTCCCGAGATGGAGACTCCATCACCTCTCTGGGCAGCTTGATCCAGTGCTCCATCACCCTTACATTTCAGCAGCTGCTCCTCATGTTTAGGTGGATCTGTGGCCGTTGCTCTTGTGCTGCTGGTAAATCTGCCATCGATTTGGTGCCCAGCTCCAGGCCTGACTTTGCATCCTTCTTCACCTGACATCACTTTTTCATTTTCCAAAGCACTGGTGGATTTAACCATTGGCACTTCACTTAGAGGGCTTAAAACTCTCTTTGCATGCCAGCTGTGCAGACACATGACTTGTGAAATAAGCTACTGTACTTGCATCACCACTTCAGCTCCCCCGGCCCCCGCGGCCAGCGCAGCGCAGTGATAATACAGATGCTGAGTCTGACTAATACCTGTGTGGCAAACACACAAGCTGGCAAGGAAACCCTGAGTGCAAGGCCCAGGGAAACACCAATCTCTCTCTCTCTCTCTCTCTCTCTCTTGCTGGCAGCCAGATTTGATCCTATTTTGTGCCAGTGATTTTCAAGCAGCTTAGGCTGCAGTGAGCGAGTCCTGCCCAGCGGTGCCAGCATGGGCACAGGAGCTGTGTGGGCTCTCCGAAGTCACTGCAGCTGTTCCTGCCCTGATCTTTTTGCTTTTTGAGGGTAAATTGTCCAGATATTAGGAAGGCATTGTTTGCAGTGAGGGTGGTGAGACACTGGGATAAGTTTCCCAGGAAGGGTGTGGATGCCTCCTCCTTCACATTGGATGCTTCTGTGCTCCACAACCTCCCTGGGCAACCTGTGCCAGTGTCTCACCACCCTCACTGCAAAGAACTTCCTCCTAACATCCCGTTTAAATCTCCCCTCTGCCAGTTCAAACCCATTCCTCCTCATCCTGTCATTACAAGACCTTGTCAATAGTCCCTCCCCAGCCCTCCTGTAGGCCCTGTTCAGATACTGGAAGGCTACTCCAAGGTCTCCTGAAAGCCTTCTCTTCTCCAGGCTGCAGAGCCCCTTCTCTCTGAAGGCTCTGAGCAACCTGGGCTAGTGGAAGGTGTCCCTGCCCATGGCAGGGCCTTTGGAACTAAAGGATCTTTTAAGTCCATTCTAACCCCCAACTATTCTGTGAATAAGGATAAGGAGCAAACGTTTTACAGCTCACTGATTTGTGTTCTGTTTTGAATCAAGCCCCAAAGAAATTCTGTTCTTGGCCATTACATTGCAACCCTTCAGGAACAGAGCAGCACAGTGCCAAGGGTTGGAATCTCTGAACTGCAGCATGGGTGAGGTTGGAAGGGACCTCTGGAGATCATCCAGGCCAGGCCCCCCAATAAAGCAGGGCACCCACAGCAGGTTGCCACGATTGCAGTGCCCAGAGTGTGGAATTTCTCCAGGGAAGGAGGCTGCACAACCTCTCTGGGCAGCCTGCTCCAGGGGTCCAGCATCCTCGCACCGAAGAATTTTCTCCTCCTGTTCAGATGGAACCTCCTGGGTATAAGTTTGTGCTCACTGCCCCTTGTCCTGTCACAGGGCACCAGTAGGAAGAGTCTGGCCCCATCTTCTTGCCCCTCACCGTTTAGCTGTTGCTGAGCATGGAGCACACCCCCAGGTGTTTCCCTGAGGAGGAAAGCTCTGCAGAGGGATGCTCACGTCCAGGAGTTGCTGTCTGCCTCCTTGGGTTTATGCAGCAGCAGGTCAGTTGAGAGCAGCCTCAGCCCTTCCCCTCTGCTGCTGAGGACAGCACAGGCTGGGGCTGAAACCCTGGGCAAAGGTCGGGCAGGTCTGTGGGTGTGTTGGGTGAAGCAGGGAGCAGCACAGCAGCTGACAGTGGCACCCTGGTGTCTGCAGCCAGCCCAGCTGCTCACCTCAGTGCCACCTGTGCCCGCAGAGCAAACACACCCCGGAGGCTTTGCTCAGCTCTCCACCTTCCTTCTGCCCAGCTGGGCTCCCTCTGGTTTCAAGCCACTGTTAGCCGCAAAAGCATTTCCCCAGGAGCTGCCCCAGCCCCTGCTTGGTGCCCAGGTGCTGGAGTTCAGCCTCCAAGGAGCACCTCCAAGTAGAAACCATTTTAAACGCAGTAAAGCCTCAAGGAATGGAGTCTCTCATGAGCTGCTCTCTCCCCGGTCTGCTGCTGCGTGCTGCTGGCTGTGAGCATGGGGAGAAAGCAGGGGGCAGGGGGCTGCAGATGGCAGGGAGGGGACAACTGCCTCTTTCTCTCTCTTTCTCTCTCTCCTCTTTCTCTCTCTCCTCTTTCTCTCTTCTTTCTCTCTTTCTGTCTTCTTTCTCTCTTTCTCTCTTCTTTCTCTCTTTCTCTCTTCTTTCTCTCTTTCTCTCTTCTCTCTTTCTCTCTTCTTTCTTTCTCTCTTCTTTCTTTCTCTCTTCTTTCTTTCTCTCTTCTTTCTTTCTCTCTTCTTTCTCTCTCTCTTCTTTCTCTCTCTCTTCTTTCTCTCTCTCTTCTCTCTCTTCTCTCTCTCTCTTCTTTCTTTCTCTCTTCTTTCTTTCTCTCTTCTTTCTTTCTCTCTTCTTTCTTTCTCTCTTCTTTCTCTCTCTCTTCTTTCTCTCTCTCTTCTTTCTCTCTCTCTTCTTTCTCTCTCTTTTCTCTCTCTTCTTTCTCTCTCTTCTTTCTCTCTCTCTTCTTTCTCTCTCTCTTCTTTCTCTCTCTCTTCTTTCTCTCTCCTTTCTCTCTCTCTTCTTTCTCTCTCCCTTCTCTCTCTCTTCTTTCTCTCTCTCTTCTTTCTCTCTTCTCTCTCTCTTCTTTCTCTTTTTCTCTCTTTCTCTTTCTCTCTTTCTCTTTCTCTTTCTCTCTTTCTCTCTCTCTCACTTTCTCTCTTTCTCTCTTTCTCTCTTTCTCTCTCTTCCTCTCTCTATCTCTCTATCTCTCTTTCTCTCTCTGTCTCTCTCTTTCTCTCTCTCTCTTTCT
>VWZI01005530.1:26545-69933 GCA_013396835.1 Psilopogon haemacephalus
GTAGGAAGGAGAAAGAAGCTGCCTTTTAACCCTACCTGGTGCAGTTTGTCTTCCTCTTCTAAGGTCAGCTGTCCCTGCAGGGTGCAAGCTGCAGTGCTCCTTTTGAGCTTTGAAATTCATCCAGCCTTCAAGCCCCCCCACCCTGGGTCTTGGGGTTTCTCCTTTCTGGGGCCTCTAACATCCACTCCAGTTAATGGGCTGTGAACAGAAAGCTTTCCTTTAATTTATCCCCCCTCCAGTTCCTACTCCTGCTGCTGAAGCTTGAAATCCTGGAGCCCTAAAACCTCCCTGCTGCTGCAGACCCTCTGCTTCCCCCGACAAGCTCCATGCCCCACTCGTGTGTAAGCTGGCAGGAATCTTGTGCCTGGCTGTGCAACCAGGCTGTGCCTTCCTGCCAAGAGAGGAGCAGCAGCAGAGGGTAACAGAGCAGCTCTGGGGCTGCTCTGAAGTGACCCAGCAAGCAGCAAATCCTCTGGTTGCTGTGGGTCTGGTGAGCACAAAGGTGATTTGCCTTTCACAGAACCCCAGCATGGTGGAGGTTGGAAAGGACCTCTGGAGATCATCTAATCAAATCTCCTGCTAGAGCAGGGTCACCCAGAGCACCTTGCACAGGAAAATTAACTCCTCTCCAGCCCACTGACTATGTTCTGGCTCTGCCACCAGACTTGTAAGGTGTCTGAGAATGAAACCTGTGAGGAAGGCAAGACTGGTGGTGACTTCTGAGCACACAGGATGGATTTTGTGTAATGAAAACTGAGGCAGAAAATGCCTCTGCCCCCCTCACCTCCTTTCTTCTTGAGCAGCCCTGCTGCTTTCCAGCTACCTTGGTTGCCTTTTGGTTAGCTGCTCTGGGGATCTTGTCCCATCTAGCTGGTTTCTCCTCTGTGCAATAACCAGGGGACAATTCCTTCCTCCCCTGAGTGCCCCTCATGCCAGCACCATCCCATGCTGCCTGCTGCTCAAGGACTTCAGCCAGAGCAGGCTTGTTTGCCTGCCTGGTCTGCACAGCTCTTGCTTTACTCCTGCCAGTGTCTAGAAGTCGTCAGAGCAAAATATCCCAGAGAAGAGCTTTATAAATCTGAGATTATGTAAATCTTTGCTTTGTAAGTCAAAAATATATCTCACAGGAAAAGCAGTGCCCGAGGTGGGGAGAAACCTGAGTTGCTCAGTCACTTCCTTTTGTTATTTTGGTTTTCTTCAGGCCTTCGTTTTCCCTCTGATGCAAATGCAGGTTCCCTTAGTGCCACAAGGTAGGCACTGTCCTCAAAGCTGTTGTTCAGTTTGGCATTTAACAGTGATCAAGGGATTTAAATCTGGTGATTGACTGCAGGGCCAAGGCTTTCATCCCCTCTGCAACCAAAATGGTGTGGGTAGGTTTGCAGTCCTTGGAGCCATGAGGTGACTTTGCCTCTCATGCACTCTGGGTTAAGCTAAAGGAGGAAGCTGGTTCCCTGCTCTACAGATCCACGCTTGGGTGGGTTTGGTTTGGAGACTCAAGCACTATTTTAAAGCACAGAGGATGCTGGAGTGTTTTCCTGACTCAGATACACCTAAACCTGCCCTGGTCATAATGAGGTCCCTAATGGCTGGTTCCCTGCTCTACAGATCCACACTTGGGTGGGTTTGGCTTGGAGATCTAAGCACTGTTTTAAAGCACAGAGGATGCTGGAGTGTTTTCCTGACTCAGATACACCTAAACCTGCCCTGGTCATAATGAGGTCCCTAATGGCTGGTTCCCTGCTCTATAGATCCACACTTGGGTGGGTTTGGCTTGGAGACTCAAGCACTATTTTAAAGCACAGAGGATGCTGGAGTGTTTTCCTGAGTCAGATACACCTAAGCCTGCCCTGGTCGTAATGAGACATTTGCCTGTTTCAGATGAAGTGAAGGGAAAGCAGGGAGATCACCAAAAATCAGCTCCACTTGGAGTAGGGCAGCCCTTAACTTGGAGAGTAGCTGCTGCTGTGTCTGGGGCCAGCTTAGGCAGATGCATGAAGAACCTGTGAGGCTCAGCTCTCCCAGGTGAATTCATAGAACTGTTCAGGCTGAAAGAGATCTTTCAGATTTCAGAGTCTTTAATCAACAACAAGGTTTGGGTATAGCCACAGAATCATGGAATGGTTTGGCTTGGAAGAGGCTTTCAAAGCTCATCTAGTCCAACCCCCCCCCCCTGCAGGGCCATCTGCAACTAAAGCAGGTTGCTCAGAGCCCCATCTAGGCTGACCTTCAGTGTCTCCAGGAATGGGGCACCTCCCACCTCCCTGGACAGCCTGTGCCACTGTTCCACCACCCTTGGGTTACTTCAATGAGTGGGAATTTCACCTCTGCTAGAAATGGCAGAGCAGGAACCAAACTTTGCAGTGAGTTCTTTTGGGGTCGGGATCTCTGTCTCTGGAGGGTTTGCTTTTGTTTTAATCTGCTGGCTTTGTTTTTGTTTTTTTTTTTGGGGGGGGGGGGGGTTTTGTTTTCTAGAACAACAATTTGCAACCTCTACACGATGCCACGGATCGGGGAGCCTGTCTGGCTGACGATGATGTCAGGGACACCAGAAAAGAATCAGCTTTGCCATCGCTTCATGAAGGAGTTCACTTTCCTGATGGAAAACGCCTCCAAAAACCAGTACGGTGGATTTCAGTTTTCTGTTGGTGTCTTTCAAACCAAACTTCTCAGTCTGTTGTTCGCTTAAGTCTAGGCAACCCAAGAATTAAGTGAACAATCCCCTGTATACCTGTGTTCTTAAACAAAACAAAAGGAGCAGTAAAAGTATCTTGTTAAATGCCTCTTTCCCCACAGTTAGAATCATAGAATCAGTCAGGGTTGGAAGGGATCACAAGGATCAGCCAGTTCCAACCCCCCTGCCATGCCCAGGGACACCCTACCCTAGAGCAGGCTGCCCACAGCCTCTGCCAGCCTGGCCAAAAACACCTCCAGGGATCTGGCCACAAACATATCCCTGGGCAACCCATTCCAGCCTCTCACCACTCTCATGCTCAACAGCTTCCTCCTCACATCCACTCTGAACCTCCCCACCTCCAGCTTTGCTCCATTCCCCCTAGTCCTGTCACTGTCTGAGAGCCTCAAAAGTCCCTCCCCAGCTTTCTTGTAGTCCCCTTCAGATCCTGGAAGGCCACAAGAAGGTCCCCTGGGAGCCTCCTCTTCTCCAGCCTGCACAGCCCCAACTCTTTCAGGCTGTGCTCACAGCAGAGCTGCTGCAGCCCTCTCAGCATCCTCTTGGCCCTTCTCTGCACACCTCCAGCATCTCCACATCCCTCTTGTCCCAGGGGCTCCAGCACTGGATGCACTACTCCAGGTGGGGTCTCAGCAGAGCAAAGTAGAGAGGGAGAATCACCTCCAGCCCTTGGTAGAGGCTGAACATTTCAGACATGTAATGGGTGTGCATGTCTGGAAGGGGTGAAGATGCCTTCTGGAAGGCATTAATCTACCTTTCCAAATGAGCTGTCATAGGGTGAGCAAGGGTAGACATTCACTGAGAGCTGTGCCTGTAACACTGTCTGACCACAGATGGCTCTGAAACCTGACTTCTGTCAAATGCCACTGAAGAAACTGTGCTTCCTTAGGAGTCACCTTTCTGCCCTCGGGAGAAAGTTGTTGATAAACTCAGGAGTATCTGATAAATTTACTCTGTGGGGTCAACACTTTGACCTCTTGCCCCAGGGCACAAGTAAAGGAGGATTTTAAAGCGTTTGACTCCCTTGCAGTCCTCAAATGAGCACAGATGTGGAGTCTGAGTGGGAATGGCACTGGAGGACCAGCTGGTAGCTCCAGAGAAGCTGCTTTCTGCAGGCTGGGGAAGGGGCTGCTGCTCACCATCTTCCAGCTTTGCCACCACCTTTGTCATCTTCTCTGTCCCACAGATGGGAAAGTAGCAGTTGGTGGTCATAGAAGCATAGGATGGTTTGGGCTGGAAGGGACCTTAAAACCTATCTAGTTCCAAACCCCCTGCCATGGGCAAGGACACCTTCCACTAGGCCAGGTTGTTCAAGACCCTGTCCAGTCTGCTAAGCATGAGCCATCTTCTCCTAGCTCAGTGTGGTGGGATGTACTTGTCCAGGGATTTGCTTGAGGCCCCAGCCCTGGAGACACTCAAAATCAAACTTGATGTGGCCCTGAGCAACCTGCTTTGGTTGGAGGTGTCCCTGCTGCCTGCAGAGGGGCTGGACAAGATGACCTTTGAGGGTCCCTTCCAGCCCAGTGCATTTTCTGTGATCCTGTGAGGGTCTGGAGGGAGTTGTGAGGGGTTCAGATACATTTTTTTACAATCAGTTCCTGCTGCAGTGAAAGCTTTGGGTTTTTTGTTTTCATTTTTTTAAATTTCCCCTGGGATTAGAGCCTTCAGTCCCTGGCATTGAGCCCTCTACATCCTGGCTGCATTTAAATGGGTTTCTTTGCTTTATTTTGCCTAGAGTAAGATTTACCCTGCTGGAAGCAGGAGGAAAAAATCAAGCCCCCCCCTTATCCTTTGCAGTCCAATTTTAAATCCCTTTTTTCCCCCTCCTTTGGTGGTCTCCAGTGAGGAACACAGCTACACTGAAGGTTCAGCAAGGCCAAGGGCAAGGTCCTGCAGCTGGGTTGAGGCAATCCCAAGCACCAATCCATGCTGGGCAGTGAGTGGCTGGAGAGCAGCCCTGAGGAGAGAGACCTGGGGGTGCTGGTGGAGGAGAAGCTGAAGCTGAGGCAGCAGTGTGCACTTGCAGGGCAGAAAGGCAAGCAGAGGCTGGGCTGCAGCAGGAGCAGTGTGGGCAGCAGGGCCAGGGAGGGGATTCTGCCCCTCTGCTGTGCTCTGCTGAGAGCCCACCTGGAGTAGTGCATCCAGTGCTGGAGCCCCTGGGACAAGAGGGATGTGGAGATGCTGGAGGTGTGCAGAGAAGGGCCCTGAGGATGCTGAGAGGGCTGCAGCAGCTCTGCTGTGAGCACAGCCTGAAAGAGTTGGGGCTGTGCAGGCTGCAGAAGAGGAGGCTCCCAGGGGACCTTCTTGCAGCCTTCCAGGATCTGAAGTGGGCTACAGAAAAGCTGGGGAGGGACTTTTGAGGCTGTTCAGACAGTGCCAGGACTAGGGGAAATGGAGCAAAGCTGGAGGTGGGGAGATTGAGAGTGGATGTGAGGAGGAAGTTGTTGAGCATGAGAGTGGTGAGAGGCTGGAATGGGTTGCCCCTGCAGGGAGGTGTTTGGGGCCAGATCCCTGGAGGTGTTTTTGGCCAGGCTGGCAGAGGCTGTGGGCAGCCTGCTCTAGGGTAGGGTGTCCCTGGGCATGGCAGGGGGGTTGGAACTGGCTGATCCTTGTGGTGCCTTCCAACCCTGACCGATTCTATGATTTCATGAAGGGTTCCTGATGGTTGTAAACTATGCAGGCTGCACGGAGGCGTGATGATGTTTGGACTCTCCTCCTCCCCTGCACTGGAGCTTGCTGCGTGGCCGCCAGCACCATCTGTCGGCGTGTAGGAGGCTTCTCCTGCCAGCCCTTGCTTCATGCAGCACAAGCCATGCTCCATTGTGACAGTAAACCCCAGCTCTGTGCTCCAGAAGGACTTCTCGCCTTGCTTTTTGTTTGTGCTGCTGGTACAAGGACGCAGCCTTGCTGGTGGAGCTGCAGAGCTTTGGGCAGGGCACAGTACCTGGCTGGCTGTGATCGTTGAGGAGAAGGCAGGCTGTTGCCACCAAACCTGTTGAATGACAGGTGGCAGCAGCCTTCCTTCTTCTCAGTAATCACAGCTCTTAAAGAGTTTGGGAATCTCCTTCTTGGAACAGAGAGGCCACGCAGAGCTGCTGTGTCCTTACAGCCAACAAACTGAGTTGGGCTGGAGGTGCTTCACACCATCCAGCTTGCAAAACAGGAAACCTCCTAATTATTGCCAAAGAGAGGCACTGAGGTGCCCCAAAGGTTTCACTCTATATGAAATGTGTGAACATGGTAGGGGTGGGGGTAGAACCTTTCCTTCTCTTCCCAAAGAAGCAAGACCAAAGGGCTGAGCTCTGCTGGCTTCGTGGGGGTGTTTGTGCCAACCTTGATCCATAGAAGTGCTGCCAGCTCAGTGTACCTGCACACATGCACGTGTCCTGAGTGTGTACTCAGGGAAGAAACCAGAAGAGCTAAAGATGTGGCATGTTTTGCTTGCAGGTTTTTGCCAGCTCTGCTGACAGCAGTCCTGACTAACCACTTGGCCTGGGTCCCGACCGTCATGCCCAACGGGCAGCCACCCATAAGGATCTTCCTGGAGAAGCATTCTTCCCAGAGCGTGGACATGCTGGCCAAAACCCACCCCTACAACCCCCTCTGGGCACAGCTTGGTAGGTGGCAAACAGCACTCAGGGTTTCAGAGTACCAGAGAATTGTTTGGGTTGGAAAAGACGTCCAAGATCACAGAGTCCAACCCTCAGCCTAACGCTGCCACAGGCAGTGCAGCACAGGAGGTTGCAGCTCAACACAAGGGGGAACTTCTTGATTTTAAGGGTCCCAGAGCACTGGCACAGGCTGCCCAGAGAGGTTGTGGAGTCTCCTTCTCTGGAGCCTTTCCAGACCTGTCTGGGTGTGTTCCTGTGTGACCTGAACTACATTGTCTGGTCCTGCTCTGGCAGGGGGGGTTGGACTAGATGATGGGTCCCTTCCAACCCCTGACATCCTGTGAGCCTGGGATTAAGTCATATCCACACCTGCCATGTCCATACCTTTCTTGAACACCTCCAGGGACGGGGACCTCCACCATCTCCCTGGGCAGCCTGTTCCAATCCCTGACCACTCGTACAGGAAAGAAATTGTTCCTAATCTCCAAGCTCATCCTCCCCTGATGCAATTTCAGGCCATTTCCTCTCATTCTGTCACCTGATACTAAGGAGAAGAGCCCAACCCCCACCTGGCTCCAACCTTTCAAGGAGTTGTAGACAGCAAAAGTTATGGACACTTGTTAATTCCCTCCCAACTTAATGTTTGGGGGCAGGGGTGTTTCAATTCAAAATGAGACAAAAAGATGCTTTCAAGCTCAGAGGTGGACACTGCATTTTTTGACATGTGCTCTGATATCATAATTGTCAATTTTAAAATGGCAGCCAAAATGTGAAGCTCTCTTTAGTCTCCTAAGGTCTGTAGTCTCCTAAGGTCACGTGCCCTGGCCATGAGGATTCCAGTCCTGCTCTGCTCCTCCCTCTGCAAAGAAAAGAATTTTTTATTTGTTGGGATGCTGCTGTTGATAATCCTGGTTCTAGAAAGAGCAATTCAAGGAAATCTTTTCAAAAGAAACCAACACTGTCAGTGCAACAGGCAAAGGGGTGACACAGTACAGGGCATCATGAGTGTGCTCCTCTTCCCCATGAGAGTGGGGAGAAACTGGGACAGGCTGCTCAGAGGAGAGTGGGGAGACACTGGGACAGGCTGCTCAGCTAAAAGTGGGGAGGCACTGGGACAGGTTGCTCGGCTGAGAGTGGGGAGGCACTGGGACAGGCTGCTCAGAGAAGTTGTGGAGGCTTCAACCCTGAAAGTGTTCAAAGCCAGGTTGGATGGGGCCAAGAACAGCCTGGTCTGGTGGAAGGCAGGAGGTTGGAACTAGATGATCATGAAGGTCTCACCCTACCCAGTACCTTGATTCTATGAATAGGCATCCCCCTGGGTAAGGTCTCAAAGTCTAGTCAAGTGAGTAGCTGGTCACACTGTCTTCATTTCAGATCAGGCTGGACAAGGCTCTGAGCAACCTGATCCAGTTGAAGATGTCCTCGCTTGGCTGCAGGAGGGCTGGACTTAGATGACCTCTTAAGGTCCTTTCCAATCCGAACCATTCTGTAATTCTGATTGCTGAGTAGAGAAGAGTAGACGAGCTTCCTACTTTCGGACTGTCCTGCTCTGCACAAACTCTCTTGGAATCTGGTTAGGGAAGGGAAAGTTTGGTGAGGTTGCCCTGTTCTGGTATAGGCAGGCATGGTCTGCACAGTTTGTTGGCAAGAAGATTTGATTTCAGAGCTGATGGACTCGAGGGACCCACTGTGGTTAGGTTAACCTTTGAGGCATCTTGTATCCCTTGTCTCCCCATTCCTGCACTCATACAGTGCCCCAATCTCTCCAGAACACCTGCACAGGCACTTCTTCAGGTGAACCTGGAGTAGAGTCAGTACAAGCCATGCTGGAGCTCCAGGGGAGGGAAGAGAAGGTTGGCTTCAGCTCCACAGCCACTGCTGTCACTTTTCGCCATTGTTCTTGGCAAGGTTTGTTTCTCCTTGCAGCTTTCTCTTGGTAGGTAAAAGTTCAGCCTAGTTTCCAGACTCTGCAAGGTAATTCTGAGCAGATGCCTTCTCTCTCCCATGGCTATAAAAGGAACCCAGGAGAGGAGCCTCCAGGGTTAGGCACTGCAGATAGGTGGTGTGAACACTCCCTAATACGTGAGATCAGATGTCTCCCTGACCAGCATATGACAAGATCCCCCTGACCTTCCACACGATGCCAACAGCATCTTTGGGATTCTCTGTGTGGAAAGCAAAATCCTAGCATAGCTGTCCTCACTCTTCTGCCTTAGGAGTTTTCTGGGGTAGACCTGGCCTTTGCAAAGTGGCCACAGGATGAAGAATATCCTGTAAAGCTGCCAAATAACTCTTTCATGTCCTCCTCCAGGTGACCTCTACGGGGCCATCGGGTCACCCGTGAGACTGGCAAAGACAGTCGTGGTTGGCAAGAGGCACGACCTGGTACAGAGGTTGCTTTACTTCCTTACTTACTTCATCAGATGCTCTGAGCTCCAAGAGACACATCTCTTGGAGAACGGGGAAGACGAAGCCATCGTCATGCCTGGAACCGTTATAACCACCACGCTGGAGAAGGGAGAGGTGGAAGAGTCCGAGTATGTGCTTGTCACCATGCACAAGAACAGGGGTAACCTGCTGCCCACCGAGCCTGAAGAGATGAGAGCTTCAAACTGCAGCTGTAAATACTGCAAGTGTCCCATCTCCCTCGCACTGAACATCGAAGGTGTTGCGCAGCAGGAGAGAGAGGACACGCAGAACACTCCTAAGGTAGAGCTGGAATCTTCTTCGGATGAGAACAGGACTATCGTTCCTGATGACTGCCAGGAAGAGGAGGTGAAGCAACCCAGAACCTGCCTGGACAGCAGCCTCGAGAGCATGGTGTGCACAGGGGCAGCCTCAGCAGACCAACGTGTGGTGGTGGAGGCAGGCTTGGAGCCAGCGGGCGGCGTGTGGAGGAGCGAGGAGGCGCTGGAGGCGGGCAGCCAGGCGGGCAGCGGAGCAAGGTCACCCGGGATTGCTGTGGAGAAGAAGCCACCAGACAAGCTCTTCTGCGATGCCTTTCCTTGCAGCGCTGCAGAAGCTCAGACAAAGGTGACCTTCCTGATCGGAGACTCCATGTCACCCGACTCAGACATCGAGCTGCGAAGCCAGGCGGTCGCGGAACAAATGGCTCGGCACCACAGCCCGCCAGCGCCGGAGGAGGCAGCCTCTGCTGATCACAACTGTGAAGCTAAACAAACCGTCGAGGACCAAAATAGAGACTGTGGGACAGCTGAACCCTTTCCTCAAGCTGCTAGCGAGCACCAGAGCTGGAACCCAAACCCCTACAACGCCGAGAGCGTGAGTCTGTTTGATGAGTGCTTCACCGACGAGAGCTCAGTCGAAACCCGGACTGTTGATGATATTCCAGGGCAAGCAGCTCCAGACCTCCTTGCTCACGCCAGTAGCTTAGAGTTTTCCACGAAGCTGTGTGCGAAGGCTGGCAAAGCACCCAGCCAGTTCTGTAGATTTATGGACTCCGTGCGACAGGAGACCTACAAAAACTGCTTCAGCGAGCAGGACCAAAGAGAGAAAATCTCTATTCGCGTCCCCCATGGGGACAAAGAGAGCCTAGAGAAAAAGGTCGCCCCAGGGATTGATTGGGACATTCCAAGAAATGAGAGCTCAGACAGTGCCCTGGGTGACAGCGAGAGCGAGGACACAGGTCATGATCTGACTAGACCAAGTGGTAACTACTACGGAGGAGAGCAAGAAGACTGGGCAGAAGAATATGAGATTCCTTTTCCTGGGTAAGTGTTGTTCATAGAATGGGTTGGGTTGGAAGGGGCCTTGAAGACCTTCCAGTTCCAACCCCCCTGCCATAGGCAGGGACACCTCCCACTAGCCCAGGTTGCTCAAGGCCTCATCTGACATGGCCTTGGAGAATTCCAAGGAGGGGACATCCAAACCTCCCTGAGCAACCTGTTCCAGTGTTTCACTGCCCTCACTGGAAATAATTTCTTTCTAATATTTATTCAAATATCTGATACTTATTCAGCAGTACACAGCAGAATAAAAGGAGCCCTCTCCTCATGTCAACTGTGTGGAGGAAGGTAGCCTAACCTGGCACCTGTGCTTGGAAAAGTGTCTCTTGAGCTTGCTCAAAAGAATAGAGAGAGCAGTGGTCTGGAAACAAACCTGAAGTGTGTGTTGCACTCCTGGCTCCTGCCCTTATCCTTCACAGCAGGCTAACTGCAAAAGCTGACTTGAAACTTTGTTTGAAGAGCACTTGGAAGGAGGTTTAGAATCAAGAAATAGAATCATTAAGGTTGGAAAAGAGCCCTGAGAGCATCAAGCCTAACCTTCTACCCAACGCCTTCATGACCACTAGGCCGTGTCCTGTAGTGCCACATCTACTTGTCCCCTCCAGGGATTCCACCAGCTCCCTAGGCAGCCTGTTCCAACCCTTGACCACTGTTGCAGGGAAGAAATTTTTCCTAATATCCAGCCTAAACCTCCCATGGCACAGCTTGAGGCCATTTCCTCTTGTCCTGTCATTAGTTACTTCAGAGAAGAAGCCCATGCCAGCCTCCTTTCAGCTGTGACAATGCAACCTCTCCGTACACTGCTTGGTGTTTACTCCTCTCCCTTTCTTGCAGGTCAAAATTGGTCGAAGTGAACTCTGTCCAGCCCAGTATTGCCAATTTTGGGAGGTCCTTGCTGGGTGGCTACTGTTCATCCTACGTCCCCGACTTTGTTTTGCAAGGCATAGGAAGCGATGAGAAGCTGAGGCACTGCTTGGTGTCGGATCTGTCTCACGCTGTGCAGGTAATGAGGCTATATTTGGTAAATGCATTTGTCACAGTAGGGGAATGGCAAATGTTTTGGAACTTACAAACCTGCTGGAAGTGGAAATATTTACTATCACAGCTCTCTCTCCAGGTTCCTGTAGTCCCAGGTCACCGATTTTCTTCTCCTCTCTCAGTTAATGTAACTGAAAGTCGTGGGGATTTCACTGCAGAGCTGCAGCTCAGAGGCTGAGGCTCCTGCTGAAGCAGCCCAGAGGGCTCATGCCCTGGGGCAGGTCCACCTCTGTGCCAAGCCCTGGAGGAATCACCATCTGCATACACAGCAAGCTGCAGGTGGTTGTGTGCCCACAGCTGGGGTGATGTTAAACAAGACCGAACCCTGAGCTCACTGCAGCTCGTCCTGGGCATGGAGTCTTGCTGCAAGGGCTGTGCAGAAGCTGCCTTTGCTCCCTTCTCTTTCTGTGCTGCTGCTCATGGGGCAGACCCTGTGCTCTGTGGTGAAGCTAGCAGGAATGCTCAGCATTTTGGGGGCATCACTGCTGCAGTCCAAGTGTCTGATAGCGCTGGCTTTGGCAGAAAGGGAGAAACCAGTACAGAGATAATTGTCTTTAAGGGGACTGCCTCTTGCAGTGTCTGCTGGAAATCAGCTCTCCTCCACGGCAGCTTTTCCACACACCAGCTGGGGCACGACTGGGAAGCGTGGGATTTCCTCCCCTGCTTATAGTCACCAGGATAGGAGTGGGAAGTAGGCTGGCACCAAAGAGCCTCATTCTGCTCCTCTCTAGTTTATTCCCAAGGGAATGGGGAAAAGCCTACGCACAGAGGGATGAGCAGGCAGGCTGCTCCTGGGAGCCCCAAAACCTCCCCTCCTTCTACAGCTCTCCAGGTAACAAGCAGCAGCACATCTGTGATGGTTTGGGAGTTCCCTGCCCTGCCACACGGTTGAATTCACGAAGACAAGACTCATCCTGCTGGAAGTTAAGGACTGAAGCTTTATATCCACAGCTCAGCATAACATACAAGCAGATACTTACAATATATTAAAAGTATTTACAGCCAGATACAGAAATATACAAGTTAAAATACAGAAATATACAAGTTAAAAGTAATACAGAAACACCATGCCCCTCCCAGAAAATCAGTCTCCAAAAGGGGCTCCCAACCACCCTTCCACCTTCCCCCTACCCCCCCAAATTTATCCCAGAATCTGCCTTATGTGTAAGGTGAACTGGAAAGATCAGTCACAGGGGTTAGAAGCAGAATTGATTAGTTGGGGTACACAGAAGGCAGGGAAAGAGAGAGACCAACAGACAGAGCTCAGAGAGTGACACTGCCTTATCTTTGTGTTCTTGCTTTTATACATCTGGGCTGGTTTGAGGTTGGTTGGAATATTTTAATAAGAGAAATTAGATTATAGGCTGAGAAAGGAAAACATTGATGATGTCTCCTTCACTCATAGGTTTGCTGACAGATACAAAAGTAAGAACCCAAACATAGATAAGGCAGAGCTGCTCAGGTTTGCTCTGGCTGCTGACCTCTCTCTGCCTTCCAGCTTAATCTGTGTCACCCAACTAATCAATTCCTGCTTCTAACCCTCCCTGGCTGATCTTCCCTGCTTACCTGGCACATAAGACAGATACTGGGATAAGACTGGGTGGTGGGGAGAAGGTGGTAGGTTGGTTGGGAAGCCCTCTTGGGGATTCTGATCTGTGGGAGGGCTGTGGTGTTTCTGTATTACCTTTTTCCTGTATCTAGCTGTAAATATCTGTGATATACTGTAAATATCTGCCTGTACATTGTGCTGAGCTGTAAATATAAAAGCTTCATTCATTAAGTCTCAGCCAGCTGAATCTAGTCTGGGTGATTTCAAAAGTGTTGGAGGGGAGGAAGGGAACTCCTGAACTACCCCAACCTCTCAGTAAACCTATGAGTGAAGCAGCCATCAGCAGTGTTTTCTTTTTGCAGCCTATCATCTAATTTTCCTCACTAAAATGTTCCACTTAGCCTCAAATCAGCACAAGATCTTGCCCAGATCATAGAACTGTTTCAGCTGGAGAAGGCTTCTACAACCATCAAATGCAACCATTGCCCTAACACCACCTTGCCCACTAAACCATGTCCTGAAATGCCATGGTTCTGGAACACCTCCAGGCATGGGGACTCCACCACCTCCTTGGGCAGCCTGTGCCAATGCCTGACCAAAGTGGCAGAGGGCACAGCCCCCTTCCTGCCACTATTTCCCCTGTGGTGGTCCCCTTTCCATCCCTACTCTGATGTAGCCTCTTGTGTTTTAGGCTTCGTTTTGAAGCCACTTGGGAAGTGTAGGTGAACTTCAGGCAGGGGAGGCAATACTGCAAGGTGGCTGCTGCTATGAAATGGATTCATCTGAAATTGTGGTGCAGAATTAAACCTCAGTTGCCAAAGTCAAAGATGGGGAGGATGTGAAAGGCCTGAGCCAGATCTTCTGTGCAAGGAAAATAATCCCTGCATCCGAGTCCCTGTTGGTGTCCCTGGGGGACATTTTTAGGGGGAAGAATATGCCACCAAAAAATGTCTTGGGGAAGGACAGTGGGATCCTGAATATCTCCTTTTTAAAGCCTGCATGGCTTTTCAGAGAGGTGAAGCACTGCTTGGAAAGGAGGGAGGGAGGGAGGGAGGAGCTGGGTGCAGGCTTGGATCCTGACTCCCTCTGCTGGTCCTTCTGTAAAGGGAAACCAGTGAGGGCTGGGAATGAAACCCACCTGGCTAACACAGCTCTGTGGAACAGGATTTTGGCTACTTTCAAGTTTAGGGTTTTAAATTATACTTTAGCTATGTCAGGACACTGTGTCAAATATCAAAAGCTGCAGCTGGCAGCCAGAATTGTCCCTTTCAGGACTGGAAGAAATTGGACTGTGGTGATTGTCCTTCTGGAGAAGCAGGATTGTACAGCTGGAATGCAACGTCAGCACAGATAGGATCATAAAGTCATTGAAGGGGAGGGGTTGGAAGGGACCTCTGGAGATCATTGAGTCCAACCAGGATCGCCTAGGGCAGGTCACACAGGAATGCATCCAGATGAGTCTTGAAAGTCCCTAGAGAAGGAGACTCTCTGGAGCCTGCCGCAGGGCTCCAGCACCCTCACACCAAAGAAGTTTCTCCTCGTGTTCAGATGGAACCTCCTGGCTTCCAGTTTGTGCCCCTTGCCTCTTGTCCTCTCCCTGGGCACCACTGGCAAGAGTCTGGCCCCATCCTCTTGCCCCCTGCTCTTTAGCTCTTGCTTGAGTGCTGATCAGAGCCCCTCTGGGGCTGCTCTTCCTGTGTTCCAGTTTGCATCCATTGCTCCTTGTCCTGTCACAGGACACCTGTGAAAAGAGCCTGGCCCCTTCCTGACACCCACCCATTAGATACTTACAAGCATGGGGAGGGACTATTGACAAGATCTTGTAATGAGAGGAGAAGGAGGAATGGGTTTAAACTGGCAGAGGGGAGATTGAAACTGGATGTTGGGAGGAAGTTTTCTCCAATGAGGGTGGTGAGACACTGGCACAGGTTGCCCAGGGAAGTTGTGGAGCACAGAATCACAGATCACATTCTGTGATTCTGTTCTCCACAACCTCCCTGGAGGTGTTCAAGGCCAGGGTGGATGAGGCTTTACGTGACCTGTTCTAGTGGGAGGTGTCCCTGCCTACTGCAAGAGGTGGGAACTGGCTGAGCTTTGAGGCCCCTTCCAACCTAAACCATTCTATGATTAATGAGATCCCCTCTGGGGCTGCTCTTCTCCAGGCTGAACAGCCCCAGGGCTCTCAGCCTTTCCTCACAGACAGATGTTCAGTCCCTTCCTCACCCTCCTGGCCTCTTGCTGGGTGGTGTATCCCTGTCCCTCTTGAACTGGGAGCCCAGAGCCGGGTTGTCATGTTTTAGATGAAGCAGTGCCTGGGCAGTGCCCCTGCTATCCAGGACAGTGACATTCTGTGAAGCAGGCCATTGTCCCTTGTCATCCTCAAGGCTCTCCTCTGCCTCTTTCTGTTGCTAGCACCCAGTGCTGGACGAGCCCATCGCAGAAGCCGTCTGCATTATTGCAGACACGGACAAGTGGACGGTGCAAGTGGCCAGCAGCCAGAGAAGGATGATTGACAATAAACTGGGGAAAGAAGTGTTGGTCTCCAGTCTCGTCTCCAACCTGCTTCATTCCACTCTTCAGCTTTACAAGCATAATTTATCTCCAAACTTTGTGAGTATGGGTGCCAGGGGGATGCAGTTTAGAGCAGCCTTTCTCTTTGTCGGTTCCAGGGGGTCTGAGGTTCTGCCTTGGTTATTTATCCACAGCTGTAATTTCCATAGCCAGCCCATCTCCTCTTGGAGCTTTCCACTTAAAAGCTGCTCTGAGACCTCCTTAGTTCTGATTTGGTTGGAAAAGACCTTTGAGATCATCAAATCCAACCATTCTCTAAGCCCTACCAAGTCTGGTTCTAAAGCGTGTCCCTCAGCACCATATCTCTGCTTCTTTTAAACACCTCCTGGGGTGGGGATTCAACCAACTCCTTGGGCAACCTCTTCCAGTCTTTGAGAACCCTTTCAGGGAAGAACTTTTTTTCTGATGTCCAACCTAAATGTCCCCTGCTGCAACTTGAGGCTGTTTCCTCTCCTATCACTTGTGCCTTGGGAGAAGAGACCAACTCCCACCTGGCTCCAGCCTCCTTTCAGGGAGTTGTAGAGAGCAATCAAAGGCTTCTGCTCCAAAGTAAGAGTGTTGCCCCAAGTCTTTTGCTGGTTATTCACCTACCATGGCCAGGGGGCAGGCAGTAGAGGTTTGTGCTGTGTGGCTGGGTGGGGTTTGGCTGTCTTCTCCCTGACACAGCTCCCTCTTGCTTTCTAGTGTGTGATGCACCTGGAGGACCGGCTGCAGGAGCTCTACTTCAAAAGCAAGATGCTGTCTGAGTATCTCAAGGGCCAGATGCGAGTCCATGTCAAGGAGCTCGGCGTGGTGCTGGGGTATGGTCACATCCTTCCTCTGAGTAGTTCTGCTCTGGGTCCCCCAGTGCCACATCCCCTACCTGGGCTTGTTCTAAGCCCAGCAAAATGATTGCTAATTGGGACTGAAAGCACAGCGTGGCAGAAACTACCCAGAGCTGCACAGGCTTCTCCTTAGCCATTGCCAGGGGGCTGCTGGACTAGAACATCTCTCTGATGACAGGCTGAGAGAATTTGGGCTGTTGAGTCTGGATCAGAAAAGACTGATCAGTACCAAAGCTGATCAGTACTTAAAGGGAGGGTGTCAACAGGATGGGACCAGGCTTTTTTCAGTGATGCCCAATGACAGGACAAGGGCTAATGGGCACAAACTTTAACATAAGAAGTTCCATCTAAATATGAGGAGAAACTTCCTTAATTTAAGAGTGATGTAGTACTGGAAACAGGCTGCCCAGAGAGGTGCTGAGTCTCAATCTCTGGAGGCATTCAAACTCCCCTGGAATGGTTTCCTGTGTGACCTTCTTTAGGTGAGCCTGCCTTGGCAGAGGGGTTGGACTGGATGATCTCCAGAGGTCTCTTCCAACCCCTACCATTCTCTGAGCCTTTCTTTCTTCTCTTTGGGCAGGAGAGTGGGCTCAGAATTCCAGAGCTTATCTGACTCCCTCCTTAGTTGGGAAGTCATCACTGAACAACGTGTGGCACCTGATTCCTCCAGGCTGACTTTCCCTAGATGTCAGCAAACACCCTCTGTGTCATGTAAGGCACAGGATGCCTCCCTGTGGGTATGGGGAGCAGCCAGGAAGCTATTTCAGGGTGTTTATAGGAAGGCTTTGCCTATCTTCTGCTGCAGAGGGGTACTGGGTGAGCAGGAAGGCACACAGAGCACATGTGGTGCTGCCAATGGAGGAGCAGCTGCAGCCAGGTGCCAGGGCTTCCCTGCTGGCTGCAGAGCTAGTCCATAGAATCACAGAATGGTAGGGATTGGAAGGGCCCTCTGGAGATTGTTGAAGTCAACCCCCATGCCAAAACAGTGTCCCCTAGGGCAGGTCATGTGGGAATGCATCCAGGTGGGTCTTGAAAGTCTCTAGAGGAGACTCCACCACCTCTCTGGGCAGCCTGCTCCAGGGCTACAGCACTCTTACAGCAAAGAAGTTTCTCCTCATGTTGAGGTGGAACTTCCTGAGCTCCAGCTTATACTCGTTTATGTGCAAGTTTTTATATATATGCAAAAGCTTTTACAGTTTCATACATCTCAGCATAGTCCTGTGCTCCTGCTTTGTCCCCCACCACTACTCCCTTTGCTTGGAGGGAAGGAGGGAATCTGCTGGTTTCCCTCCCTCCATCTGCCTTCCCACCAGTTTTCTGGCTGTGTGAGGAAAACCCCAGGCAGGCAGGTAGGAGCTGAGGCAGTGCTGACAGGGCAGAGCTGTTGCTCCTCAGTAGGAGCAGGCATGGCTGGAGGGGGTGCTGGAAACAATCTGGTGGCTGCAGCCTGTAGCCCAGCTGGAAGCGAGAGGAGCAGCACACTCAGCTGCTGTGTTACTCAGAGCCCAGGGCTGGAAGCCCTCTGCTGTTGGGACAGGCTGAGAGGGCTGAGGTTGTTCAGCCTGGAGAAGAGAAGGCTCCAGGCAGACCTTCTGGTGGCCTTTCAGGGGGCAATCAGAAAGCTAGGGATGGAGTTTTGAGCAGGGCTTGTTGTGACAGGACAAAGGGTGATGTTTTAATCTAAAAGAGGGAGTTTTAGACTGGAGAAAAGACATCTTTTCCACTGAAGGTGGTGAGACCAGAGGGGTGGGAGATGCCCCATCCCTGCAACCATTCCAGATGAGGTTGTTTGGGGGCTCTGAGCAACCTGCTCCAGTTGCAGAGGTCCCTGCTGACTGCAGGGGAGTCGGACAAGATGACCTTTCAAGGGTCCCTTCCAACTCAAAGCATTCTGATTCTCTGATGCCTGAGGACCACCCTGCCCCACGCAGCTCTGTGCACTCAGGGCCTGGGCACAGCCTTGGGTTCCAGCTGGCAGTGTGGCTCCTCAGGCACATGTTCAGCCCAGCCTAGGCTTTGGGCTGGGTTAAATGTGACTCTCCTGCTTCTTTCCAGGATCGAATCCAGCGACCTCCCCTTACTGGCAGCTGTAGCAAGCACTCACTCTCCCTATGTTGCCCAGATCCTTCTTTAAAGTGCCAGAGGCCACAGACGTTGACTTTTTCTCCCCTCTGGAAACAAAGTGGAAGACAGCTCCTTCTGGCTTCTTTCTCCTGGAAGCAACTAAAGCAGACTGCCCACTGTGCTGCAGCACCTCCGTGTGTGACTGCAGGTCCTGCGAGCGCTTGGAGCCTTCTCCTCTCCTGCTTGGTCCTTTCTGAAGCAGGATGAGGACAGGAACAAAGAAGGAGGAGCAAGCCCCCGGGAGTTCAGCCACAGCAAAGGAACGATTTGAGGGTTTGGTTTTTTTTACCACTTTCTGCCGCAGTGGCTGGCTGTCATTTGCACTGGGGAGCACGGGGAGGACTGCTTTGAGACATCCCTGCTGCTCACCAGTTCTGAACCTCAGCCCAGAGCGCAGCAGCTGGCCTCAGACTGGCTTCCACCAGTTGGGACCCCGCTCGGATCCGCCGTTCTCGCGCCGCCGGGATTTGTAAACAACTTCTTCTACTTTTTTTCATGTCCTAGTCAGAGTCTGGATACTTCCCAGAGGAAGGACAGGGCTAGGGTTGGGGCGGAGGGGAGGGGAGGGGGTTGGGTTGTTTTGTACAAAGCTTCTTAATGACAGCTCTGAAATTTATTTATGATCGTTCTCCTGGGGAGAGGGAAGCGTGGGGGCATGGGGAGGGGACAGGGAGGAGGGAGGGAGAGGCCAACAGACAAGCTAGCAGTGGAGATCCTCCTTCTTGGCTGGGTGTTGTAACCAGTATTAAATGTTTCTAACGTTCCCACGTCGCTTTATACCACCATGAGCTAATCCCAACGGTAAGAAGCGAGCTCGGGAGAGCGTTGGCTGAAGCTCTCCTCCAGGATCCCCCGAGTGCCGTGACGATTACCTCTTCGCTTTGTTATGGTCTGTCATGTTCCTTGCACCATCCTGTGTGTCCTCTTCTGGACAGCAGCCAGCCAGCCAGCCATTGAGATAACCAGCTAGGAGGAGCTGTACCAAAGCACTGTGGAGAAGGTGACCAGGCTAGTGCCCCGCATCACTCAGGTGACTCGTTGATACCTTTTTGTAAGACCATGCTACACAACCCCAGCCTTGACTGCACCTCGGGATACTAACAGCGGAATTGGCTTTTGGACAACTCTCCCCATGTCACAGATGACTCTCAGCCCTTTTCTACTCACTCGTGTAACTACCAGCAGAAGATGTTTGTTTATTTCCTTCTCAGCCTGTCTCCTTTACTCGGCCATCCCCGTTCTGTCACTGTACACACAACAGCTGCCCCCACAGCTGATGGCCCCGGGCTGGTGTCAGTGATGTACGCAGGCAGTGGGAGGTGGATATGTTTTCAAAGGCTCTACTACCTCAGTTTAACTGGACACTTCACCACAGGCTTTCCTCCACATCCTCTGTCCTAGCAGCCAGTTCCCGGTGCTGACTTTTAGGTTCTGTTTTCATCGGCGACGTCCTGCACGTTGAAATCCCTGGGTCCCCCAGAGAAAGAGGAGATCTGTGCTGGCTTGATGGCTCAGCTCTCTGAACAGTTCTATAAATACTTCTCTCTCTAATCGCCCTTTTGCTAGTCCCACACTCCTGCCCTTGTTGATGCAGTTATTTTAGACTCAGATCTATTTTAACCATTTGATAAGCTTCAAAACAATAGGAGAGATCCCTGCCCCCTTGCTGCCGACAGCAGACCCCTTCCCTCCCTTCCCTCCCTGGGGCCAGGATGTCACCCAGGGTGGTTTTTCAGTAATGTCTGACCTCTGATAACTCCAGACTCTGTTCCAGGGAAAATCTACATGGCAAACCCACCCCTTTCCTCCCAGGACTGAGTCTGTGTTCGTAAACAGACCCAAGGCTGGTAAAGGCAGTGCCGTTGGAAACTCTTTTGTCTCTGAGTGCTGACTGCTGCAGGGGAGAACCTTGTTTGATATCTAAGGAAGCCTTTCTCCCCTGTTCTTCCAGCATCCTTCCTTCACCCCACAGCTAGATTACACCTGGTTTTGGGATGAGCACAGAACAGGGTGGGCTCAGCCGTGTAAACACGTTTTTAGTGAAACCTGGGATGGAGCTCAGAAGATGAATTCTTAACTCTTGGCTATGATATGTTGGGCAGCAAACGGTTCCAGTTCTGACCCTTGTGCTGGATTTTCTAGTTGTGACCTGGTGATGTAAGAGCTGCTGGTGTGGTGGAACCCCAAGGACACTTTCCTGCCCTTCTCTGGGGAGGTGCCTTATGTGGGTTCATCCATAGCACGCAGCCGAAGAGCTGGGCAATGCTGCACCTTCATCCTGCCACCAGGCAGGCTTGTGCCTGTGGCAATCCAGGCAGGAAAACTCTCCGTTCATCTCCAGGTAACCACTGCCAGGTGAGTTGTGGCTACTGCTTTGAAACAGGTTTGACTCCCCAGGGCCCAGGAGAGGCCCTTGCGCAGTTTGGAATTAATATCAAGGTGGGGAAATGCAGGTGGCTGTTTGGTGCCATCCTTCTCTGCTGTCCCTTGCCAAGCAGACCCTGTCCTCACAGTGTGTTAGTCAGCCCCATGGATGTAGCTTCTCCGTGCTCAGATTGCACTCGACCCCCCTGACAGCAGGAACCTTTTCTGTCAGCTCACTTCTCTTGGGTACAGAACCGTGTGGTACGTCTGTCTGCGTGTTTCAGTGATACAAAAAGGGAGTTTTTCCAGGCCTGGTGAAGGATGCTATGATTGTTTTCCTTGACTAGAAACCTAACCTTTGATTTCTCCACCCTTACCTATTGCCATTAAGGTCTTAATTTCCTGGCTGAAAACCGAAGTGCACCAGGCACAGAAAAAAACCCCAAAAAATAGAACCCCAGAATCTCTTTTCATTGCAATTGGCAAACACTGGGCTGCTAAGAACAACCAACACTGAAAGGAAAGGATTTTACACCTCGCCTGTCTTTTTCCCTCTTTAGTTTGTTCTGGATGTTTTATGACAATTTTGGTTTGGTGGGGTTTTTTTTTTTGGNTGCTGGGTAAACTGTACATACTCGTTCTCTCTCTTCTGGTTTTGTATGTATATATATTTCCCAAGATGTGCACTTGTATTATAATAACCATTCCCAATTTTAGGGGAAATTTGTGCAATAAATACAGGCTGTCAATTTACTGCTGGGACCTTCTGTGTCTGCTTTGTCTGCTGGCGGTACAGCCGCAGCTGCTCCAGGTTCTCCTCCTCTGCTCAGCACTGCTGAGGCTGCACCTTGAGTACTGGGATTGGTTTTGGGCCACTCGCTTCCAAGAAGGGCACTGAGGTGCTGGAACAGGTCCAGAGAAAGGCAGCAAAGCTGTTGAAGGGTCTGGAGAACAGAGCTGGTGAGGAGCAGCTGAGAGACCTGGGGGTGTTTAGTCTGAAGGAGGCTGAGGGGGAGAGCTCATTGCCCTCTACAACTTACTGAAAGGAGGTTGGAGACAGGTAACAAGTGATAGGTCAAGAAAGAACAGCTTAGGTTGCACCAGGGGAGGTTTAGGTTGGACGTGAGGCAACAGTTTCTTCCCCAAAACGGTTCTCAAGCTTTATGAGGGTAGTGGAACTCTGGAACAGGTTGCCCAGGAAGGTGGCTGAGGCCATTTCCCTGGAGATACTCAAGGTGAAGCTCAACAGGGCTCTAGGCAACCTGCTCTAGTTGAGGATGTCCCTGCTGGCTGCAGGTGGGGGTTGGACTGGATGACCTTTGGAGGTCTCTTCCAGCCTGCACTGTTCTATGATTCAAGCCCTAGACCAGGCTGCCCAGTGCAGTGGTGGAGTCCCCATCCCCGGAGGGGTTTCAAGCTGTTTGGATGTGGTGCTGAGTGATATGGGTTTAGCAGCAGGCTTGCTGTTATTTGCTTAATAATTGGAGCTGATGATCTGAAGGGTCTCTTCCAACCAAAACAATTCTGTGGCTCTGTCTCCACTGGCTGAGTGCTGGGAGCGGCTGAGGCGACGCAAAAAGCAATGGGCAGAGGTTCGGTTGCCTTTTAAGGAGTTCGCAGAGGTTTATTGCCTGGCCTGGTGCTGCTGTGCCGAGCTGGATTCCAGAGGCAGAGCCTGCGAGCCCACAGCAGGTGGAGGTGTGGAGTGGGCAGCGCCGAGGCTGGGCAGCAGCACAGTGTGGAGCCGGCAGGTCCTGCCGCGGATGCTGTGGATGCTGCAGCCCGGCCAGGGGCGCTCTGCCGTGGGCGCTGGTGGCACAGGGGCGGCTGCCAGCCCGGGCCGGGACATGAGGGTACCTCATGGAGGGCAGAGCATTTTGTGTCGCTGGAGTCAGACGGTCATGAGGTGTTCTCCTGATAGGAGGTGCCCCAGGTGAGCGGTGATCGTGTGCCTGGGGGAGTCTGGCCAGCGGTGGTGTCAGCAGAACAGTCACTGCAGCATCCATCTGCCCAAGCTGCCTTCCTGCTTACCTCTCTGGGCACACAGCATTCACCAGCCAACCTTTTTGATGTGCTTTTGCCCTTCATCTTCCTGAGGCAAAGCTGACTCACTTCTGCCTGGGCAGGGGCAGGGAAGCAAGCCATGGGCACCTGAGCGCTGCAGCCTCCTTCTTCCCTTGTGCCATTAGCTGGGGGCTGCAGCCCAGCACTGGAACAGGCTGCCCAGGGAGGTGCTGGGGTCACCATCCCTGGAGGTGCTGAAGAAGCATGCAGACGTGGTACTTCAGGGCCTGGTTTAGTGGCCGTGGTGGTGGTAGGTTGGACTCGGTGATCTGAGAGGATTCCAACCCAAACAATCCAATCGTGCTCTGATGTATTGTGCAGGGTAACCTCAGGACAGTTTGTGTGCCCACAGGGCAGGAAGCAAGTTGCTGTGTCGTTGGTGGCTGCACGAATGCACAGAGCTCCTCGGCAGCTTGCTGAGGAACCGGCGCTGGGGGCTCCTCCGGCTGCAAAAGTGTCTCCAAACATCTATCACTTAAAAACAGTGGGCTCGGGGCTGGGGTTAGAAATGAGCACACAGCCTGGAGGCCTCTGAGCTGTGGCTGTGCTGATGGCAACGAGGCCTCTGTTGATGTGTGCAGAGTGCACATTCTGTTCCAGCCAGCCCCTTGCTCCTGTCATGGGCTGCAGGAGCAGTTGCAGGCTCCACGCACTGCTGGGGTGACCTTCCTGTCCTGCTCCTGAACAAAAACATCAACTCTGCTGTTGCTACAGGCAAACCTAAACACAGCTCGGGCTGGAAGCCTTGCTGGAGATGCTGCTTCACTGGAATTGGTGCTTTGCAGCCTTGACAGCTGGAGAACCACACTGGTGGCATCCATCCAGGCTGTTAGAGCAGAGCCTGGTTCCCTGGCAACGTGGGCTTTGCTTTGAGACCTCTCCCAGCCAAGGAGTTAGAAGGTAAATTGGCTGTGCCTGATGTGCTGGGGTTTCCCCGAAGGGGTGGCTCATACTCCCCCCAACCCGGGGCTCAGGGGATAAGGAATGGAGGTGTCCCTTGTTTCCCCAGCAAATTCTGCTGCCTCCTGAAAGGGTGAAAGGAGGAGAAAGAGGGAACAGTATTTGGATGGGGTTAACAGCAGAAGCCCTGCGCAGCTCCCACCCAGCAGAGCAGGGGTTAACTGCCGCAGCGGGATCGGGTTCCAGCGCGAACCTATCCGGTTAAATTTATCTCCCCTGCTTTCAGCTGTGCTGTGCCAGCTCTGGCAGCCTCCCTGCAGGGCATGCAGCTCAGCACCACGCTGTGAGGTCACAGAATCACAGAAGAATGGCCTGAATGGAAGCAGCCTTGAGACCATCCAGTCCAACCCTAACCTAACATCTCCACATGCACAACTATCAGACCATGGCTGTAAGCTCCGCATCCAGACATCATCTAAACAGCTCCAGGGATGGTGACTCCACCACTCCCTGGGCAACCTGTTCCAGTGCCTGAGAACCCTTGCTGGGAAGATCTTTTTCCTATATCCAACATGAACCTCCCCTGGTACATCCTGAGGCTGTTTCCTCTTGTCCTATCACTTGTCATTAGAGAGAAGAGGTCAACCCCCACCTTGGCTCCAACCTCTGCTCAGGGAGTTGTACAGAGACAGGTCTTCCTTTAGCCTCCTCTTCTCCAGGCTGATCAAACCCTCTCACAGGACTTCAAGACCCTTCACCAGCCTCATTGCCCTTCTGTGCTTGCCCCTGCCCTGCCCAGCAGCACAGAAAGCACCAAGATGCAGCTTCCCATGGAGCTGCGGAATGGGCTGAGGAGCGGGCAGGAGGGACTATCTGTCAGATGGGCGCTGTGACTTTCCTCTCCCCCTGGGGACCACTGCTGGGCGGCTTCCTTTGCCTCAGCAATGCCTGCTGGCCATCCTGCAAAGCTGCACACATGGTGTGACCTCTGGAAACGAACAGCTTGGTGTGAGCTGTCACCTGCCAGCGTCCCGCACAGGTCCTCTGCCGCCTTGCAGCCCATCTGCTAGCACCCGGAAAGCGCAGCAGCAGGAGGCAGCATGTTCCTGCCATGCCTTTGTTTGTTTTCATTACGGAAAAATATTTGTACAGCAGCAGAATTTGATTTCTAAGCCTCTGCCTGTTCCAGCTGTTTGTTCCCAGCTGGAGCTCAAAGACATCTGCTTCTGGGGCAAGAGCCACCGCATCAGCTCCTGCCTTCTGCTGCGCTCCTGAGAACCTGCCGGGAGCTCTTCAGGGCAGTCCCTGGTAGCTGCTGAACAGCAGAAAAAGGTGCAGAAGGTGGGCAGGTGGCAGCAAGCAGCTGGTCCCGAGTCTGAGGCGTTACTGCTGTAGGAAAGGCTACATCACAGGCGGTGGTGAGGCAGCCGGTAGCAGCCCACAGGAGTCTGTCTCCTGAAGGAGCTCAGAGCCGCAGCAGGGTGACACAGGCTGTGACATCAGCACATGGTCACTTCCTCTGCCTGCTCCCCCTTGCTCAAAACCTCTGTGGGCTTGAGCAATGCCCAGCATGGCTGGTCCATGGGCAGGGCAGCTTGTGCCACAGGTCCAGCCCTGGTAGCCCCACAGGTCGGCAGGCTCAGGGCTGAAGAACCAGCCCCGGTGGTTTGTGGGGCAGGCCCAGCTGTGTGGCTTCTTCAGGTTGGGGTTTGGATGCTCCAGTCAGGAGCAGACACTATGTTGTTTTGCAGCTGGATTTCCACCAGAAGTCCACACTGGAGCTCTGCAGTGGATCTGGCCAGCTCTTCGGGTGCTCAAACACGCCCCAGGGTGAGGAATTTGACCCTTGTGCAGATCTGGGAAGGATGATGGAGCTCTGCTGCTGTTTGGCTTCAGTGAGGCATCCTGGAGCAGCCGGCTGGTCCTTATCCTGCCATCCCACAGGAAGTGTTTGGGCTGAAGGTTGGTCCTGGGTTTCAAAAGCAGCCCAGGAGATAGGCAACTGCTTGGTTCTTGTGACGCAACTGCTCAACCTGTGCCCCATCTCCAGCCAAGCCCTGGGCAGGGAGAGGAGCCCCAGTCCAGGTGCTGGTGGGGGGCATTGGGGTGGTCCACCCCTTGCTCTCTGACCTCCTTTGGGCTTTCTGTTTGCTCTTGGTTTCCTTAAGGACTCATAGCCTGGCTCCCCTAGTACCAGTTCTTCTGTGGATGTGTCTTCTCAGAGATGATGTTGTAGACCAAGAAAAGCCTCCAGCTCTCACTATCTCAGGTAGGGGGTGGCAGGAGGGGACTGTTCTGCCCTGGCTTATCTCTTTCCCATTACAAAGTGCACAAGAGGGAGCCACTGGCTTGGATGCAGACCACACAGCTCACATACCCCAGGGACCCTGGGGCCAGGGCCAGGAGAAGCCCCCATGGTGCTGCAAATGCCGGAGGCTGGGACCATCTCTGGGCCCATAAAGATGTTGTTCAATGCTGGTGTGGTTTTGTTTCCAGATTTCATCTGCCTTGTGCTTTCTAAACCACTGAGAGAGAGGAACATTCTGTGACCACCATGTCTCTGGCTGCTTTTGCTGTTCAGTTCCCAACCGCTGTAACCAGAGCGTCTGTTTAATCTGGAACTTGCTTTTTCTCCTCCATTGACTCCTTAGCATGAGTTCTGGTGGGACAGGCCCAGCTTTTTGCTTCAACAAAACCACTGAGGGGATGTGGTGGCGATGTCCTGTGGTGGCTCTGCCGTGCTGGAGCAGTTGAGATGCACAAGATGCAGGGCTGCTCTTGCTATTTTCTTCTGAAGAAGGACAGGCTGAAGCTCTGAAACACGTAAGTGTCACTTGTGGCATCACTGGGGCTGGCTGGGAGAGCTGAGGGGTGTAGGAAATTAAAGTGCTGTTTGTGATGGGTGTGTGTGTGTGTGTAGTTGAACTGAGAAAGAGGGAAATGAACATCTTGCTTCCTAAATGTATATTCCTTTACTTTTCTTGGCTAACAGAATGGATTTCTAGAATGTTTCCACTGATGTTACCAGAAGAAAAGTGGTTTATACACAACAGCCCAGAGCCAGCACAGAGGCAAAGCCCAAGTCCATACAGAATTGTAGAATCACAGAATCACAGACTGGTTTGGGTTGGAAGGGACCTTCAGGATCATCTAATTCCAACCCTCTGCCATGGGCAGGGACATCTCCTACCAGACCAGGTTGGTCAATGCCTAGTCTTGAACACTTCCAGGCTTGGACCCTCAACAGCTTCTCTGGGCAGTCTGTTCCAGTGTCTCACCACCCCCAAAGAGAAGAGTTTCCTCTTAATGTTTAATCTAACCCAGCTTCTTCCAGTTTGAAGCCATTACCCCTTGGCTTGTCACTCCATGCTCTTGTAAGAAGTCCCTCTCCAGCTCCCCTGTAGCCTGCTTCAAATACTGGAAGGCACAGGATGATCACAGCATGTCACTTGGTCAGCACTCGAACCACTAGTGGGACCTCTTCTGAGCAAAGACTCTGGCTAAAGAGCTCTGGTGTGGGGACTGTGAAAGAAATTCCTTGCAGTGAGACACTGGAACAGTTTGCCCAGGGAGGCTGTGGATGCCTCCTTCCTGGACGTGTTCAAGGCCAAGGTGCATGAGGCCTTGAACCACCTGAGCAGCAGAAGGTGTCCCTGCCCAGGGCAGAGGAGTTGAAACTGCATGATCTTGAAGTTACCTTCCAACCCAACCCATTCTATGAATATGGCTGCAAAGGTGCTGCCAACAGTGACTTTGGGGAAGGGGGTCCCAAGGGGTTTGTGTTCTTGATGTTCCTGCCAGGGATGCTTTTCACTTTGGAGAACTTTGATGGTTTTAGGAAGCCTACATTCAGCAATGCTGCTGTAATTACTTCCAAATTACAGCCACGAGCAATTACATCTTTCAGTAGCTTGTTGAATCCTAAGAAATTACCAAATTTCCAAGGAGCAGGTTTATTAATAGCAGCTGTAGCTACAAACCTTGTCTAATTTTGATCACCACCACAAAGAGGAGGGAGAAGGTGGCCTCCTGCTTCCATTTATTAGCAACCTGACTGATAGAATTTGGAGGAGCCATTCCAGGCAAGCAGGATAATTACAGCTGTGCCACAGTAATTAACGAGTGCTCGATCTTCTGCAGGCTTGTTTTGTCTTCTGCAGCTCCAACACTTTAAAGGAAGGTCTTGAGCTCTGTCACTGCAGCTGCATTCTGGAGCTGCTTGGGCTGTAAAAGCCATCAGCCCCGAGGCAAATGGAGGCTTTCAAATGCTGTTTCTGAGAACCATTTCTGAAATTATAGGTTAGTGAGAAGCAGCCTCCTGCCATGGACACAAATGTGGGTTTTGAAGAACCATGAGCTTGAAGTGATTGGGTGTCAAAGTTGAGGGCCACGTTCTGCACTGGTGGCAAGCCTCTTTGCTCCAAAGCAATTGCAGCTTGTCACAGCTCTTCAAAACTCCTGGTTTTAGGGAGGGAATAGTCCTTAACCTAAATGTAACCTGGGTTAGAGACCCAGTTGAGAGGAGAGCTCACTGCTGTCTGCAACTCCCTGAAAGGAGGTTGGAGTGAGGTGGAGTTTGGTCTCTTCTCCTTAGTATCAGGTGATAGAACAAGAGGAAATGGCTTCAAGTTGCACCAGGGAAGGTTTAGGTTGGACATTAGGAGCAATTTCTTTCCTGCAAGAGTGGTCAGGGATTGGAACAGGCTGCCCAGGGAGGCGGTGGAGTCACCATCCCTGAAGGTGTCCAAGAAATGCATGGACATGGAACTAGAGGACATGGTTTAGTGGCCATGGCAGTGTTGGGTTGGCAGTTGGGACTTGGTGACCTTAGAAGTCTTTTCTAACTAAGGCATTTCTATGATTCTATATAGTATGTGGCAGTTGACTGTCATATACTTGTCTGTTTTAACCAGGCCTGCTCACTGGGAGGCTGCTGACCCCATGGGATGGCAGGTTCCTGAGGCAGGTGTCAATGAGTGACAGGCACTCTCCCAGAGCTATTCTACTTCCCAAAGGGAAGAAAGGAGGGAGAGTGATGGGATGGGAAAGAAACTAAACCTGGAATAGAGAAGAATTCAATGAAGTACAAAAAGACAAAAACTGACAAGGACCCCAAGTGCTGATGGCAACATCACCCTTGCACCACTGATGCTGTGGGCAGGCACTGGGCAAGTTCCAGTCTGGACTCAGCAGTAGATGGGACCTAGATTCAGAAGCTGGATTCTGGAACTGTTTTCAGGAACCCATGGATAGAGATGAAAGGCAGAAGGGACACCAGCCAGTGAAGAAGCTTGACCGTGGTGATCCCTCAGCTTGCTCCTGAAGATGCCATCCATGGGATGCAATCCCTTGTTGGACAGCTAAGGGTCACCTGTGCTGTCCACTCCTCCCTGCAGGTGCCACCTCTGATTTTCTGCACCCCAAGGTGGGGCCCAAGCTGTGACAGTGCCCTTGGTCTGCACAGGAGCAAGTGTCAGGCAGAGCATTGCTGCAGCTCAGCCCTTGGCAAGATCTCTCCACATCAGCTCTGCTTCTCCCTGCTAGCAGCAGCCCCTGGCTGTGCAAATCTGCCTTCAAAGTGCCTCACTGAGCAGAGACTGAGCTGAGGAGTCAAATCTCTGAGCATTATCAGTTCTGGTGCAGCTCAAACCAGACAGGCAGGTCACCCTTTGCTGTGTGAAAGAAGCACCAGCTCGGGCAGCTGGGCAGGACTCCACAGGAGATTTGTCCAGAGCAAGATCAGCCTCAGAAGTAGGGGTGAATTCCCCCTTCTTCAGGTGTCCATCAGAGGCAGCTTTACAGGAAATGTCTTCCATCAGCAGTGCCTGTCCTCCGCCCTCATCACTTGCAGTCAAAGCATGGGCGCTCATTAAGCGTTTCTAATTAATTTGTGAGTCGGCTGTTTCCTGTTCGGGCTGTCAGCTAAAGAAGCAGCTGAGCATCATTACTGGAGCATGTGGTGGCCTTCCTATCTCAGCCAGGAAAAGACTTCTGCCAGCAGAACTGTAACCCCCTCCTTGCCCGTGCCGCCACCAACGCTGCCATCCAAGGGAACACCATCCCTGTGCAACCAAAACCACACTCTCAGGTCTGTGGGGTCTCTGGAACACATCTCCACCCACAGTTAATTAGTGCCAGATCCCTGGAGATGCTTCTGTAACTGCTGGTGATGCCCATCCAGGGGACAGCCTTCTGCTGGGCTCTGCTCTCTTGTTTCTTCTATCGTGATATTTTTACTGCCATTTTTGGTTGCAGATTCTTTGCCATTTCTGCACACATCCTTTTTTTTTTTTTCAGACCACAGCTGGAAAAAAAACCTCTGGGAGTGGTTCCTGCTACCTCAAGGACTCCTTGACTGCAAGCCCACAAACTGTTTCCATTTCTCTTGGTACCTTCAGAAAGGGCAGCACATTTGTAATGCCCTCCTGGAGACAGGTCCAATTAGTAGCTCACAAACCAGCAACTACTACAGCAGCTGTTTATACAAACTTCTACTGCAAAGGCAATTTCACCTTGGGTAAAAGCAGCAGTGAAACCCAACTGCTTAAATGCAATGCAGACCTCTGTGGAAAGAATCTGCCCACTGGCCAAAGTGCTGAGAGAAACATCAGTCACTAAAACAGCTTGGAAAGTTCAGATGCTGAGAGATCTGCTGGTACCATCCGTGGCTTTTTGCACTATGGTATGGCACCAAGAGTAGCACTGGTAAAGGCTACACCTCAAATACTGGGCTCAATTTAGGGCCCCTCACTACAAGTGGTGGAATGGGTCTAAGGAGGGGCAATGAAGCTGATGAGAATAGAGCTGGTGAGGAGTGGCTGAAGGAACTGAGGTTGTTTAGCTTGGAGAAAAGGAAGCTGAGAGGAGACTTCATTGCTCTCTCCAACTCCCTGAAAGAAGGTCAGAGTGAGATGGGTGTTGGTCTGCTCTCCCAGGGAACAAGTGATGGGACAAGAGGGAAACAGCCTCAAGTTGAACCAGGGCAGGTTTAGGTTGGACATGAGGAACAGTTTCTTCATAGAAAATATTGTCAAGCAGTAGGACAGGCTGCCCAGAGCAGTGGTGGAGTCCCCATCCCGTGAGGGATTTCAAGGCCATGTAGATGTGGTGCTGAGGGATGTGGTTTAGCAGCAGACTGAATGATTGTGTTCCTCTTTTGGATGGAAATTGCAAATGTTTCCAGACACAGCTCTGGCCACACCCTGACACCAGCCTCCATCACCCCTTTGGGACTTCAGACTGGGGAAAGTTGGCATCTCTGTTTTCACCTAGGTGGAGTGAAATGTGGGAAAACCTCAAGAAACCTCTTCCGCCTCAGTATCATCACTGCTGTCCTACCCAACCGACCTTTTCCTGACTTAAAATTCCCAGTATCATGATAAGAACCCCAGGAAAAGCAGCCCACTCTGCCCTGAGCAAGAGAAATCCCTTCCAGGTGGGGTAAGTGCTGGCAGGTGAGTGCTATCTGTATGCCTAGGTGGCAGCTGCTTTGCTTGGGTGGTGCTCTTCAGGGCTTGCATCAGCACATGATTCACAGGATCATCTGACCTTCATCCAGCTGCTCTTCTGCTTTTATTTCCTTGGCTGCCTACAAGCCACAGTAAAGGAAACTCTTCCTGTGCTTCCTACACAAAGCTTCCTTTCATGCAGGGAAGGCTGTCAATGGGTGCACTTTGAGCATTTAAAAACCCAACCAGTGCCATCATCTACTTGAAAAGCACAGGATGGAGCAAGGTTTCCCTCTCCACCACCATGGAGACTCCAAGATTTGCTGTATTTTAGGCATGTCCACCCTTCATGGGTAAAATCCTTCCTAGGAGATGGCTCAAAACCTTGATGTAGGATGGCAGAGTTTGCAACAATGATTCCTCCCCATGTGGTGTACTGAAAGAAGTGAGCAGGTCTTCCAGGAGGAGTCTAACTGGTTGGGTACCTTCAGCTCAGCTACGTGCCCAGCAAGGCCATTCCTCTGCACTTGTGTCCTTCCCCTGCAACTAGAGAAGGATGGACATTGTCCCTGGAGGTCTTGGCTTTTTTGATGAATGAAGGTAAAAGAGAGCCTGGGGGCCACCAGGAGTATCTCCGTTGTTCACTGTAGGAGAGCTTCTGGGCTGTGGGAAAAATATTGTGTCCAGTTCTGGCCTCCTCAGTTAAAGAGACAGAAGGAACTACTTGAGAGAGGCCAGTGGAGGCTGCAAAGGTGCTGAGGGGCCTGGAACATCTCTGTGAGGAACAAAGGCTGAGAGCCCTGAGGCTGTAGAGCCTGGAAAAGAGCAGCCCCAGAGGGGATCTGATCAATGCTCAGCAAGAGCCAAAGTGTAAGGGGCAAGAGGATGGGGCTAGGCTCTTCTCAGTGGTGCCCAGTGACAAGACAAGGGGTAAAAGGCACAAACTGGAACCCAAGAGGTTCTATCTGAACAGAAGGAGAAATTTTTTCGGTGTGAGGATGATGGAGCCCTGGAGGAGGCTGCACAGATTGGTTACAGAGTCTCCTTCTCTGAAGAGATGCTAGACCCAGCTGGGCACTGTTATTCTGAAAAGCCTGCTGAGGGTGCTCCTGCTTTAGCAGAGGGGATTGGACTGGATGATGTCCAGAGATCCTTTCTAACCCCTACCATGCTGTAGGGCTGTGAAGAGGCCACTACAGTCTCTAGGATGCTGCACTGGGTCAACACCTCCTGGGACGCTGCGGTAGATCCCATCCACCAGGACACAGAGTTAGTGTGATGTCAGCAGGGCCAGGGCCTCTGGGAGGAGGGGAGGAAGGGAGGAAAACCACAGCGAGTGGAGAAGAGTGATCTGCAGAACTTTTTCAAGTTAAAAATAGGGAGGATTTTGCCTGAAGAAGACAGTTTGTTCTGTCATGCTGCTGCCATCATGTGAGCAGGCCCTTCGCTTCTGCATTTGAAGGCTAAAACCCACACGCCGAAAACAGGAACTTTCTGGGGATTCTGCATGCCTGAGATTTAAGGGTTTTGGCGAGCTGCTTGATACCATCTCACCCATAAGGCTGTGCCTGGGTGGGGGAACTAAACATCTCATTAGCTCTGGAGGGTCATTAAAAGCCAGAGAGGAGATCAGAAGGAATAATAAGGACTCATGTCATCGCACAGAGACAGGATGATAAAAGCAACCACCTCTGACGCCCAGCTTCGGTGCGAGGGGACCCAGTCTGCCAGCCTGGGGATGCTGAGCGCTTATTAACTCACTAAGGGCAGCAGGAGCTGTTTGTTCTCTGCTCATCAGAGCAATCGGATCGACAGCCTATCAAAATGTGGCTAAAAGCAGAGGGTGATACAGCGAATTTCAGCCTACATAGCTTTGCAATGAGTTCACCCAGCATTCCTGGCTCCCAGGCCTGAGCCCAGCCTGCTAAACTCTGCAACGTTTCTTCTTCATAATCAAATTATAGTTTATAGCCACAGAGACAAACACAAACACAGACCTGGGTCCTCCTAGGGAGGAAAGCTGCTGTGGTGCTGCCTGATTGCTTACACCCGGTTCGGCTACGAGAGCGATGCTCATGGTTGTGGACTTCCAGCATCTGAAGGGGGCTACACAAAAGCTGGGGAGGGATTTTTGAGGCTATCAGGGAGTGACAGGACTAGGGAGAATGGAGCAAAGCTGGAGGTGGGGAGATTCAGATTGGATGTGAGGAGGAAGCTGTTCACCATGAGAGTGGTGAGGCCCTGGAACAGGTTGCTCAGGGATGTGGTCATGGCCAGATCCCTGGAGGTGTTTTTGGCCAGGCTGGCTGAGGCTGTGGGCAGCCTGATCTAGGGTAGGGTGTCCCTGGGCATGGCAGGGGAGTTGGAACTGGATGATCGTTGTGGTCCCATCCAAACCTGACTGATTCTATGATTCTAGGACCCCAGCACAGACACCAGCAGCAAGAAAAATGGTCAGAATTGGAAGTTTTCTCCAGCCTTGGTCTTGATTCAGAAGCTGTAATGGCTCTGGTAGGATTTCACAAATAAATAGCACGTATGTGGCTGTTTAAAGCAGGTGTTTATTTGCAATTTCTTAATCAGTGAAGAAAAAGTCTAGACTGGTGGCCTGTTATTTGGCAGCAGGGAGGTTGTTTGTTATTTCTCCACATGCTCTGGGAGTTACTTCATTTACCTAAAAAGAAGAAGGACTGAAATCCTATTTACTTTAATCTCTATCATATTTAAACTGGCTCCTCTCTGCAGGCATGCCCTGTTCTTTTACCAGCTCAACATTGTCAGCCAAAGGGTTGTCCACTTCCAAATGTCATGGATACAGGGAATGGCAATACTGAGTTATGCAAGTGTCTGGCTCTCTGCCTCTGAAAATAGCTCCTCAGTAGAAAAATACAAACACCACCACTGCCTGTGCACTCCGGGTTATAACAGGTCACAGCCACAAAATCCCCACTGCTTGTGAAATCATCTCGCAACTCAGAGTTGTACAACCTTAAACAGACCCCAAAAATTAATGGAAGAGGCATTCAAGTGGCTGGTTGGAAGCCAGCTGAACATGAGCCAGGATGTGCCCAGGTGGCCAAGAGGGCCAACAGCATCCTGGCCTGGATCAGCAGGAGCGTGGCCAGCAGGACTAGGGCAGGGATCATCCCTCTGGACTGGGCACTGGTCAGGCTGCACCACAAATAGTGGGCTGAGTTTTGGGCTCTTCACTCCAGGAAGGACATTTAGAGGCTGCAGTAGGTCCAGAGAAGGGCAACAAAGCTGGTGAAGGGTCTCAAGAACAAGTCTTGTGAGGAACATCTAAGGGAACTGCAGTTTTTCAGCCTGGAGCAGGCTGATGGGAGACCTCATGGCTCTATACAACTCCATGACAGGAGGTTGGAACCAGGTGGAGATTGCTCTTCTCTCCCAAGTAATGAGTGATAGGACAAGAGCAAAGAGCTTCAGGTTGCAGCAGAGGAGGTTTAGGTTAGATATTAGGAATAATTTCTTCCCCTAAAGGGTTATCAAGGCCTGGAACAGGATGCCCAGGGCACTGGAGGAGTCCCCATCCTTGAAGAGACTGAGAAGCTGTGGAGATACGGTGCTGAGGGACACAGCTTAGCAGCAGACCTAGAAGTGCTGGGTTAATGGTTGAACTTGATGATCTTAAAGGTCTTTTCCAGCCTCAAGGATTCTGTGATTACAAATGTTTGGAGTAAGAGATGCTGAACTGGTTACTGATGCCAGCTGACTGCTGGGGAGCTTCCCACAGCAAGAGTGTTCTTGCTTTTTGGCTGGAGTTTCTTTGGATTTTTTTTTTTTTTTTCCTCCCCAAGTCTTCATCTTTCTCTGTGCCCAGCTCATTCTTTCACCCACCCTTCTCTTTCCAGTGGGTTCTGGCATAGGTCCATCTCCTATGACAGATGCAGAAAATCTCGCACCTGATGTTTAAACCTGATTGTAACAACAAAGCAAATGCAAATGTGTAGTCACTAGACTCCAGATTGCCTCCTGTCAGGGCAGGTTTCCCCCACCCCCAGCTTTCATTTTTTTTCAGGCTAGAGCTTGGACATCTGTATACTGTTGCTGGATACCTCCAATATCTAGACTGGTCCATATGCTCTTTTAGGTCGTGCCAGCAAAGTGCTGGGGCTGGAATCGAGTATCTGTAGGTTGTGCATAACAAAAAATAAACCAGCAGAAGACAAACTGCTTGATAAAAGCCTGCTTCAGACAGAGCTGTTCCGTTGCACAGTGTGTGTCTGTTTGGGGCTAGAACTTCTGCCTTTGGGCAAAGTGACTGTTTTTATTTTAGCTGGTATTTTTATAACGACTTTGAGCGTCTTTGTCAGGTTTTGTTCTGTTTTGTCAGGCACTTGTGATAACGTTGTTCACTACGTGATGCCCGGGGCAGACTTCATGGTTTGGCAGGAGTCCTTCCACTCCTGTTCCCTCTCGATGGAGCATGGTGAGTCTGCAGCAGGTTGGTGGCAGGCACAGGATGGACCTTTCCTCACCTCACTTGCACCTTTTGTGTCACTCAGCTGCCAGCAAGGGAGAGGAATGTCCTTCTTGATACACAGGAGGGAAATGAGGTAGATGAGGACATACATGTAAGTGTCACGGGGCAGCCAGTGCTCTTTCAATATAAAGAGCTTCCACTGTCCTCACTGTCGACTTTCAGTCTCTGTCAATGCACGTCTTTGTTTTCATAGCAGATGAGGAGCAAATAACCTAATTCACTGTTTGCTTTAGCAGACTGCTCCTAACTTGGGAAGGAGGACTCCAGAAGTGATCTGGCGGTGCGTAGCTGGCTGAAACTAACGTTCCTAACTCCACGACACGTCCTCCAGCACGAAATGTTCCTTATTTCGAAATTTCCACCCTGAAGCCCTTGCCGTGGACATCCCTGAGTACCCTGAGTTGAGAGATGCTCCCCTCTCTTGCAAGCTAAAGGTAGGGAATTGTTAATCTCCCCAGCCAGAGCCGTGGTTCAGCCTGCTCCAGGGAGCAGCTGGGGTTTGTCACCCTCCTCTCTCTGCATGTTAATATAATCTTAAAACCTTTCAATCTTGAGGCTCGCTGCATTCACGGCACATTCACACCAGCACTCAGCACATTAGAGACCATCAAAGATGTGTGACGGGGAACATGAAAAGCAAGGCAAATTGCCACCGAAGGTGAAGCAGGAGTAGGGAAAGGCTTCCCATTTGTTTCAGTCTTGTTGATTAAGGCTGAAAAATAAGGGGGTGACTGCCAGGGTGACCTCCGTAGCTGCTCGCAGGCACACGGCTTTCTCGTTCTACCCTTCAGGAAAGGTCTGTGTGTGGAAGGAAAGCCATGCTGGCCCTGAGCTGGAGAACAAAGATGGGGGTTTACTTCTAAAAATGGCATTTTGGTAGAGCAGAAAGAGAAAGATGTCCCAATTCACAGGCTTCACCCCTCCTCAAAGCTCTGGGAGTGTGTGCAGTAGGGAGCTTTGCCTCGGAAGGAGCAAAATTAGCCGTGCGAGACAAAACAACCACTCCCTTCTTGCTTCAAATTCGGCATTTCACATTTCCGGGGACTTACCTTCAGCAACTGGAATTTGGAGCTCTTTCTAGCCAGGAGCTCAACGTTCTTCCCTGGGCAGCTGATCAGCGCGGGGCCACTCACCAGGATGTCATTTCCCTGCGATAGGAAAAGCGTCCCAGCAGCACACAATGACTGATTATCTCTTTTCCTCTCCCATTTCACACGTTTACTGAACCGTCCCAAACGTGTCCTGCTCGGGAAGTTAATCATCAGAACAAGCATATATGGTAAAGGAGTCTGGAGAGCTTCTTGCCCACTGAAGGATCCCACCGAGGAACATTCTGTTTCCCTTTAGCATCAGTTTGTGCCTCTTCCTTGTGGTGTAGTAGCCACACAGTCAGTGCCAATGATGTGAACGAATCTCTGAAGGGGATTTTTTTTTTCTTTCCCAAAAGCTAAGAAATCAAACCCAATAATCCAACATTTTGTTTCCCTTCAGCATCAATTTGTGCCTCTTCCTTGTGGCGTGGTAGCCACACAGTCAGTGCCAATGATGTGAACGAATCTCTGAAGGGGATTTATTTATTTTTTTTTCTTTCCTAAAAGCTAAGAAATCAAACCAAATAATCTAACATTTTGTTTCCCTTTAGCATCAGTTTGTGCCTCTTCCTTGTGGTGTGGTAGCCACACACTTAGCCAGTAGTCGGTGCCAGTGTTGTGAATGAATCTCTGAAGGGGATTTATTATTTTTCTTTCCCAAAAGCTAAGAAATGAAACCCAATAATCTGACAGTTCTATTGGAGAACAAGGGAAGGGCCACGAGGATGATCAGAGGGCTGCAGCACCTCTGCTGTGAGCACAGACTGAAAGAGTTGGGGCTGTGCAGGCTGGAGAAGAGGAGGCTCCCAGGGGACATTCTTGCAGCCTTCCAGGATCTGAAGGGGGCTACAAAGAAGCTGGGGAGGGACTTTTGAGGCTATCAGGGAGTGACAGAACTAGGGGGAATGGAGCAAAGCTGGAGGTGGGGAGATTCAGAGTGGAGGTGAGGAGGAAGTTGTTGAGCATGAGAGTGGTGAGAGGCTGGAATGGGTTGCCCAGGGAGGTGTTTGGGGCCAGATCCCTGGAGGTGTTTGCAGCCAGGCTGGCAGAGGCTGTGGGCAGCCTGCTCTAGGGTAGGGCCCCCCTGGGCATGGCAGGGGGGTTGGGACTGGATGATCCTTGTGGTCCCATCCAAGCTTTACTGATTCTATGATTCTATTCTATGATTCTATGAAATCACCAGGCTGCCATAAAACTCATGGGAATCAGAAATATATATAGAATACATAAAATGCAAGTAGGGAGTCTTTCAGTGGATGGCGATTCTGTGTCACTCCTCTCACTGGGAGAGGTGAGGAGGTTGAGTGTCTCACCCTGAAGAATCTGGGATGTGGACATGGTGGTGAAAGGCGTGAGATTAAAAGCCGTGCTTGGGAGTGTCAGTGAGGCAGAACAATTGAGGGAACATACCAGGAGGAGGAGATGTACTTTGTCATTCGGCTGATCTACTCCAATTCGCGGATGTTGGAGGCAGAAGCACGCAATCTCCTGAGATTGCAGCTCAGCCGGATAAAAAGCCAGGCACCTTCACTCCTTCCATGTGAAGCCGCAGCCACTGCGGTTTTTAAAACAGACAAAAAAAAACCCAAACCCAACCCAACCCTAAGCAGTAAGTAAGGACACTTTTATTTGGGCAGAGTGTTACGATTCAGACAAAAGGGAAGCAGATTTTCCCCTCCTCACAGACAATAGGGCTTCCTGCTCGGCCACATCCTTTAATCCCAGCTCTGAAATTACTCACTTGTGAAAGCTTCTTAATTGTGTTTAACTACGTAGGCTTTACCACGGGGAGACACAGGCTGCAACAGCAGCCAGCAGTAAGGATCCTGACACTCGTGTCCATTGTTCTCCGGGTACTTGGGGAACCAAACCTGACAGCTAAAATCGCCCTTGGGATAATTGCAGCCATTAGAGCCATTACCTACCCAAATTCAGGTATTTTTGGAGCAGGGGAAGTCTTGATTCACAGGTCACTTAAGGCAAGCAATTAAATTGGATAAAAACTTTGGTTCCCATCGAGGACCTCTGCTTACTCTCTTGCTCCATGCATGTCTGTGTTTAAAAGGGAAAAAACCAGAATCCTTAGGTTACTGATTTGATTTCCATGTAGAGTGCTGAGTGCAGGAATGATGAACAGCAAGAATAGGTGGGTAGAAAGAGTTACCTTCTAAAAAAAGTAGGGTTAGGATTAAATGCTTATAGACTGTCATAAGCACAGATTTCAGTTATGCTTTTTAGTAGAATCACAGAATGGTTTAGGTTGGAAGGGACCTCAAAGCTCAGCCAGTTCCAACCCTCCTGTGCCATAGGCAGGGACACCTCCCACTAGAACAGGTCACTCAAGGCCTCATCCAACCTGGCCTTGAACACCTCCAGCCAGGGAGCAGCCACAACCTCCCCGGGCAACCTGTGCCAGTGTCTCACCACCCTCATTGTAATAAACTTCCTCCTGACATCCAGTTTCCATCTCCCCTCTGCCAGTTCAAACCCATTCCCCCTTGTCCTGTCATTACAAGACCTTGTCAATAGTCCCCAGCCCTCCTCTAGCCCCCTTCAGATACTGGAAGGACACTCCAAAGTCTCCAGGAAGCCTTCTCCAGGCTGGAGAGCCTCAACTCTCTCAGCCTGTCCTCAGAGCAGAGCTGCTGCAGCCCTCTCAGCATCTTGGTGGCCTCCTCTGTACTGGCTCAAACAGCTCCATGTGCTGCTTGTGCTGGGGGCTGCAGAGCTGCAGACAGTGCTGCAGGTGGGGTGTGAGGAGAGCAGAGCCAAGGTGCACAATCCCCTCCCTTGCCCTGCTGCCCACAGCTGCTCTTGCTGCAGCCCAGCACTCAGTTGCTGTCTGGGCTGCACTCACACTGCAGCCTCATCTTGAGCTTTTCATCACCCCAGACCCCCAGGTCCTGTTCCTCAGGGCTGCTCTCAGCCATTCCCCACCCAGCCTGGAGTTGTGCTTGGGTTTGCACCCACCCAGGTGCAGGCCTCGTCCTCTATTAATTTATTTTTTCTTGCTCATCTTGGGGAGTGTCAACTACTCTTTTACATGCCCTTTAACTGTAAACTGAGCTGATAAAGAAAAAAAAAAAAAACCACCAAACTTCATTTGCTATTACAGGCTTGCAGGATGTCAGGGGTTGGAAAGGACCCAAGGAGATCATCTCCCATTGGGCAGCCTTGAGACTCAGCTTGACAGGGTGCTGGGCCATCCCATTCCACCTAGAAAGGTTGGAGCAGATGATCCTTGGGATCCCTTCTGACATGGCATTCTGTGATTCCATGGAAACACAGATATATTACAGGCTCACAGGATCTCAGGGGTTGGAAGTGACCCAAGGAGCTCATTGAGTCCAAGCCCCCTGCCAGAGCAGGACCATGGAGTCTAGCACAGATCACAGAGGAATGCATCCAGACAGGCTTTGAAAGGCTCCAGAGAAGGAGACTCCATAACCTCTCTGGGGAGCCTGTGCCAGTGCTCTGGGACCCTTACAGTCAAGAACTTCCCCCTTATGTTGAGGTGGAACCACCTCCACCAAAAAAACACGAAGGCAAACAAAGAACAGGAGTCTTAATAAAGAAGCATTCATGTTTCAACTCTTTCTTACTTGCTTCTCTTCAGTTACTCAGAAGTTTTTTGTTTTTTTAAATCTGATTTGGGCTCCTGGCAAGGAACCTCAGAAGATTCCCACACTACTGGAAATAATATTTGATGTCCTGAAGTTGAAGAAGGGTAGCATGTTCTGCCAAAGAGCCAGGACAAACTCCTGACCTCTGGAACAATAACAGAGATGATATTTGGAGATGTTAATCTTACCACGGAAGCTCAACGTGAAGTAAAACAAATAAAATGGGAAGACTTTAGGGGAGTGAAGCGGGGTCCTTGCTGGACTGTGTTTTTCAGGGTGTCTTGCGCTGCCTCTCCAGTGGTTGCAGCAGGATGGCTTTTAAGACCCAGGCTACCCACGGCACTGCTGTTGTGCCTGCAATCAATGCTAGCCACACAACCTCCCCATCCCAAAAAAAAAAAAAAAAAAAAGAGTCTGCAGATGAGGAAATGTCAAATTTCCTTGGATTTTTTTTTCCTTTGAAGGAAACATCAGAAATATTATAAACCAACTTGGAGCGGCCAATAAAGTCCTCCAGGACAACAAAGACTATTGTGCTGTAAAGGGCAAATGGTGAAGGAGTAGCTGGAGAAAGGCAAGAGACAAACTCACTCTTGTTTATGAGGAAGGAAAGAGAGAAGGAAAAACACCAAAAAACAAAAAACCCCAACAAGCACAAAGGACAAACACAAGTTGTGTGCCTGCAGAGCTTTGATCTTCTGAATTTACAGAACTGGGCTTGGGGGAAGGAAGGAAATCTTCTGAGGCATGCTTGATACGTGGCTGCTTCCTGATGGCCTTGAGGGGCCTGGAAATCCAGGTCCTGAGATGACTTGAAAACTGGCCCGGGTCCACTTTATCAAAACCCCCCAGGACTTCTGAGCCACAGTTTTTATTTCAGGCTGAGGCACGGATTTGGTAGCTTTCCACCCTGGCACTGGCTGCTTGTGCTGCTGAGGAGGTGAGCAAAGCATGGATGGTGCCACAAGCCTGGGGGATCTCACAACCCCCCCCACAGCTCCAGCCCTGAAGCCAAAGACTTTTAGAAGCTCAAGAAGGGAGAAGGGGAATGTTTGATGATGCAACAGGGAGGAAAAGGTGAGAATGAATCATAGAATGGTTTAGGTTGGAAGGGAGCTCAAAGCTCAGCCAGTTCCAACCCCCCTGTGCCATAGGCAGGGACACCTCCCACTAGAACAGGTCACTCAAGGCCTCATCCAACCTGGCCTTGAACACCTCCAGGAAAGAAGCAGCCAGAACTTCCCTGGGCAACCTTGGCCAGTGTCTCACCACCCTCACTGTAAAGAACTTTCTCCTAACATCCAGTTTCAATCTCCCCTCTGACAGTTTAAACCCATTCCTCCTTGTCCTGTCATTACCTTGTGAACAGTCCCTCCCCAGCCTTCCTGTAGGCCCCTTCAGATACTGGGAGGCCACTCCAAGGTCTCCTCGAAGCCTTCTCTTCTCCAGGCTGCAGAGCCCCAACTCTCTCAGCCTGTCCTCAGAGCATCTTGGTGGCCTCCTCTGCACTAGCTCAAACAATTCCATGTCATTCTCGTGTTGGCAGTTCCAGAACTGCACTCAGTGCTGCAGGTGGGGTGTGAGGAGAGCAGAGCCAAGGGGCACAATCCCCTCCCTTGCCCTGCTGCCCACAGCTGCTCTTGCTGCAGCCCAGCACACAGTTGCTGTCTGGGCTGCCCTCACACTGCAGCCTCATCTTGAGCTTTGCATCAGCCCAGACCTCCAGGTCCTGTTCCTCAGGGCTGCTCTCAGCCATTCCCCACCCAGCCTGGAGTTGTGCTTGCATTGATGAACAGTGATGAAACAACATCTGAGCGTTTGATGTTAGGACAAGAAAGTTATCCCTGCCCATGGAAACTGGGGAAGTGTAGAGCCACAGAATCATTTTGGCTGGAAAAGACGTTTGAGTCCAGCCACTAACCCAGCACTGCCAGGTCACCACTAAACCATGTCCCTCAGCACCACCTCTACGCAGCTTTGAAACCCTTCCAGGGATGGGGTCTCCACCTCTGCCCTGGGCAGCCTGGGCCAGGCCTTTCGGGGAAGGAATTCTTCTAATTATAGAATGTCCAAGCTGAGCCTCCCCCACTGCCTCTTGAGGCCATTTCCTCTATCCCTCGTTACTTGGGAGAAGCGACCCCACACCCCGTCGAAATGCAATTAGTGCCGGGTTATTTTCAGGTGTGGAGGCAGACAAGAAGGTGTTTTCAGGAGGACCCTGGCAGATGCTCTGTGGGCGGCAGCAGCCTGTGAGGGGACAGCAGCTTACGAGGGCATTCCGTGAGGGTACAGCAGTTTGCGAGCGCACAGCGGTTAGAGGGGCGCCGGCAGCCTGCGAGCGGTACGAGTCTGTGAGGGGATGGCTGTGTGTGAGGGGCAGCAGCTGCGAGGAGGTGGCGGCGCCGTGTGCGAGGAGCAGCGCCAAGGCACCCCCGAGCACCTCTCCAGCCCCACGGCGCGCACCGTACCCCTCCCAGCCCCGCGCATGCGCCGGCCCCTCCCAACCCTCGCGAGCCTTCCCTCCGCGCGGCTCCCTGGCCCCGCCCTCCCTACCGCCGGGGCGGAGCTCGCCGCAGCCCTTCCCTCCCCTCCGCCCCGCCCCTGGCCCCGCTCGCTGATTTTCTGGGTTAAGGAGCCCGCTCTCGCACTTTTTTATCTAGGGGGGGATGTGGGGGAGGTGAGCGGAGCACGGAGCCGGGACGGTGGCGGCGGTTGCTGGCGGCTTGAAAGGAGGAGCGTGGCTAGGCTTGGGGTGCGGAGCGAGGCGGGAGATCCTCTAGAGCAGCGTCGCGAAACCCCTCACCCGCCCGCGTCGCTTTGTGTGGACCTGGCGGGCGGAGCCGTTGGGTGCTGGGGCCGAGCGGGCGGGCGCAGGGAGTCCCGCTCCGGCCGGTAACTTCCCCGCAGCCCGCCCGGACTTTATCTCCGCACGGCGGGGCCGCTGCTTTCGCCGCCGCCTCCTGCGCGATGGNCGCCCGCCTGGTGAGCAGCCAGCCCGGCGGCGGGCACCGCGCCCGCCCCGGCCCGGGGCCTGCCTTTCCCCGCCGGGCCCCGCTCCCCTTCTTCTACCTCGGCCTTCTGCTTTCCGCTCCCCTGCCCGCTGCCTGCCCCGCGGCGGCGTGCGAGACGACCAGGCCGTTCTCCCGGTCCCCACCGGGCCCCCCGGCGTGGGGAAAGTTTCGGGGCGCGTCCCCGGCCCGCCACGGGGACAGCGGCGGGGGCGGACCGGAGCTGCCCAACGG
>VWZI01005530.1:69999-82918 GCA_013396835.1 Psilopogon haemacephalus
GCGCCGTGTAGTGGTGTTCCTGGAGGCATCGGCCCCCCGCCAGCGATTTCCCAGGAGTTGCGGAGCTGGAGGAGCAGGGCAATAGAATGAGCGCTCCTGTGGACCCCAAGATTAAACAGGCTTTGCGAAAGAAACCAGCAGAAAGAACTCCGGAGGTAAGGGGTGGAGGCTGCAGCTCACTCCCTGCTGCCTTTGTTTTTTTTTTTATTTTCTTTATTTCTATGTTAATTTTTCTTTGGTGCAAATCCGTATCCTGACAGGTTTTGTGCTCGGCGCTGGGGTTCGTGGTGTTCGCAGGCTGCGCAGACGCGCTGGTCGCTCACTGACTTCTGTTTAGTTTGTTCTCTTCGGTTATTTCTCTCTTTCTTTCTCCTTCCCCGAGTTGGACCTCTGGAGAGAACAGCAGTGTTTAAACACCCCTGGCTGTAGACGTGAGGTGCTTGAAGAACCACTTCAGGCAGGCTTGTAGGAAGAAGAAGCGGAGGAGGAGGCAGATGACTGAAAAGGAAAATTAGACATGTTTCAGTGATGCAAAACTTCTGGGAAAAGCTCGGGAGCTTTCCTTACCTGCACAGTGATGCAGATTTATACAAACCCAAGCTAATTACGCTTCCCAGGCTTCATAAAGGGATGGCTCTCCGGTGAGTGGGAGGACAGAAATGTGCGAGGCTGCGTAGCTGCAATAAAACACATTTTTCAGTGACCTGCCTTCTCTGTTCCTTTCCCCACAAGCCAGTCCGCGATCAGCCATGGATTTTTTTGGGGCAATGTATTGGCCATGGAGCGTTAATTTAGTTACAGAAACTGATAGCATTTGCATTTCGCTGATTGCAGTTTGTCTGCTCTAGTCTGGTTTGTTTGTTTCCCTTACCATGATTTTAATGTACTCAATAATCAGTGGTATGAAATGATACACTCTCGGGTTTGTCCCTTTGAGACTGGGAAACATCTGTTCTCCCTTGATACTTCTCGGAGAGCAGAATGTCCTGCCTGGTCTTCCTTATAAGTTAATTACCGAAGGGTTTCTCAGGGAGAGCTGCTTCAGAGTAATCCCAGCAGGACAGAGATCCCGGTTCCACTTGGGGTCAGTCCCTGTAAGTGACTGAAATGTACATGTTCAGTCCCAGTATTTGCTTGCCTTGGGACGTGGGATACATTCCTCCTTGTCTCTCTGCTCCCCGAATTAATAACGAGGCAGTATCCCTATTTTCTTTATCACTTCTCCCGTGCTTCAGACCTTTCTTTCTCTTCAGCCGTACTCTCCAGTGAGCAAAATTCATTTAGCAGTGTGGTTTGCAGTGTTGGGCAATTGGGCTCCTCACACAAGTGTCATTCATGAGCTGGCATACCAGGCTGGCTCGTCATGGCTTCGACTTTGGGGAGCAGGTAATGTGGGCTGGCCCGAACATCTACCCACAGCTGCTTCTTGCCGTGCTGACATCTTCTGCAGGGCGTTTTGTTGGCTGTTGGGGTTTCTAGGCATCCCCAGTAGCTGTCATGGAACTTTTCAGTGTTGTCACCTGTAAAACTGCCTTAAAATAAGCACTGCCTTTAACCTTGTAGCACTGAACTGTCGAGATACCTCGTGTGGGTCTGTGCAGACTCCCGTCGAGGCTGCCGTCAGGGGTACAGCATCTACCCACAGCTGCTTCTTCCCGTGCTGACGCCTTCTGCAGGGTGTTTTGTTCGCTGTTGGGGTTTCTGGGCACCCCCAGTAGCTGTCATGGAACTTTTCAGTGTTGTCACCTGTAAAACTGCCTTAAAATAAGCACTGCCTTTAACCTTGTAGCACTGAACTGTCGAGATAGGGAGTGTGAGTCTGTGCAGATTGCCGTCGAGGCTGCCGTCAGAGCTGTGTGCGGGTTTGGATTCGCCAGGCTATCTCAGTTGTGGAAAAAAGCAAATCTAATCATTTCTAATCTGACGAATAGCACCGCTAAAGTGACTTAAGAAAAATAATCTTAATGCCCTTGTTAATCTGGCTCTCTTTGGGCAGGCACTTAGAGACACTGCTCAGTGAGACTGTTTGTGATTAAAGTTAAACCTGCAGTTAAAACTCGGCAGGATCAGGGCCTCTGTTCTTCTTGCCTGTTGCAAGAGGATAATTACACTCAAATCGCTTTTTTAATTTTTTTTTTTTTTTTAATTGGAGGACACACATTTGTTTCTGTGTATCTAGAAATTAGCCTGACCAAGAAAAGCTTTTTCCCCTCTTTCAGTAGCAGGTTGTATCTGGGGGGTCCCCTCTGGATCAGTGCTACCTGTGCAGACACAGAGGGAGAAGCTGAACCCCCCTGGCACAGCCAGAGTTGCTAAGTACGTGCTCTGGGAGGTGAGGATGGATGGATACAGGGATAAGGCAAGCAGAGGAAGCAATTGCAGTGGCATTCGTTTGAGTTTATTTTTCATACTCTGCCGAGCATCCCGACTCATCAGCCTTCTTCTGTTGGCAGCAGGACTCGTCTCAGGGAAGTCCAAACCTGCTCTGCACAGCCCTTAGGGTCAGGCCCTGGTTTCAGGTGTCCCTGAGGTGGGTGTAGGAGCTGGTGACTCCTGTCTGGAAGTATCCATCTGTGCATGGGCAAAAACTATGCCTTCATTTCTCCCCTCCTACTCTCCTAGAAAGGTATCATCAGCTCCTCCCACATGAAATCAGCTGCATGGGGCTGCTCATGCCCTTTGACTTGCCTTTTTATACAGGAAACCCCCCCAGAACTCCCCCAAATCATGGCTGGTATGTTGTGATAAACCAAAGCTGCTTGACCACATGAGTTTCGATCGTTTTTAGTCCCTTTCTGACCCACCTCCCCCCATTTTATCCTCCTGCAGTTTATAGGAGCACTTTACCTGAGCATTACAAATTACAGGGTTGGGGCTGTGCTGATGTAGCAGCATCATCTGATGCTTCATAACTATCATCTGTGCCTTACTCTGGAAAAATACAGATAAATAGTGCAGATTTCACTCATAAATGGTGTAACTATCCACATAATTTTTAATTCTCTTCTTTTTTTTTTTAGCTTGGGGATTTTCTGTTGACAAAACATTTTAATGTGTAAGATCTGAAGAGCTAAGCAGGGAGCTGTTGCAGTATTTTTTTTTTTTTTTTAGCTTACTTATTTTGGAGAATTCTTTCTGGCTTGCAGAAGTAAAAAATTCTCGATGCTACAAATATTTTTGTTTGGGGGGGGAAAAAAAAACAAACCCTGTTAGGGCAAGTTTTCAGTGTTGTGGTAACATTCCAGTGCGTGCTAATTGTTAGAGTGTATAAGTTATGCATATTAGGCATGTACACACTTGATTATTTTTTGGGTTGTTGTTGCTCAGATGCTTTATGTCTTCAAATCTTTAGTTTGTTAGGGGTGTGTGGGGGGGGAATTATTTTGATGAACTCTTAGAGGTTGTAGCTCACATTTAATGATAATTTTCAGATAATTACTGTGCTCTTCCTCAATTTAGAATCTTTCTTTGGTGTTACTCAAACCTGGAAGGTCTTCTGAGTTAGTTTCTTTATTGTGTTATCATAGAACATAATCATAAAGGTTAGGAAAAGCCTCCAACATGATGAAGTCCAACTGTTAACCCAGCACTGGCAGGTCACCACTAAACCGTGTCCTTCATCACCACCTCTGCGCTGTTTTGAACGCTTCCAGGGATGAGGACTCCACTGCTGCCCTGGGCAGCCTGTTCCAGGGCTTAACCACTCTTTCAGTGAAGAAGTTTTTCCTAATGCCCAACCTAAACCCCTCTGTTGCAACTTAGCCTGTTTGATCTCATTCTGTTGCTTGTTTCCTTTCCTTCGTGTAAACCCCAGGCAGGCAGATGCTGCAAGCTGTCTTTTCTTGTGGGAATTCTTTCAGAATGTTTGCTTGGGCACTCTGTGGCAAGTTTGCCACTTCAGGATGCAAGTCCCACTTCAATAAAACTTAGGACCCGTTGGCTGGTGAGATTGGCTGTGACCATGTGCTGACACGGATCTGTCTCTCAGGTTCAGCCTGAAAGTGCAGAATTTGCCAGGCTTGTCTCCGATCTTCCTTTGATAACAGATTATCCTAACAAATCATCTCTTTTGTGCCTTCCTAACAAATCATCTCTTCTGTGTCTTGTCAGGTGGAGGAAACTTTTGCAGGAACTGGACACTTAATCACTTAAAGCCCCAGTAAATCGTAGCCGTGTTTAAACTGTAGCATTTCATGCATTTGTTTGTTTTGGATTTGTCTTCCAGGGCTGTGCTGCTGCTGTCTGTGTGGTGTTTAAGGTGTGAGGATTTGTGCATGCAGCTCTTGCAGGCTGGGAGCGTGGGGTTGATGTGTTGCTGTGCAGTGGTTTAGGTTTGTCTTGCACATCGCAGAATGGTTTAGGTTGGAAGGGACTTCAGAGCTCAGCCAGTTCCAACCCCCCTGTGCCATAGGCAGGGACATCTCCCACTAGAACAGGTCACTCAAGGCCTCATCCAGCCTGGCCTTGAACACCTCCAGGAAGGGAGCATCTACAGCCTCCCAGGGCAACTTTTTTCAGTATCTCACCACCCTCACTGTAAAGAACTTCCTCATGACATCCCATTTAACTCTCCCCTCTTCCAATTTAAACCCATTACTCCTTGTCCTGGCATTACAAGATCTTGTCAATAATCCCTCCTGTAGGGCCCCTTCAGATACTAGAAGGACACTCCAAGGTCTCCTGGAAGCCTTCTCTTCTCCAGGCTGCAGAGCCCAAACACTCAGCCTGTCCTCAGAGCAGAGCTGCTGCAGCCATCTGAGCATCTTTGTGGCCTTCCTCTGGACTGGCTTCAACAGTTCCATGTCCTGCTTGTGTTGGGGGCTCCAGAACTCCAGTCTTGCACATCACAGAATCCTAGAATGGTTTAGGTTGGAAGGGACCTCAAAGATCATCCAGTTCCAACCTCCCTGCCATGTATAGTATTTTAGACAAGTAGTAGTTTTGGATGAAACACAGAAAGAATCTTAGACCTTCTCACCCTTTCAAGTACTTTTTGTATTAAAGAGTCTGTCTTGTTTGAAGTTACCTCTGGTAACACATCTATAGAGAATCTCTTCTCTTATACAGCTTATACCTTTGTAGGATCTTACAAGGCAGATTTGAAGTTATTTGCTTTTTGGGGTAAGAATGGTATTCCACAGTGCACTGGAGTGGAATCAAGTAGTGCCAAGACTGAAAGCAAAAGCACCTGCAGCCCCAGTTTGTTGCATCTGTGCTTTAGTATTCATCATTCAGCTCCATAAAGTGCTGATCTCTGGGTGTTTGAGTCCCTGCTTCTTTCTCATGCTGCAAGCAGGGGGGACTCAATTAATAATTTGGGCTTATTGTAATGAAGGAAATAGTTTGCTCAAAGCAGTAGGAGGGCAGGAGGAATGTTTATCCCACCATGTGTACATTCATTAAAGGTTTAATTTTTTTGAGGCTGGGAATTCTTTATCAGATGCCTGTTAAGCCTCTGATGTTAGTCTTTTGGGGAGTGGTTTTGTGCCTACCACAGACAAGGTCTCAGTGGCTGATAGGGTGACATAGCAAATGATTATGTTTCTTTTTCTTTCTCTTCACTACATTCATTTTTCCACCTTCCACCCCTCCTATGAATGTGTTCTCTCCCATTTTTAATGGATTGTTTTCCCAGTGATTTATAGAATCAGCCTGGGTTGGAAGGGACCACAAGGATAGAATCATAGAATCAGCTGGGGTTGGAAGGGACCACAAGGATAGAATCATAGAATCAGCCGGGGTTGGAAGGGACCACGAGGATTATCTGGTTCCAAGTCCCCTGCCATGGGCAGGGACACCCTACCCTAGATCAGGCTGCCCAGAGACTCATCCAGCCTGGTCTTAAACACCTCCAGGGATGTGGCCCCAAACACCTCCCTGGGCTCTCACCACTCTCATGCTGAAGAACTTCCTCCTTACCTCCAGTCTGAATCTCCCCACCTCCAGCTTTGATCCATTCCCCCTAGTTCTGTCACTCCCTGATAGCCTAAAATGTCCCTCCACAGCTGTTTTGTATGACCCCATTAGATCCTGGAAGGCTACAATAAGGTCAGCTGGGAGCCTCCTCTTCTCCAGCCTGCACTGCCCCAACTCTTTCAGTCTGTGCTCACAGCAGAGGTGCTGCAGCCCTCTGAGCATCCTCATGGCCCTTCTCTGGACACTCACTTCATGACTTTGTTCTAGACGCTCTTTTCCTTTCCCTGCTTCGGAAAGCTTTGCCTTTATAGCACTTAAACAGACTCCTAATTCTTTTATACCCTAAGCTTTTTGTGTTTTCCTAACTTTGTCCCCTACCAGTACTTCCTCGTTAATGTTAATTCAGCTTTATTTGGCCGTTCTAACTCTTCCTTATCTTCCTGTTCCCTTTTTATTAATGAAGGGGAAAGAGGAAAAGAAAAAGGACCCTAATTAATTTGCACAATTGTGTCATACCAGGATCTGCTCTTTGGAGTGTGCCTGGGCTGCTTCTGGATGGCTTCTATAGGGAGAAATAGATCTGCATGGGTCTAAATCATGCACAAATAGTACATTGATGGGCATTATAAAATGGCTGTAATAAATAAAATAAATTATTGCTGACAGCATAACAAAGGCACTCTTGTACTGTAGCACAGCTGAGCCGAACAGAGGAGAACATCTGCTTCTTGTTTCCAGAAATAACTGGTATTTTTGAAGTGGGGTTTTTTTGTTTGGTTTTTTTTTTTTTTTCATCCTTTTAATAATTTTTCTGTAAACTCAGTAGGTGAAACAGGGGATTAGGCTTTGTTAAAATCCATGGTTGCTGCAGCGAGCTTGCAGCGGCGCTCGTGTCGCAGCGGTGTTGTTTTTGGATGGCCTCTTAACATTGCAACTGCAGAGCTGCTGCTGCTGCAAAAAAAAAAAATTAAAAATAATCTCCATGCTTGCAATGATCTTCAAGCTGAACAGAAATTTTGTATTAAGTGAAGTGGCAGATGCTGGTTTGTATTCAATAAAAAAATTCTTTGCTGTTAGTACGTGGGCCTCCAAAACAGGGGAGAAGTGATGGAAACCTGATTCCTGCTATAATTTTCTACTACCTAACCTCTGTCTTACGTTTTCATTTCCATTTTCTTTTTTGTTTTGTGTTTTCTTTGAAGTCATAATTCTTCTCTAGCTGATGTTTCATAACAGTTCTGGAGTTCAGGCTGAAGGTGCCCTGCTGTAAAACGCTTGAGGTTGTTCTGTAGCTCTCTGCTTTGGTATCTTTGCCAGAGAACCTCTCCACGTTGTGTATCCAAGATGATCCTGAGCAGTGCTATGGAACTTTAATCTCTTACACTGCAGAGACTTGGTTCTGTCTTTGCGTGTGGCTTGTGCTCAGGAGCTGGAAGAGACTGAAGTCGATGTATTGGTTATCAGGGGCTGATAACCAGTGATAAAGAGCACGTCCTGACGTGCCTGCAATTCACTACTAATAAATTCCTGCCTGGGTCATGGTGTACCTTAGGCAGATTGCCTTTCTGTGCCCAGAGGACAACATTTATTATTTACACTTACATAAGTGTAAATCCTTATAATTCTGGATGTTTTCTTAGCTGTCATAAAATCATGGAATGGGCCTCCAGAGATCATTGAGTCCAACCCCCCTGCAATGCAAGACCACTTATGCAGCAGGTAGTTTTATTTTTTGTTCTGTATGACTAAAAAAAACCCCAACCTGCAAATGGAGAAAAATCAGTTGTTTTATTAGCAAAAAATATGTTGAGGAACTGTAGCTTGAGAAGAACTGGTGGAGGAGAAGCTCAACATGAGGCAGCAGTGTGTGCTTGCAGCCCAGAAAGCCAAGCAGAGCCTGGACAGTGTGGCCATCAGGGCAAGGGAGGTGATTCTCCCCCTCTACTCTGCCCTGGTGAGACCCCACCTGGAATACTGCACCCAGTTCTGGAGCTCCTGGGACAAGAGGGATGTGGACATGCTGGAGTGTGTCCAGAGAAGGGCCGTGAGGATGCTCAGAGGGCTGCAGCACTTCTGCTGTGAGCACAGCCTGAAAGAGTTGGGGCTGTGCAGGCTGGAGAAGAGGAGGCTCCCAGCTGACCTTGTGACCTTCCAACATCTGAAGTGGGCTACAGAAAAGCTGAGGAGGGATTTTTTAGGCTCTCACAGAGTAACAGGACTATGGGGAATGGATCAAAGCTGGAGGTGGGGAGATTCAGAGTGGAGGTGAGGAGGAAGTTGTTGAGCATGAGTGGTGAGAGGCTGGAATGGGTTGCCCCTGCAGGGAGGTGTTTGGAGCCAGATCCCTGGAGGTGTTTTTGGCCAGGCTGGCAGAGGCTGTGGGCAGCTTGCTCTAGGGTAGGGTGTCCCTGGGCATGTCAAGGGGGTTGGAACTGGCAGATCCTTGTGGTCCCTTCCAACCCCGACTGATTCTATGAACTCGAGGGTGGCTACACCTGGGGCTCTGCACTGTCATGTCAACTCTGTGTTCTTTCAGGGTTTTCCTGACAGACCTGGACTTGAGGTTTTCTTGAGTGTTAGATTAGTCTCTTTAAATCAAATGTGATGTAAAGCTTTTCTCCTTACAGCCTTTGAGTAAAATGAACGTTCAGAGCAGTGGTACCTGAGGAGTGACACACGTGAGTGGCTGACTTTTCTGGAGTCTAATTCAGCAGCAGAAAATGCTTTCTTCATTAATGGAGCCAGGCTTGAAATTCTTTATTACTTTTAATGAAATAGCAATAAGCCTTCTCTCTTCCTCCTGTGCTTCCCTGCCTCATAGCTTTCAGTTGAAGGTACAACAAAACCACATCTCTTTTTTTTTTTTTTTTTCCAAGCTGCTCATTACGTTAATTTGTTTAAGCTCCTGGTAAACACAGCACTGACAACCCTGGAGGATTGTCCAGCAAGCCTCAGAGCTCTGGAGATCTGCATCTCTTCACCTGTCAGCTTGGTGGGATGAAGTGTTGAGTGCTTCCATTTTCCTCTGTAAGGGTGCTTTGGATGGGCAGTTCATAGAACCTTCATATGGTTTGTAGGAGAAGGGACCCCTAAAGCTCATCTAGTCCACAGCCCTGCAGTCAGCAGGGACATCTGCAACTAAAGCAGGTTGCTTAGAGCACCAAATGACTTGACTGGAATGGTTCCAGGGATGGGCATCTCCCACCCATCTTCCTGGGCCAGGGCTTTGCTGTTCTCAGGGTATCAAAAATTTCTTTCCTCTCTCCTGTCTGAACCTCCCTCTTTTGGTTTAAGCCATCTCCTGTCATAACAGGCCCTGCTAAAAAGTCTGTGTGCTGGTTTGAGGCAAAATTGGAGGATTTTAATGAGAAATTAGATTATAGACTGAGAAAGGAAAACATTGATGATGTCTCCTTCACTCATACATTTACTGAGATGTGCAAAAGTAAGAACCCAAGCAAAGATAAGGCAGAGCTGCTCAGGTTTGCTCTGGCTGCTGATCTCTCTCTGCCTTCCAGCTGAATCTGTGTCACCCAACTAATCAGTTCCTGCTTCTAACCCTCCCTGGCTGATCTTCCCTGCTTACCTTGCACGTGAGACAGATACTGGGATAAGATTGGGTAGTGAGGAGGAAAGTGGTAGGGTGTTTGGGAAGCCCTCTTGGGGACTCTGATCTGTGGGAGGGCTGTGGTGTTTCTGTATTACCATTTTACTATATAGATATTTCTGTAATCTGTTGTAAATATCTGCTTGTATATTGTGCTGAGCTGCAAATATAAAGCTTCATTCATTAACTTCCAGCAGGCTGAGTTTAGTCTGGGTGATTTCAGAAGCGTGGTGGAGTAGGGAACTCCCAGACCCCACAGTCTGTCCTCAGCTTTCTCATCAGCCCTTTTAAGCACTGAAAAGCCACCAGGAGGTCTCCCTGGAGCCTTCTCCAGGCTGTACAACTCCTGCTCTCTCAGTCTGGTCTCACAGCAGAGGGCTTACAGCCCTTGTAGCCTCCTCTAGAGCTGCTCCAACAGGTTAATACCTTCTTGTGCTGAGGACTCCAGAACTGTCTCTTGCTATTCTGTTTCTTCATGCAGCCTGGTATGGTGACTCTCCATTTCCAGGAGACCTGTGGTTTCCCAGTAATAAAGGAGCCAAACATGCAAGCTTCTCAGGAAAATGCTTCTTGATAAATAAGCATTAGCACCTTGTTTTCTGAGCTTACCCAAGAATGGTGTTCCTTGGTAGAGATGTCTCAAACTTTTATTCCAAAAATTCAGTTAGATACCAGTTGGTGTGTGTTTGCTGGTTGTTGGTCAGTCCTGCTCAATATCCCTGGGAAACCAGTGCAGGGAAGAGTTGGTGTCCCCTTCCCTGAGGCTGAAGGGATGATTAATCTCTGTTTGCATTGTTCATAGATTCATGGAATGGCTTAGGTTGGAAAGAACCTTACAGGTCATCTGCTCCAACCCCCTCTTGCTTTGGGCAGGGACACCTCTCAACAAGACTTGGTTTCCCAAGGCCTTAAACATCTCCAGGGAAGGCACAGCCACAGCCTTTCTGGGCAACTTATTCCAGGGTTGGGAGGTGATCTGCTGGAGAGCAGCCCTGTGGGGAGGGCCGTGGGAGTTATCTATGGCACAGCAATGTGCCCTTGTGGCTAAGGCCAATGGGATCCTGGGATGTATTAGGAGGAGTGTGTCCAGCAGATCAAGGGAGATTCTCCTGCCCCTCTACTCTGCCCTGCTGAGACCTCATCTTGAATACTGCCTTCAGTTTTGGGCTCCCCAGTTTCAGAGGGACAGGGATCTGCTGGAGAGGGTCCAGGGGAGGGCTACAAGGATGCTGAGGGGAATGCAGCACTGCCTGGTGAGAAGAGGCTGAGGGACCTGGGGCTGCTGAGTCTGCAGAAGAGAAGACTGAGAGGGGGATTTAATCAATATTTATAAATATCCAAGGGCTGGTCAGGAGAGGCAGGTGTGGGGGACAGGCTCTGCTCACTGCTCCCTAGGCTAGGCCAAGGAGCAATGGATGGAAGCTGCAGCACAGGAGGTTGCAGCTCAAAACAAGAGGCAACTTCTTGACTGGAAGGGTCCCAGAGCACTGGCACAGGCTGCCCAGAGAGGTTGTGGAGTCTCCTTTTCTGGAGCCTTACAAGGCCTGTCTGGATGTGTCGCTCTGTGCCCTGAGCTGGATTGTCTGGTCCTGCTGTGGCAGGGGGGTTAGACTCAATGATCTCTTTGGGTCTCTCCCAACCCCTGACATCCTGTGAGCCTGTCAGTCTCACTGCCTTCATCCTGAAGAGCTGCTCTTTCTTAAGATCCAGTCTAAACGTGCTCTCTCTCAGCTTGAAACCATTCCTCCTTGTCCTGTTGCTTATGAATAATTCCTCTCTGACCTTCCTGTAGGATCCCTTCAGGTACTGGAAGGCAGCTCTAAGATCCCTCTAGATTTTTCTTCTCCAGGCTGAACAACCCCAGCTCCCTCAGCCTGCCCTCACAGCAGAGGTGCTGCAGCCCTTGGATTGTCTGTAGCCCTCATCTGGACTAGTTCCACCAGCTCTGTGTCCTTATTATGATGGGAACACCAGAACTGGATGCAGTATTTGAGGCTGGGTCTCAGCAGAGCAGAGTAAAGGGGCAAAATCCCCTCTTTTGCCCTGCTAACCACACTCCTGATGCAGCCCAGAGCATGGTTTGCCTTCTGAACTGCATGAGGGCACTGCTGCCTTATGGTGAGCTTCTTCTCAATCAGCAGCCACAAGTCTGTCTCTTCAGGGCTACTCTCAACCCACTCTGCACCCAGCCTGAGTTTGTGTCTGGCCTTGACCCAACCCAGATGCAGGACCTTACACTTTGTCTTGTTGAACCTCAGGCAGTTGTCACTCACCTACTTCTCAGGTGTTCAAGACAAGGCTGGATGGGGCACTTAGTGCCATGGTCTGGTTGATTGGATAGTGCTGGGTGATAGGTTGGACTGGCAAGGGTGATTGGCACTGGAATGGGCTACCCAGGGAGGTGGTGGAATCACAGTCCCTGGAGGTGTTCATGACAAGCCTGGATGGGGCACTTAGTGCCATGGTCTGGTTGATTGGATAGTGCTGGGTGATAGGTTGGACTGGCTGAACTTGGAGGTCTCTTCCAACCTGGCTGATTCTGTGATTCTAAGCCTGTCAGGATCCTTCTGGATGGATCCCTTCCCTTTAGCTAGTCCAGCACACTGCAGAGCAATCTCAGGCTTCAATTCACAGCCTTACTTGAGCAGTGGAATTTGGCTGCTCCGCTGCAGTTGTTCTGATTCCCAGGTGGACCCAACCTACTGCTGCTGTGCCTCTTTCTTGGCCAGGAATACTCAACAACCTGAATTATTTGGGTGCTGAAACATATGCCAACTTATCACTCGCTGAAGCCTTAAGTCCAGCACACTTCCTGAAGCTGCAATCAACCCTAAATTAGGTGCAGTTGGGGGGAGAAAAAAAAAAAAATCACATCCATCTGTTGTTTCAGATGAATCAAAATACAATAAAATACAATATTGGAGCCAGTTTTTTTTTAAACTAAATATTAGCATGTAAATATTCATCTGTAAGTGCTGATATAAATCCAAAAGTTTGGATTTATTTTTGAGCAGTTTTATGAGCTTGTTTTTGTTGTGCTTTCAGTGGGGAGACCAAATGTGTTGCTCACATTAGTCTGTTTTTTGGGTTTGTTTGGTTTATTTTTTTGGATTGTTTATGTCTCAGAGACACAAATAACATTATGTTGAGCCTTGGACAAGGTGCCTTGTTTTAAAAAGGAGAGCTTCTGGTTTGGCTGTTCTGCAGCTGTTGTCTGGCTGGAATACCTGGAAAGAAACTTCACTGGTGGTTCACTGGAATAAATATATTAGCATCATAGAATCAGTCAGGGTTGGATGGGACCACAAGGATCAGCCAGTTCTAACTCCCCTGCCATAGGCAGGGACACCCTACCCTAGAGCCTCAGCCAGCCTGGCTGCAAACACCTCCAGGGAT
>VWZI01005530.1:83186-101452 GCA_013396835.1 Psilopogon haemacephalus
CCACACTGCTCCTGCTGCAGCCCAGCCTCTGCTTGCCTTTCTGCCCTGCAAGTGCCCACTGCTGCCTCATCTTCAGCTTCTCCTCCACCAGCACCCCCAAGTCCCTCTCCTCAGGGCTGCTCTCCAGCTAGTCCCTGCCTAGCCTGGATTTGTGCTTGGCATTGCCTCCCAACTCTTTTAACAGTTAAGTCCTGTTGACTTCAGTCAAATAGAGATTCATGGTTCCAACCAAATAAATCAGTTCTCAGGGCACTGTTTTAGCTTTGGATATATACACTGGTTTTAGTGAAGGGTTGTTAGCAAATATATATTTTTTTTTTTCTTTAACTTTTAGAGTCCTGTCTAACAAGGTTTCCTTGTTGGAAGAATTTAATATTAGACAAGAAGAGAAAAATACCATCATTGTTGCTGGCTGGGGTGGTTTTTGTTAGAGTCTGTGTCTGAGTCTGTGCCTCACCCCACAATATTGGGGAGGCTGTGGAATGCTTTCCTGGAAAGGAAAACTTGGACAGGAGTGGGGGGGGAAAAAAAAAGCTGCTTACATGGAAACAGGGAAACATTGTGATGCTTAAAGTGTCCTGAAGTAGGTGTATGAATTCTTCTAATTAATGATTTATTTTTTTTTTTGGAAGAGCATTATGAACCAAAGCTGTAAGAGTTAAACCCAAACTCACTGAAAAACCCTCCCCCAAACCATTTTCTTCCTCCACTTTCAGGCCCTGTGAAGTAGCCAAAGAAAATAAAGTTGTAATAAAGCCTCAGAAAAGCAGATTAGGCTGAACATTTGTTGTTCATCACCTAACTTAGTGCTCATGACCTGGGAGCACACTTACAGTTCTTCCATCTAATGACTCTGGTTTCTCATGTCCCTGGCAGCTGAGGTCCAGCCTGGGCTTTTTCAGAGGTTAAATAAGTGTCTGGTGCTTGAGTCATTAAGGTGTAAAGCCACCAGCATTACTGCTGGAAGTGTCCCAGTGGCTGGCTTGGTGTCATCTGTTACAAGTCATTATGGTCACAATGGTTTCTAAAGCACCACTCTTAACTATGAGTCTGAAGAGTTGTTGGTCATAGAATCACAGAATGCAGCGGCTTGGAAAGGACCTTTAAAGGTCATCTAGTGCAACCCCCTGCAGTCAGCAAGGACTTTCCCCAGCTACATCAGGTTGCTCAGAGCCTCATCATGCCTGACTGAGAGTCCCCAAGCCTTTCACCAGCATGGACAGAGCTGTGAATTTTGGTCTGCAGTGGCCACTCAGACCTGCTCCTTTAAACCAAACATCTCTGCTATGAATCTCAGCAGAGTTGTGCTGCTTGTGCTGGTACTGTGCTGGGGAGTGCCTTTACATCTATGGCCTTGTAGGACTAGAAGTGCACAGATGCTGCCTCTGTGACAAGTGATGTGTTTTGGTTTTGTGTGCACATCTATGGTTCTGTAGGACTAGAAGTGCACAGATGCTGCCTCTGTGACAAGTGATGTGTTTTGGTTTTGTGTGCGCATCTATGGCCTTGTAGGACCAGAAGCCTACAGATGCTGCCTCTGTGACTAGTGATGTGCAGAATTGACAAGGAGTGATGGTTTTAAGCTAAAGGAGGGGAGATCAAGACTGGATATGAGGAGGAAAATTCTTAACAGTGAGGGTGGTGAGACCCTGGTGCAGGTTCCACACAGAGGTGGGAGATGCCCCATCCCTGCAGCCATTCCAGGTCTGGTTGTCTTGGGGCTCTGAGCAGCCTGCTCTACTTGCAGATATCCCTGCTGACTGCAGAGGGCTTGGACTAGATGACTTTTAAAGGTCCCTTCCAACCCAGACCAGTCTGGAATTCAGAAAAATGGAAGGATTAATATAAATTAGCCACCCTGGCTCTTTCCTTCTGCCTGTTTTGCTCTGCTTAGTAGCCAGTCAGAACCAGCTGAGTTAATTAATTTTCAGTTCCCATCTGCTGCTCTTGGATCATGACTAACGCAGATTCCTTCGTGTAGTGGACAACAAGGATGTATTAAAGAGAAGATGAAATTGCAGCGTGCTAATAGCTGTGGACAATGGCTGATATGCATTGGCTTTGTTTGCTGAAGGCTCAGGGTTTGTGTTGAGTGAGTCACACTCAGTTAGACAGGAGGAGGTAAAAAGCCATTCCACCATCCTTGTTTGTCTGCTGGCTGGAACTTCATTTCCAATTCTGATTCATTAAAATGAAGTGGTGAGCAGGAATGTGGTTCTGTTGTGGGCTGGAAGTGGATGAGTGTCTTCAAGCATGGTCTTGGCCTTTTGAAACCTACAGTCCTGTAGGAAAGGCTGAGAGCCTGGAGAAGAGCAGCCCCAGAGGGGATCTGAGCAATGCTCAGCAAGAGCTAAAGGGTGGGAGGCAAGAGGAGAAGGGGTCACATTTTTTTCAGTGGTGCCCAGTGACAGGACAAGTGGCAAGAGGCACAAACTGGAAGCCAGGAGGTTCCTTCTGAACAGGAGGAGAAACTTGTTTGGTGTGAGGGTGCTGGAGCCCTGGAGCAGGCTGCCCAGAGAGGTTGTGGAATCTCCTCCTCTGGAGAGATTTCAAGCCAGCCTTGACACTGTGGCTCTGCTTTAGCAAGGGAGTTGGAGAAGATGATCTCCAGAGGTCCCTCCCAACCCACCGTGCTGCTGATCTCAAAGTGTTAATCTGGTTGACCTGAACAGTGCCCAGGTCTGAGGCAGAGCTACAAGTCTGAGCCTTGGGGAACTTGAGCTCCAGTGAAACTGAGTAGCACAGTTGTGTGCTGCCTTTTCTTGTAGCTTGTGTCTGAAAATTGGTGGCATTCCTGAACCTAAACCTCCTGATCAGTCACACTGAACGTGGAGTATCTCTTGCACAGAAAAGTCAGGGTCTGTTGCCTCATCTTAACTTTCTCCTGGTAGCAGGGAGTCATTTGAAGGAAGTAGAACCACACCAAAAGCTGGAACAGAACAGTTTGGCTTTGTGACTTGTGTGTCAGTGTCACTTGCTTTCTTGGAGGGCTGTGTGGGTGGCTAGGGCACATCTTCTCTCTAGGGGTTTTAGGTATCTTTCTGGAAGATACATATGTATAAAGCAAGGTTTTTAATGGAAATGATATGCTGGACACTCTGATACCATAGAGGATGGAAGTGACCTTCAGAGATGGTGTCCAGCACCCTTGCTAAAGCAGGGGCACCCACAGCAGCTTGCCAGGGATCACAGTGTCCAGGTGAGTTTGGGATCTCTGCAGAGAAGGAGACTCCACAGCCTCTCCGAGCAGCCTGCTCCAGGGCTTTGTCACCCTCTTCCCTTCACTTAGGTTCAGGGAGTGCAGTCAGGAGGTTTGGTGGTGGAGCCTGAGCTCTGCCAAGGGCCAGTTGTGTTTGCAGAAGTTGGTGCTGCTGCATCCTAAGGCACGGTGCAAAAACCTCTCACTGCCTCATGCTGTTGGTGGATCTCAACACCAGCCTCCAGGAAGAGCTCCCCACCTTGTGGCTCACTTTGGCAGGGGGTTCTGGTGGTCTGTCCTCGTGGACTGGTCTTTCTGGTGGTCTCTCCTTTGATTTGAGCTTTGACAACATCGTCATGCCTCCGTCTTGAGATACCTTCATGTGGAGCACCTCTCTCTGTAGCAGAAGTTTTCAGGGGGGCTATCAGGGTGCCCTGAAAGGGCTGTTTATTTTGTTGGTCCAAGAAGCTGGCTTTAGAGGCTGCAGTTGGTGGTTCTGGGGTTTTCTGACCTGGCAGTCCAGTCGTCAACAAGGCTTTTGTGGCTGTGAGGTTACTGTAAAGCAGAAGCTGTTTTCACTGCTGGGTGGTCAGAGGGTGCTGGAAGCTTACACAGTGTTTACAGATCCCTTGCAAGCCCTTGGTCAGCGTAACTCAAGAGCAGAGATCACAGCAGCTTGCTTCCTGATAATCTTCACTGTAAATTCAGGATTTAGGGCTCAACAGATGTCACTTTGCAGATTAGGTCATTTGTTCTCGTCCATCAAATATTGCAATGTGTAATTCTCTAAACTGTGATGCTGACCTGGTGGTAAATTGTAAAGGTTGAAAAATGGCTCCTGTTTTGTTTTCAGTAGGTGCTGTCAGGGAAGAGAGGGGTGGATTAAGAAGAGTGTGTCCAGCAGATCAAGGGAGGTTCTCCTCCCCCTCTGCTCTGCCCTGATGAGACCTCATCTTGAATACTGCCTTCATTGTTGGGCTCCCCAGTTTGAGGGGCAGGGATCTGCTGGAGAGGGTCCAGCAGAGGGTTATGAGGATGCTGAGGGACTGCAGCACTGCCTGGGGAGGAGAGGCTGAGGGACCTGGGGCTGCTTAGTCTGGAGAAGAGCAGACTGAGAGGGGATTTAATCAATGTTTATAAATATCTGAGGGCTGGTCGGGGACACACACAAACAGAGAGGCTGTTTTCACTTACTCCCTGTGATAGGACAAGGATCAGCGAGTGTAAGTTGCAGCACAGGAGGTTGCAGCTCAACCTAAGGGGGAACTTCTTGACTGGAAGGGTCCCAGAGCACTGGCACAGGCTGCCTTGTGGAGAGGTTGTGGAGTCTCCTTCTCTGGAGCCTTTCAAGGCCTGTCTGGATGTGTTCCTGTGTGATTTGTGCTAGATTGTCTGGTCCTGCTGTGGCAGGGGAGTTGGACTTGATGATCTCTTTGTGTCCCTTCCAACCCCTGACATCCTGTGAGCCTGTGTCTCTTACTGGTCCAGGAGGGCTGTGGGGATGCAGCATGCTGGTGACTGCCATAGTCATCAGCGAGCAGCTAGGGACTGCAGTGCCTCCTTCTTTGTGCTCCAGCCTGCTAAGGTCAGGCTGGTGAGCAGGTCACCTAGCAGCTGGGAATGGCAAGTGTCAAGCTGGCTTTGGTTCTTTGTTCAGAAGGTAATGAGCCTTCTGCTTCCTTAAAACCTTAAACCTTGTTAAAGGAGCAAGTCAAGTCGGAGTGAGTTGGTGGTGCTTTGCCAGTCACCTTCCAGGGAGTGTGTCAAGTGGTGTTGCTCTAAGAGGCCTTTTCCTATCCTTGCTTCCAGTTACTCTCCCTGAAAAACTGGTTTTTCACTTCAGTGGCAGCTGTGACAGCCCTGAGAGAGAAACCAGGAATTATGGTGGAGTCCTGAAATTCTTTATTGGAATTCATTTCCTTTAGTGGATGCCTTGCTCCCATGCACCGGGGTCATGCACTTTAGTTTCGTCTGCAAACTGATCATTTAGCTAAAAGTTTTCAATGATAAATTTAAATATGTGTTGTCACCTTTTTTTCCCCCCTAAAAATATATTTTCTGTTGTAGTACTGTATTATTTTCTATTTTATTAAGGTAACATTGTATTATTTTTTTGAGGCTTTGACCAAGCTGGTTTAGTGGAAGGTGCCCCTGCCTGTGGCAGAGAGGTTGGAACTGGATGATCTTTAAGGTCCCTTCCAACCCAACCCATTCTGTGGTCTGGACTTAGACAGTGAATTTCAGGGGCTTCTAAATTATTAAGGGTGTGTTTGACAAAGTTATTTGTCTGAGCTAGAAGACAAGCCCAGTGCCTTGTTACTGACCCTGCAATAGGAACTCCTTGGAGACACTAGAATAGTGAGGAAGGGTGTGGAAGGAGGTGGGAGAGAACTAGGAGTACAATTGGCATTCAGAAAAGATGCCAAATGGAAGAAAAAGAAAGAAACAAAAACACATATCTGCTGCTCTTCTCCAAAACTGCAGTGGGGCAAATTGTGTAGGTGTTAAATTCCCCATAGAAAAGATGTTAAAGCCCCAAATACTCCAAGTGAATAGATACAGTCACCATAAAAAAAAACCCAAAACACCACCGGCACCACCACCAACAACAAAAAAACCCAAACCCAACACCAAACCAAGAATAATTTGTTTAAAAGAAAATATTTTTTTTGTGTAAGCTTTCCAGAGGAGTTTTTCTGTAACCCTTCTTTAGACAAACCTGATTTTTGTGTCTCTCTGTGTGAAGAGAACTAACATGGATGTGTGTCTGTGGCAGCAATAATAGGAAAATGATCATAGAATCAGTCAGGGTTGGAAGGGACCACAAGGATCAGCCAGTCCCAACCCCCCTGCCATGCCCAGGGACACCCTACCCTAGAGCAGGCTGCCCACAGCCTCTGCCAGCCTGGCCAAAAACACCTCCAGGGATCTGGCCCCAAACACCTCCCTGGGCAACCCATTCCAGCCTCTCACCACTCTCATGCTCACCAACTTCCTCCTCACATCCAATCTGAATCTCCCCACCTCCACCTTTGCTCCATTCCCCCTAGTCCTGTCACTACCTGCTAGCCTAAAAAGTCCCTCCCCAGCTTTTTTTGTAGCCCCAGTCAGATACTGGAAGGCATTCAGACGTAACTGTGGGAGGAAACTGGGGTGAAAGAGCCCAGGTTTTGCCCACTTGTTGCCAGGCATCACTTCTGAGGAGCGGAAGGAAGGAAACCAACTACCTCTAAGCATTGTCTGAGTGTCCCTGACGTGCTGCTGTTGCAAGCTCTGCTGACGTGCTGCTGGTGACGTGTCACTGTCTTACATGTCCTGTATGTAGCTCTGCACCTACTTTCATCACAGGAGTATAAACAACTGGCAGTCTTCAGGTGGAAATGAGTCTCGGTGTTTAAAGGTGGCTTGTGGTGGTCTTCTTCATGGTCTTCTCAAGACTTCGTGCTTGTGAGGACTTGTGGTTTGGGANCTGCCCCCCCCCCCTCCCATGTTTGAATTCACCCAGACTAGACTCAGCCAGCTGGAAGTTAAGGAATGAAGCTTTATATTTACAGCTCAGCACAATATATTGCAGATATTTACAATATATTACAGATATTTACAATATATTGCAGGTATTTTACAATATATTGCAGATATTTACAATATAGTGCAGGTATTTACAATATATTGCAGGTATTTTACAATATATTGCAGGTATTTTACAATATATTGCAGGTATTTTCAATATATTGCAGGTATTTTCAATATATTGCAGATATTTTCCAATATATTGCAGGTATTTTCCAATATATTGCAGGTATTTTTCAATATAGTGCAGGTATTTTCAATATAGTGCAGGTATTTTCCAATATAGTGCAGGTATTTTCCAATATGGTGCAGGTATTTTCCAATATGGTGCAGGTATTTTCCAATATGGNGTATTTTACAATATATTGCAGATATTTACAATATAGTGCAGGTATTTTCCAATATATTGCAGGTATTTCCAATATAGTGCAGGTATTTCCAATATGGTGCAGGTATTTTCCAATATGGTGCAGGTATTTTCAATATAGTGCAGGTATTTACAATATAGAAACAGAAACACCACAGCCGTCCCACAGATCAGAGTCCCCAGGAGGGCTTCCCAACCACCCTTCCACCTTCCCTCCACTCTCCAACCTTATCCCAGTATCTGTTTTACATGCCAGGTAAGCAGGGAGGATTGACCAGGGGGGTTAGAAGCAGGAATTTATTAGTTGGGTTACGCAGCTCCAGCTAGAAGGGCAGGGAGAGGGAAAGACCAACAGCCCAGAGCTCAGACCAGAGCAGCTCTGCCTTATCTGTGTTTGGGTTCTTACTCTTGTACATGTCATTAAACCTATGAGTGGAGTAGACATCTTCAATGTTTTCCTTTCTCAGCCTATAATCTAATTTCTCTTATTAAAATATTCCAATTAGTCTCAAACTAGTACAGGACTGAGTTTTGGATCAGTCTTCAGTTTACAGAGTTTCTCCTGGCTCCCCTGACCATGTGCAGAGATTAGTTGTCTTTGAGAAGTGTGGTGATGAGCAGATCCCTAAAGACTCATGGACCAGTACATAAAGGTAGCAGGGGGATGGAGACTCCCCTTTGTACAGAGTCCCACGGAAAAGACAAGGGATGATGGGGACAAATTACTGCTGGAGAGATTCTGGTTGGGAGTCCAGAAGCAGTCCATGAGAACAGTTGGACATTGGAATCATCTCCCAAGGGCAGCAGTGAATTGCTCTCTGTTGGACAGTCTTAAGCCTCAGTTGTTGGACAGGATGCTGGACTTTCTCGTTTCGACTTGACTAAGTACCTAGAAAGGCTGGACCAGATGAACATGAAGGGGGCCTGCAAAAAAGATGGGGAGGGACTTTCTGGGCTATCAGTTAGTGACAGGACTAGCGGGAATGGAGCAATGCTGGAGGTGGAGAGATTCAGATTGGATGTGAGGAGGAAGTTGTTCAGCATGAGAGTGGTGAGAGCCTGGAACAGCTTGCCAGGGAGGTGTTTGGGGCCAGATCCCTGGAGGTGTTTTTGGCCAGGCTGGCAGAGGCTGTGGGCAGCCTGCTCTAGGGTAGGGTGTCCCTGGGCATGGCAGGGGGGTTGGGACTGGCTGATCCTTGTGGTCCCTGCCAACCCTGACTGATTCTATTCTATAACCTTGAGATCCCTTCCAAGTTGACATTGCCTGAAGATGTCCATAGCTCTGCTGTCCTTCCTGGTTGAGAGCCCTGCTGTTGCCATGAAGTAGTTGTTGGTCACAGTGTTGGCTAGACAAGCCGTTTCTAAAACTAGGAGGTGGTCTTCTTCCAGTGACCTCAGGCTCCAAGTGTAGAGGCTTTCCCTCTGTCTGCTGAAACTGTGCTACACCCTACTTCCTCTTTTGATGGTTTCAATACAGTATTTTGGAAATACCCTCGGCTCAGGGAAGCACAGACAAATTATTTATTGTTCTGCATCTGGTTTCTCTGGGTTCCTTGGCTCTGCTAATTATTGGTTATCTTTTAGCATGCTAAGAGAGTCTAGCAAATTCTTGCTGTAGAGAACAAAAATAACTGCCTAAAGGGCTTCTCTTTGTGATCTTTTTATTTTTTTGTGCCTGATTAAAGCATTGACATTTAAGCAGTCTGCCCGACAAAGACTGATGAACAAGAAGCCTCCAATGTTGGTCCTTTTGGTCTGGAGGGAAAGAATTCTTGTGGTGATGTGCTGTGGTGTGTTGCAGGCACCCAGGGTTTGGTCTTCTGGCCAAATAGGAATTCCTAGGGAGAGATAGCTCCAGAGCTGGTGTGATGGTTTTCACCGGGACAATTTGCATTTCAAAGAGCTGGAGAGTGAGGTCTGCCTTGGTAAGCTCCAGTGTGTGTTTAAGGTGATGCCATCCCTTCTGCTGGTGCTCCTTCGGGCTGGGCTGGGTGTTAGGTGTTTGTCACCAAGGGTAGTGCCTGTTGGTGGTCACTAGGGAGGATGTTTCATGACATCTGACTCACTTGACCCCATGTTCTCAGGCTTCTGTGTAGCAGTGTCCAGCTTAGAGTAGCCTGTGATGGTTTGGCTAAGTCAAAGTGGCCTTTCCAACAGTTTCAGAAGGAGTTTCTGTTCCTGTTTCCCATTTGAATCAGGAAGGAAGCTGGCAGTCCTGTGCTGGGCTGCTGACCTCATGTCACATACATTTGTGTTGGATGGCAAGGCCTCCTTCAACAGGCTCTCTTGTAGGTGCTGTTATGTGTGACTTAGGAGATGCTTGATGAAGCATTCAGAATGTCCTGGCTCTTTGTAACAGGTGCTCAGTGCTGCTCCAGGAGTGAAGGGGCAGACCAGAGATGGTGTGAGCATTAAGACAGATCTCTTAGCTTGTGTGTCTGTGCCAGCCTGACTGCTTTTGGGTAGAGCTCCCAGCTCAAGAGAGGAGCTTAGTTTTGTTTTGTTCTCCCCTCTGTACACATTAGCTAAGAGGGGATTAACTAAATCCCTTTCTAGCTTATTAGCTAAACGGAATTGTGCAGTCTCCTTCTGGAGACTTTCCAGACCTGCCTGGACATTGTGATCCTGGGAAACACGCTGGGGGTGACCCTAGGGGTCAGTGGAGTTAGACTAGATGTTCCTCAAAGGTCCCTTCCAACCTCCATCATGCTGTGCTTAGAGACTATGACAGGCCTGGAGATAACAGATGCTGCATAACCAGTCAGAGCTGAGCACAAACATCTTCTTCAAAGCTGAGAGCTTCCCTTGCCCATAGTTTGGGTCTCTCAGATTCAGCAAGTCAACAGGTTAGGCACCATTCAAGATTCCTGCTCTAGGGTATTGTAACCATCCATTTTCACATCTCTACCTGGCAACTCCACCTCAAACTGAGTACCACACAGCTGAAGTACCATACAGAGTTGGGTAATGGTTGGCTTGGTGAACTTAAAAGTCATTTCCAACTGAAATGATTCTGTTGTCTGAACGAAAATGTGGCTGCCCAGAATTTGGAGGTTGTTGAGTTCAGTGTTTAGTAGCACGAACAGGAATGTTTGAATGTTTTTTTTTTTCCCAAGCTCTAATCAAACTTTATCTGAAATACTTAGGTAACTCTCGCAGCTGTGAGTGCTGACGTAGTAAAGCAAGAGTAGATAGCAGCTCTCCACTCCTTCTGACACATGTCCAGAGTGCACCTAGTGAGTGGTTGTGCTGGTTTGAGGTTCATTGGAATATTTTAATAAGAGAAATTAGATTATAGGCTGAGAAATGAAAACATTGATGTCTTCTTCATTCATAGGTTTGCTGATAGATACAAAAGTAAAAACACAAGCATAGGTAAGGCAGAGATGCTCAGGTCTGAGCTCTGGGCTGTTGGTTTCTCCCTTCTCTTGTCTTCTAGCTGGATCTGTGTAACCCAACTAATCAATTCCTGCTTCTAACCCCCCGGGCAATCTTCCCTGCTTGCCTGGCACATAAGACAGATACTGGGATAAGACTGGGGAGAGGGAAGGGAGAAGGAGGAAGGGTGGTTGGGAAGCCCTCTTGGGGACTCCGATCTCTGGGAGGGCTGTGGTGCTTTTGTATTACCTTTTTACTGTATATAGCTGTGAATATCTGTAATCTGTTGTAAATATCTGCTTGTGTATTGTGCTGAGCTGTAAATATAAAGCTTCATTCCTTAACTTTCAGCCAGCTGAGTACATTGGTACAGTGGAGTAGCTGCTGAAATCAGAGGCTGCTTGGCTCTGAGCACATGAGACCCAGCAGTGATGTCCTCATTTTCAGGATTATTGTGCAAAGTGTCTGACCTGAGCAATATCAGATCCTTCCCTGTCTCCTGGGAGGGGTGGTCTGGGATCTAGGATGTGTGTTCTCCATAGTCATAAGCATGACTGTCCAGAGATCATGGTGGTGTAATCTCTTGTTGTAGTGTTCTGCTGCTGGGTCCAGACTTTGCCTTTCGTCACCCTGCACCAATCTTTTCCTTTAATGTCAGTCAAGAGTCTGAGTCTTAATTCATTGCACTGCTGTTTACAAACCTGACCTTGACACTCAGGTTAAGTGCAGTTTTAGGTTTTTTTTGCCCCCCACTCTTCAGTGAACGATGGTAGTCTTGCTGATTTGTTTAATAGTGGGTTTAGTACACCTCCATGAAGGCTGTGGTTGAATAACACTGGAAGAGTGAGGTGTTGGAGGAGTCTCTGGTGTGTTGCGTGAGAAATTAGTGTTGCTCAGGGTTTCATAGGAATGAGAAAGTTGAGATTAGCTTGCAGTGCAAACCCCAGGCAAGCCAGTTACAGCTTCTGAAGGTTCTGGTGCCTGTAAGGACTGTCTGGTTGGAATAGAAGAGGTTTCTATGGCATCTCATCCTACAACCCAGCCATAGTAGCCTATGTCCCATGTGTAATGTGTTAGCAGCTGTTTGATGCAGTGTGGAGGTGGAGAAGGCAGTTGCTCTGCCTCTTGTCTGTGATTCAGTGGATGTTAGTCATGAGGTTTGTGGCACTTTGGGAAACTGGGTGCCTGATGTGCAGGCTGCAGGATTTGGAGATAGAAATTCCTGAGCAACATTTTATGTTCCAGTCGCTTCAGTCCCTGGCCATGCACCTCTCTGTTGTTCTTCCTAGTACTGAAGCTGTTAATTTTCTTAATTTGAGTGATTCCCTTTGTGGCATACATCAATGATCAATTGTCAGTAGCAATGTCAATTGTAGTGGCACAATGCCTGTACCACTGATGTTTCTGTTGATTTGGTTTCAAACTGAGAGCCTGCTACCCTAGGTGTATGAATATGTAGTTATTGAACATGACTCCTGGGCTTGGATCTGTAAGCTTCTCAGTGGTTTATGGCACAGGTGGTGCTGGGAAAAGCAAAAGCAGATCTTTAAGCAATGGCAGAGTGTCAGCTTTTGAATTTACTGTGGTGGGTTTTGCTCAGATGGAGCAGTAGAGTAAATCTGGCTTGGGTTTTTTGCTGAAAGCTACTAATTACACTTCTCTGCATGGTCAGGGACATGTGTATGGGCAGACACAGGGCTGCTGGTGTTCCTTTGCACATGAGGACATGATGCAGCTGTTGTGGCAGTAGCAGAATTTGCTTGTGCAATTTGTTCTACATTACCTCAGTACCTCTGCACTGAGGTAATGTAGAACTTCATGACCACAAGGATGCTGAAGAGCTTGGAGCATCTCTGTGAGAAGCAAAGGCTGAGAGTCCTGGGGCTGTTTAGCCTGGAGAAGAGCAGCCCCAGAGGGGATCTGATCAATGCCTAGCAAGAGCTAAAGGGTGGGGGCAAGAGGATGGGGCCTGGGCGCTTGTCTGTAGTGCCCAGAGATAGAACAAGGACTAAGGGGCACAAACTGGAACCCAGGAGGTTCCATCTGAACAGGAGGAGAAACTTGTTTGGCATGAGGGTGCTGGAGCCCTGGAGCAGGCTGCCCAGAGAGGTTGTGAAGCCTCCTTCTGTGGAGAGATTCCAGACTTACCTGGCCACTGTGATCTTGGGCAAGCTGCTGTGAGTGACCATGCTCTAGCATGGAGGTTAGACTGGACGATCTCCAGAGGTCCCTTCTAACCCCTACCATGCTGGGATTCTGGGATTCTCTATGGGCTGTAGCCTACTGTAAATTGCAGCAACTTCCCTGGATGTCTCTGTTTGGAAGTTCTTGGCTACCCTCACACTAGGAAGCAGGGGGAGTTAGCAGTAAACATATTCCTATTGTCCTCTACAGGAATTCCTTTGTAGTTCATACTGACATGATTATGAGAATATAATAACTAGAGCTTGATTTCTTTTTTTTTTTTTTTATTTTAATCCAGTGGTTTTATTAAAAAATGTTAGAAGAGAGCTTTACTTTTGTGTGAAATTTTTATTCTCCAGTTCCAATCCTCTCATTCCCATGTTTGTTCTTTTTTTCCCTAACATGATGGTGCATTGTCTTTGGTGGTGAAAGGAAACACAGAATATTTTAGCTGGAAGCAGTGCGTGGTAACTAATAATTTATTGGTGGACCACAGCATCTTGAGACATTTTGCAGGGCTGAGTGCAGAGTTGGTTACTTAAGTTACAGTATTGATAGAAGAACTCATTTTGCCTTCGTGATTACTTAGTAGGCAGGATGAAAATGATCAGAGGACTGGATCACCTCTGCTATGAGGACAGGCTGAGAGAGTTGGGACTTTTCAGCCTGGAGAAGAGAAGGCTTCAAGGAGACCTTATAGCAACCTTCCAGTATCTGAAGAGAGCCTACAGGAAGGCTGGGGAAGGACTATTCACAGGGTCTTGTAATGACAGGATGAGGAGGAATGGGTTCAAACTGGCAGAGGGGAGATTTAAACGGGATGTTAGGAGAAAGTTCTTCACAGTGAGGGTGGTGAGACACTGGCACAGGTTGCCCAGGGAGGCTGTGGCTGCTCCCTCCCTGGTGGTGTTCAAAGCCAGGTTGGATGAGTTCTTGAGCATCCTGTTCTAGTGGGAAGTGTCCCTGCCTATGACACAGGGGGGTTGGAACTGGATGATCCTTGAGGTCTCTTCCAACCTAAACCATTCTATCATTCTAGGACTCAGTTGCCTGACAGGTGTGATCTTTGCTGGAAATGAGATGGAAATTTGAAATTATGCACTGCTAAACCATAAATGTGTCATAAAACTAACATTATTCTCATCTGAGTAACGTGGTGGAAGCTAAGTGAAGTGTTACTATACTGTTGATCTTTGCTTGATCAGGAGGTGAAGTTGTGGGCCCTTAACTTGCTGCAAAGGTAGGTTGGGCGAAGCGTGATGGAAATGAGAAAATCCTTTCAGCAGTGTGTTTGTGTGTTAAATGTGAAGCAGCAGTTGCTTGGTGCTTTAGCTGGGAGGGGTCACAGACAGAAATAGCTTTCAGAACACCACATCTTCCTGCCCTTGGGTGTTTTTAGGTGTCTTATCTACCTATCACTGTATAGAGCTCTTTCTACCCTTGCTATGTCTGTGGGACCAGCCTGTGCTGGGTAGCTACCTCTGTGCCTTCTTGCAGCACCTATCCCAGGAGCTCATCTTTTACAACAGGAGCTCGTTTAGAAGTAACAGGATTATGTTAATCCTGAATCTCCATTAGTAGTTTATGGAGCTGTGGTGGTTTAGCAGTTACCTGCCCCCCACACCTTTTGAAATAACCCAGGCTAGACTCAGACTGGCTGGAAGTTGATAAATTAAGCTTTATATTTGCAGCAATGCACAATATACAAGCAGATATTTACAGATATATACAGTGAAAAAGCAATACAGAAACACCACAGCCCTCTCAGAGATCGAAATCCCCAAGAGGGGTAACCAACCACCCCTACCACCTTTCCCCCCTCTCCCCAATCTTATCTCACCACCTGTTGATGCTGCAGATAGGGGAGGTAGATCAGCCAGGGGGGATTAGCAGTAGGAACGAAGTTAGTGGAATTATTAAAAATCAGCTACAGAAGATAGTGACAAAGGAACCATGCAAGGAGCAGCCATAGCCAGAGAGGTCTGAAACCATCTGACTTATCTATATTTGGGTTTCACTCTTAAAACAATTTTTTTTCTTTCTCAGTAGAGCTCTGGGTGAAGTGACATCCTGTGTTTTCCTCCCTCAGCTGATAGTCTAATTTCTCACTCAAATTCTCCACTTAGTTCAAACCAGCACCAGGAGCTCTAGTACAAGGAGGAGGGAAGAGAATGCAAAGCAGAGTGTGATTTGCAGTAAGAGTAAAGCCATACCTAGGTGAGGGACTCGGGTGTTCAGCATGACCCAACTGTAGACAGACATACTTCCCAAGTTGTCATTACTGATAAGCACAGAACTGACCTTTGGATTTCATCCTTTGTCTCTTCTCTACTCATCTCCAGCTTTCAGTACCCAATTTCTTATTTATTAGGCTGTTTTTTCTACCATTTCAGTGTTGAGCTTTCCTATCACGATTCCTTTTTTTTCTTCCCCTTCGATATCCTTTCAGATGTTGGCACTTTCATGTCTGCTGCTCTTAAAAGAGCAGGGATTGTGGGCAACTCAGGCAAAGTGATGGTTTTGGAGTTCAAACACAGAGGGTTTCACCAAATAAAAAGAGCAGGGATTTTGCTTGAGTCAGGCAAAGTGATGGTTTTGGAGTTCCAACACAGAGGGTTTCGCCAAAACGTTGCTGTTTGATGGATGCTTGCCCTCTGGAAGGGGCATTAATTCTGACAAGCAGTCAACTGCTCGACTAGAGAAGCATTGATTGAACTGGAATTGCCTATTTTGCCTGGTGAGTTTGGGTGATTTTTCAAGAGCTTGAGTAAAGAGACTTTTTGTTGTTGGGTTTTTTTTTTCTTTTTTTCTTTTTTGCAGGCTTTGATCCTTTACTGAGAAATGTTTGATAGGAAATTCTACTCTTGGATAGACTGAGATGAGTTTTGCTTGGTCTGAGCTTCACATCTTGCTGAACTCCAGGAGCTCAGTTTTTCAAGGCAGCTTTTGGCTTCAGCGTTAAGTCTGAAAGATATTTTATAGCTAAGTAATGAGCGTCTGGGAACTTTCTGGTAATGTTTTACTTGCAGATGCCTCTTTATAGCTGTACTTCTGAACCATGATAAGGGCTGAACTGTGCTTCAGATATTCAAAAGCCTCCATGAGCTGCTTGCTTTGAAGCAGTGACATTTGATGTTCCTGTCCCTCCAGTTCAGGGCCCTTGGTGTTTCACTCTGCAAAATCAGCTTTTCCAAAGGAAGTTTTTTTTTCTTCCCCCCTCCTGTCAAGTCAGGGGTCCAGAAATGCTGACTCAGAGTGATGAAACAGCAGTAAAAATAATACAAAATTTCCCCTCCCTCATTCCTTTAGATGTTTTTCTTTCTATCAAAACCTTGTATCAACATAGTCCAGGGTGCTTAGGTGGAAGGTGTTTATCTGTCTTGGGTGTGGGCAGCTATTGGTGAGCAGAGAAGCTTTTTTCTTTGCTTTTCATTTAGAAATACTTTTTAATTTTCCTTTTCCAGGAGTATTCTGTCGAAGGGAGGTACTTGCAGCCTGTAAATAAACTGTAACAGTGGATCTAGGGCTTTTATCCTTAAATAAAACCTGGCTTTTTCTTTTTTTTTTTATTGAGGATACTTCTAGTCCCAGGAGTGGAATATAGTTCTCAAGTCTGTGCCTGTAGCCCTATGTGCATGTTGCAAGGAGGTGGCACATGAGGAGGTGCAAGGAGGTGGCACATGAGGAGGTGGCACACAACGAGGTGGCAAGGAAGTGGCACACAATGAAGTGGCACATGAGGAGGTGGCACACAACAAGGTGGCAAGGAAGTGGCACACAAGGAAACTGTGAGCCCCATTGACAGACTTGTTACTTTTGCAAGGGAATGAAAACAACAAAACCGCCAAAAAAACCCCAAACTAAAACAACTAAAAAAGAAAAACCTCCAAAAAACCCCCCAAAAAACAATACCCAAGTGTGCAAATATTACTTCTGACAGGCTGCAAAAACATAAGCCAGATTTTTAGTCTCCTAATTGCGGCTGTGCTGTTACTAACTGATGCTGTCAGTTGTAATTGCTTCCTGGATTTACAAGAGTGAAATGAAGTCCCTTTTAATCTCTTCTCTCTTGTAGAAAGGTACTGTAATAACTAGACTGGCATGTTCTGATTTGGGGAAAAAAAAAAACAACCAAACAAACCACAATATTTGCCATCTAAATGGGGTAAATGATAGTTAGATATTAAAAACATAAAGAATATGTAAATGTTAGCAATAGCTAAAGGGTGGGGGGGTGAGAGGATGGGGCCAGGTGCTTCTCACTGGTGCCCAGGGACAGGACAAGGGGTAATGGGCACAAATTGGAAGCCAGGAGGTTCCGTCTGAACAAGAGGAGAAATTTGTTTGGTGTGAGGGTGCTGGAACCCTGGAGCAGGCTGCTCAGAGAGATTGTGAAGTCTCCTTCTCTGGAGGTATTCCAGACCACCCTGGCCATTGTGATGCTGGGCAAGTTGCTGTGGGTGCTATTGCAGTGGGGTTGGACTGGGTGATCTTCAGAGGTCCCTTTCAACCCCTACCATGCTGGTATTTGTGAGATCAGAGAGGAGTCCTCTGCCATGGCCATAATACAGCCTGTCTGATGGAGATTATGGATGTGTGAAAGATGATAAAGCAAAGAAATCAAGTCATTGGTCCAGTGGATCAGAGGGAGTGATCCTCAGCTACAAAATTCTAATAATGACCACTTGTAACAAGCTCCTAAGAAAACTCAGCACTGCTTAAAATGCCTCTAGTGAGCAGTCTGGCAACTGAGGGCAGAAAACAATCTTCAGTTTCTGCAGGCAGAAAGCTGCTGTATGGAACATGGGCTACGTTTTAGTCCTGAGTAATAGAATCTGTCTCCAGAGTAGCTGGACCAGTTTGTTTTATACAAATGTTAGTGGGTGCAGTCTCAGGCAGGTACTGGAGATGATGCAGGAGTTTGCTGCTGGTGTCTTCTATCAGAGGGGTTTGAATTAGGCTCCTCGAATTAGTGGCACATCTGCATGGCATGATAGAATCACAGAATGGTTTGGGTTAGGAGAAACCTTTTAAAGCTCATCTAGTCCAACCCACCTGCACTCTTCAGGGGCATCTGCAACCAGAGCAGGTTGCTCAGAACCCCAGACACCCTGACCTGGAATGGTTGCAGGGATGAGGCATTTCCCACCTCTCTTAACAGCCTGGGCCAGGGTCTCACCACTGTCAGTAGAAAACATTTTATTTTTCTTTCTCTTCAGTCTGAATCTCCCTCTTTTGGCTCCAACCATCACCCCCTGTCCTGTCACAACAGGCCTTGCTGAAAAAGTCTGTCCTCAGCTATCTTACTGTCCCTGGTAAGTGTTGAAAGGCCACACAGATGATGACACCTTTATGAGGGCTACTTAAACTATCTTCTTTGCAACATACATCTGAGAATGCTTTCATTCACCTGACTGACTAAATCCATCCTGTCTCCTCCCTGGTAGTGCCTCAGTGCTTGTATTTAAATATTTGGGGGCTTTTTGCTGGTTTGTGTGTATTTGGTTGGTTGTTTTTTCTCCCCCCCCCCCCCCTTTTTTTTTTTCTTCTTTCTTTTTTTTTCCCCTT
>VWZI01005530.1:111638-140406 GCA_013396835.1 Psilopogon haemacephalus
AAATGTGGTGATGAATGGCTCTGGGGTCTTTGAGGCTTAAAATTGATATGAAACTTCTCCTTCTCCTTCAGAATCATGTCATCAAGTGCCCGCTACGAGAGGTACAAGGGCAACCAAGTTCTCTTTTGGTGAGTACACAGGGCTGGCTGGAGCCCTGTAAACAGACTGCCTGTGTCGTGTGTTGTAATCCAGCTCTTGTGTTTGCAGTAGTTGGCAGTGGAAAGATTTACGGCGTGTGGGCTCGGCCAGCCTGGCTCGGAGCTCTGACAGGAGCTGTTTGTAACAGTAGAAGAGTGTGGACGTTGGAGAGGTGCCCGTGAATGGTCGGCAGGGCTGCCAGTGCCGGCAGAGGTGGTGTCTGTGCGTGCACAAGAGCCCTGCCGAGGCAGGTTGTCCCCTCGGCTGTTGGTGGGAGCTGTGGTGACAACTCAGTAGGTGGCACTCTTCCCCTGGAGCTGGCACCGACTGCTTGGCAGGAGAATCCCGCATTGGAGGAGCGGTGGAGCTCAGGCACCATCTCTTCTTTTCAATTGCTACAATTAGTATTTTAGCTTAGAGTTCCTTTTCAAGCTCCTGCTGGGAGGCGAAGTGGCTTTTCCTCATACTTGAGCATTACTCGGGGTGTGTTTATCCTGTCACAGCTTTCTGTGCCAGGCACATCTTCCACTGCACCTCAGTCCCCATCTTAGTTCATGTGATGGGGATGTGTGACACGCACCTGCCCCAGCACCAGGCTGAAGTGTCCATTCGAGGTGGTGTGTGGAAGAGGAAGAGGCTGTTGGGCTGTAGCTGGGATGTGTCAGTGCAGCACTGGGAGCTCCGCTGCAGCAAAACACAGTAACTGATGTGCAGGACCACAGGCTGTAGGTTGAAATGTCCTCTCAGTCTGCCAGGGGTCAAGTGGCACCACGGGGGACAATCCTGCATCTGTGTGTGTGTTGCAAGTGCAGAGCTGGAGGAATGCGAGGCAGGAGTCAGCTGTGTGGGGCTGGGATTTTATCTGTAACCCTCCACAGGTCCCTGCAGTGTTCCTGCCCCTGTTGGATTCTGCAGCGACTTCAGCTTGGATTTCAGCTTGACTTTCCTGCAGTCCACTGCCCTTGGAGTGAAATGTGTCTGGCTGAAAATCAGTAGTCTCATTTTAATATAATATGCGAGGAATACAAGGCAGGAGTCAGCTGTATGGGGCTGGGATTTTATCTGTAACCCTCCACAGGTCCCTGCAGTGTTACTGCCCCTGTTGGATTCTGCAGCAACTTCAGCTCAGAATGAAAACTTTCCTGCAGTCCACTGCCCCTGGAGTGAAATGTGTCTGGCTGAAAATCAGTAGTCTCAGTTTAATATAATACATTTTTACGTAGACTTAAATGTCAAATTGTAGATGTCAAAATGTAGACGTGTTAAGGTTAATTCTTGGTAGTGTTGAGTGTAGGTCTTTAGGTTTTCAGCCCTCGTAGCAAGCTGGTAGAGGGATTATTAAACTGGTAGGTGATTATTTTGCTCCAGTAATGTTTTGGAGCTGTTCTGTATAGTATATTTGGATATAGATTTCTCAGTGGCTGTGAGAAGACAACAGACATCAATGATTTCTCTCCTTCCAGCTCTGAAACTATTGCAAGATGCTGGTATATATTGCTTTCTGGATCTGTGCTCATGAAGGACTCCATGTTTTTGCCACCTTGCAGGTATGTAAAGTTACTGTTACTTAAGGCAAGCTCTCTCTATTTTAATGATTGCTTTCTTATTAGGTGATGTTACTGCCAATGTTTCAGTTTCAGGTTTTTGTTTGGTTTGGATTGTTTTTTCTGCAGTTTGGCAATGGAAGAAATGTTTGCTGATTTGATTTCAGTTCCCTTTCACTTTTTTTTCCTGCACGTTGAAATCTCTAAAAGGCTGCACTTGGTGGGTTTTTTGATCTCATCTGGCTTTTTCAGTTTATGAGAGAGTTTGTAGTTCACTTAACTTGGAGGCTCTTCGAGTAATTCCTCTTGGGGAGCTGTTTTGTGTCGAGTTCTCTGTCTGAAATGATGTGATTATGGCTCACACAGCTTCTGCCACTGGCTGGAGGCTGCATTTAATGGCAGGTATGATTTCTGTGTGAAGCAAGGAAAGAGGAACCAGCAGCATTGGTTACAGGAGGCTTGACTGCATCTCACAGCTGAAGCATAGTGACTGTTGTGCTTTCACTGAGACATATTATGGCTTGAGCTGCACCTTGCTCACTCAATACACTGAGGACTCAGAGTACTTTGCTTCACCTCGTGTGTCATTCAGAAGTTTTGTAGAATTGCTTTGTTTGGAAGAGACCTTTAAGATCATTCAGTCAAAATGTTAATGCAGCACTGCCAGGTCACAACTAAACCATGTCCCTCAGCACGACATCTCCAGAGCTTAGGAGTCTCTTGAGGGATGGGGACTCCACCATTGCCCTGAGTAGCCTGTTTCAGGCCTTGACAACCCTTTTGGGGAAGAAATTGTTCCTCATGTCCAACCTAAATGTTCCCTGGTGCAGCTTGAGGCTGTTTCATCTCATGCTGTTGCTTCTTCCATGGGAGAAGAGGCCAACCCCTACGTGGCTGCAGCCTCCTGTTAGGGAATTGTAGAGAGCCATGAGGTCTCCCTTCAGCCTCTTTTTCTCCAGGCTGAACAACCCCAGTTCCCTCAGCTGCTCCTCATAGACTTGTGCTTAGCTGTGTGCTGGAAGTTAAATCTTAATGCTGAAGAGTGCCTGAAGTTTAAAAGTGCCAAAGTGAGGACGTGGCAAGTTGATATTTGCATAAAAACTAAGTAAAATCATTATTGTGCTAAACTTGAGGAATAAGTCACTTAAGAGCATCATTAAGGTTTTTTTTTTTATTTTATTTTATTTTATTTTACAGGAGAAAAGAAATAAACAGAAGCAAAATAGCTCTGTTTTTGCTAGCTCACAAGATTACAGCTGGGTTTATTCTGGATAATGAGGAAAAATAGCTGCTAGATGCTGGAAGGGTCACAGAGTTCTGTTAGATGAAGCTGCTGGCAGGTTGCAGTATGGGTGGTGTGGTTCCTGGGATGATTGTCCTCTGATTTAGCAAGATCACATGAAAAGGAAGAGAATTCCCTTCCCTGCTGGAGTGCCAGCTTGTTCCTCACTCCAGATCTTCATGGCAATGGGAGAGAAAAAAAGAAAAATTCAAATGTCAGAGGAGCTTTGATGTGCTGGAGGTTTGAAGCAGCAGTCCACACAGGTACAGTTAGATGAAGTAAAATGGCTGTTAATTAGTTAGGAAGTGCAAAAGGATGCTGCAGATCTTTGAACTTTTCTTTCCCCAATGCCTTTGGCTCTGGGGGCCACCTGTGAAGTTGTCCTTTGCTTTGCTTCCTCCCTGGGGCCACACACATGGATGGAGCAGGGAGGATTGATGCTTGGACACGAGAACAGGTGAATCCAAATCATTTTGGTTGGAAAAGACCTTCAAAATCATCAAGTCCAACCATTAACCCAGCACTGGGAGGTCACCAGCAGCTCACTTCCCCTTTTTGTTCAGAGGAGCTTCCCTCATTGTCAGCCTCCAATTTATAATTTAAAATATAATGCTTTTTTTTCCCCTCCCCTTCTTCTAATTACAGTGGGGGTAAACTGAAGTTACTTTCCCAGGTTTGAATTCCTCATGCAACACATTTTTTAGTTAAGAGTGCCTTAGATAATTCAGTAGTATTCTTTCCTAATTGTAATTAGCACCATTTTAATTACCTTTAAAGCGGTATTTAATGTTATGCATTATTCCTTGTCCCCAGCCAAGTTCCTGATTTTGTGAGTCACTCTGAAAGGAGACTTAAATACCCATCTGGAAGGATGAGGCATTCTTAGTGCCTCAGGTGTTACATAGCTGTTCCTTTTGATAAGAAACAAAAAAGGAGTTGGTTATTGGAGAAGAATCTTGGGAGGACATCAGAGCTTCTTTGCAGTACCTGAAGGGAACCTACAGGAAGGCTGGAGAGGGACTTTTCCTAAGGGTGTCTAGCAGTAGGACAAGGGGAGGAAGGGTTTTAAGCTGAGGGAGGGTAGACTTGAACTGGGTTTTAGGAAGTTGTTCAGTGTGATGGTAGTGGGACTCTGGCAACAGGCTGCCCAGACAGATTGTGGATGTACCCTCCCTGGAGGTGTTCAAGGCTGGGTTGGATGAAGCCTTGAGCAACCTGAGCTAGTTGAGAGGCACCTCTCAATTTATAAACAAGTCAGTTTATAAACTACCTACCTAGCAACATTTCTTTGATCATGCTGTGAGAAGCTGCTGTGACAATGGATTGTTGGTGAGATACTTCCAGCCTTTGTAAACAGCCTGGAAGGTGGTGATGATTGAATGGCTGCTTCCTGGTACCTCCTCCCAATGCTTGTCCTTTCTTTCATCTACCCTATGATTATCTTAACAGATAGGAGGAGAGTTGACAGGAAAATAGTAAGCTTAACCTGGTTAAGGTGTTGGTTAACCTCTCCTCCTTTTGCCATGCCTCAATTCATCCACTGCCTGCCATTTGGTAGTTTCAGAGTCAACAGAGCTTTTGGGAAGCCTTAACTGTCTCCTGCAGACCTTTTGGAAAGAAAATACTCTCTAGATTCAAAGCTGAAAGAAGCATAGCCCCACAGAAGCCTGAGAAGCTGATCAGTCACTGCTGTGTTGTCACTCTTTGAGGGAGTAAAGCTGTAAGCTGTGCCTCACTGTATTTGAGAAGGGCTTTTCTGTTCAACCTGGGTTAAATTGTATGCAAGATGTAATTCAGAAATTGGCTTCAGAACTGAAGGGGTTAAGAACTGGAACGGGTAAGCACAACTCCAGGCTGGGTGGTGGGTGGCTGGAGAGCAGCCCTGAGGAACAGGACCTGGGGGTCTGGAGTGGTGCAAAGCTCAAGATGAGGCTGCAGTGTGAGTGCAGCCCAGACAGCAACTGTGTGCTGGGCTGCAGCAAGAGCAGCTGTGGGCAGCAGGGCAAGGGAGGGGATTGTGCCCCTTGGCTCTGCTCTCCTCACACCCCACCTGCAGCACTGTCTGCAGCTCTGCAGCCCCCAACACAAGCAGGACATGGAATTGTCAAAGCCAGTGCAGAGGAGGCCATGGAGATGCTGAGAGGGCTGCAGCAGCTCTGCTGTGAGGACAGGCTGAAAGAGTTGGGGCTCTGCAACATGGAGAAGAGAAGGCTTCCAGGAGACCTTGGAGTAGCCTTCCAATACCTGAAGGGGGCCCACAGGATTGCTGGGAAGGGACTGTTCACAAGGTCTTGTAATGACAGGACGAGGAGGAATGGGTTTAAACTGTCAGAGGGGAGATTTAGACAGGATGTTAGGAGGAAGTTGTTTGCAGTGAGGGTTGCCTAGGGAGGTTGCAGCTGCTCCCTGGCTAGAGGTGTTCAAGGCCAGTTTGGATGAGACCTTGAGCGACCTGTTCTAGTGGGAGGTGTCCCTGCCCATGGCAGGGGTTTTGAACTAGATGATCCTTGTAGTCCCTTCCAACCCTGACTGATTCTATGATTCTTTGAGGGAGTAAAGCTGTAAGCTGTGCCTCGCTGTACTTGAGAAGGGCTTTCCTGTTCAACCTGGATTAATTTGTATGCAGGATGTAATTCAGAAATTGGCTTCAGAACTGGAGGGGGTGAGACTTGCATCCAGGTACAATAAATCTGTTCAATATTCTGACACTGATAATCATGATGAGGAAAGCCCTGTGTAAGGTACATGTGTGTGTATATACACATATATATATAAATTTATATATATATAAATTTATATTTATATATATAAATAAATATATATATATATATAAAGGTTGTAAGGTACGTGTATATATATATATAAAAGTTGTAAGGTACATGTATATAGATATAAAGGTAAGAAGCAGCTCAATCCATAATACCAGGTACAAAGATAACCTAACCTTGCTTACTCTGTTGCCTGGAGAATGGATTTATCAATCCATAGCACAGCAGTAAAAGAATTTGTTTCTAACATGAAAGTGATGGCTGGAAGGGAAAAAAAAAAAAGAGGATTGCCAGGTTTTGTGGAGGGAAAATCATGTCAGCAAGTTAAAGAGTCTTTGTGTTAACCTTGCTTGTTAATCAAGATAATTCATGTGAACAGGATATTTGAAGGAGATTACTCCCAGCAAGATTAGCCATAGGAAATATATCAAGGGCCTGGAGGAACTTTTGATGCCAATTATGTGGATGACAGCCTCCTACAGCTGTGAGAATTGAACCTCGGAGGGAAAAAGACAAAAAGTCTTGAAACATTCAAGATGTGGTCTTGTTAAAAACAAACACTTCTCTTTCCTGAGCTCTGCCAAGAAATTCAGGAGCAGCCCTTCCAAAGTCTCACGAGTGGAGGAAATGGGAATCATTGCCCTGCTCAGGTAGTGCAGTTCTGGGCTAGAAATGCTTAGCACCAGGAGTCTGCCTTGGTTGAAGTTCTGTGCTGTTTTTCATGAGTGGTGTAGCTGCATCAGTGGCTCCAGAAGCCATTTCTCTTTCTCTTCTTCAGTGAAAGAATCTGACACGTGTGCTGGGATTGAGAAAATTGAAAGAGCAATGAAGGAACAGTGGCTTGGCTTGAAATTGTTTTAGCAGCTTCTTGTACCAAGTTAATATTGGTGAACGATGAGGAGTTAACCAAATACACTAAAAAGAAAAAATAAAATAGTATTTCAGTCTATTCTGTAGATTCATGGAATTGTTTAGGTTGGAAAAGAGCTTTTAAGGTCATTGAGTCCAACCATATGTGAAGTACCAGAAGCACAGGAAATTCTCTGCCTTTGCAGACTGTCAGGGTTGGTCAGGAAGAACACAGGCTTAGAGACCTGCAATTGGCATGACTTAAATACTTTGAATTTTAAAAATTAAGTAAGTTTTGCTGGATGTGACTTTTTGTTTGCAAATATATTTATCCCTCCAATATATAAACTGAAGCCAGAACGATTTGACTTCTAAAAGCTGCAGTGCTGTCTCCTGCAAACTCTTGTTGAATTTGTGCCATTCATTGAAAGACTAAATGAGCAGCTCAGAGCTGCTGCATTCCCCTTTTTGGCCAATTAAAAGGATCCTGGCATTTTTCTCCTACTGCTTCTTCCTTTCCCGATTTAAGTTCTTTCAGTGCTTTCTGCTTGGGCTGCACTTGCTGGAGCCGTGCTCTGTCCCAGCACTCCTGAGTGTCCTGGCTTAACACAGCTCACCCTCACAAGCACACACAGACAGGAGGGAAATCCTAGGATGGCTTAGGTTGGAATCACAGAATGTTAGAGGTTGGCAGTGACCTCAAAAGCTCATCCAGTCCAACCATCCTGCCAGAGCAGGATCTCCTATAGCAGATCACACAGGAACACATCCAGGTGGCTCTTGAATGCCTCCAGTGAGGGAGACTCCACAACCACCCTGGGCAGCCTATTCCTGTGTTCTGTCATCCTCACAGGGGAAAAAAATCCTTCTCATGTTTCCATGGAACTTCCTATGCCTCAGCTTCCACCCATTGCCCCTTGTCCTGTCACTGGGCATCACCCAGCAGAGCCTGGCTCCAGCCTCCTGCCACTCACCTGCACGTCTTTATAAACATTGCTGAGGTCACCTCTCAGTCTCCTCCTCTCCAAGCCCCATCTCCCTCAGGCTCTCATCATAATGAAGATGTTCCACTCCCTTCATCATTTTTGTGGCTCTGTGCTGGACTCTTCCAAGCAGTTCCCTAAGGTCCTTCTTAAGCTGAGGAGCCTGGAACTGGACGGAGTATTCCAGCTGTGGCTTCACCAGGGCAAAGTAAAGGAGAACTTCTCTTGTCCTACTCACCACAGTCCTTCTAATCCACCCCATAGTGGCATAGGCCTTCTTGGCCACAAGAGCACATTACTGGCTCATTCTTCCACCCTCTAGGACACCCAAGTCCTTTTCTCCTTCACTGGAAGGGACTCTAGAGATCATCAGCAGGAGAAGGGAGGTTATCCTTTCCCTGTACTTGGCACTGGTCAGACCACATCTTGAGTACTGTATCCAGCTTTGGTCCCCTCAATTCAAGAGAAAGGTTGAGGTACTAGAATGTGTCCAGAGAAGGGCAATGAAGCTGGTGAGGGGCCTGGAGGAGAGGCTGAGGGAGCTGGGGGTGTACAGCCTGGAGAAGAGGAAGCTCAGGGGTAGACAGCAATGAGGTCACAACTACCTAAAAGGAGGTTGTAGCCAGGTGGGGTTGGGCTCTTCTCCCAGGCAACCAGCAACAGAATGAGGAGACACAGCCTCAAGTTGTGCCAGAGCAGGTTCAGGATGTTAGGAGGAAGTTGTGCCCAGAGAGAGTGATTGGCATTGGAATGGGCTGCCCAGGGAGGTGGTGGAGTCCCCATCCCTGGAGGTGTTCAAGAAAAGCCTGGATGGAGCACTTAGTGCCATTGGCTAGGGCTGGGTGATAGATTGGACTGGATGATTTTGGAGGTCTCTTCCAACCTGGCTTATTCTAATTCTATTCCATTCACTGCAACATTTGAAAGCTTTTTGTGACTAACTGTTGTAGGTTGTTTTCTGCTTTCAGTAAAGCAACTCAAGGCTTCCATCACTCTGCTTACCCAGACAGATTTTTATAGTCAGGGCTGGGTGGGAAGCAATGGTTCTTCAGTGCATTTGTGGCTCTAGATGAGGTGCTCTTTTCCCTGGGTATTTCTCTAAGTGGTGGCTCTAACTTGCAGCATCATTTGACAGCCAGCAAGGGAACTAACAACGTGGGAATGCTACCAATAAATGTATTTTGTAAAACTAATTAATTCAGATATTCTTGTTCGTACTGGAATTCTTCTGGCAGTGCTAGGGCTCTGGTGGAAATACTCTGAGGAAAAAGAATGTGGCTGGGAAGGGTCACTGCGTGGTGAGAGGCCGTGTCCTGGTCTGCCGAAGGGCAGATCCTTGTGCTGAAGGTTCTGCTGTTAAGGACTGGGAAGAATCATAAAATAGTCTGGGTGGGAAGTGACCTCTGAAGGTCATCCAGTCCAACCCACCCCTGAAGTCAGCAGGGACATCCTAAACTAGAGCAGGTTGCCCAGAGTCCTGTCAAGCCTCACCTTGAGTATTTTCAGGGATGGGGCCCCAGCCACCTCCCTGGGCAACCTCTTCCACCACCCTCATAGTAAAGAACCTGCTCCTAACATCCAAGCTGTTGCAAGTTAACAGCAGGTTTTTCATTTTTTGACATGAAATAGCCTTCAGGGAAAGCCAAAAGAATGGTTGAAGGAAAGCTCAAGGTGAGGCTGCAGTGTGAGTGCAGCCCAGACAGCAACTGTGTGCTGGGCTGCAGCAAGAGCAGCTGTGGGCAGCAGGGCAAGGGAGGGGATTCTGCCCCTTGGCTCTGCTCTGCTCTCCTCACACCCCACCTGTGTGCACTGTGTGCAGCTCTGCAGCCCCCAACACAAGAAGGACATGGAAGTGTTGGAACTAGTCTAGAAGAGGTCACGAATATGCTCAGAGGGCTGCAGCAGCTCTGCTGTGAGGACAGGCTGAGAGAGTTGGGGCTGTGCAGCCTGGAGAAGAGAAGGCTGCCAGGAGACCTTGGAGTAGCCTTCCAGTATCTGAAACGGGACCTGCAGGAAGGCTGGGGAGGGACTATTGACAAGGTCTTGTAATGATAGGAGGAGGAGGAATGGGTTTCAAGTGGCAGAGGGGAGATCAAAACTGGATGTTAGGAGGAAGTTGTTTGGAGTGAGGGTGGTGAGACACTGGCACAGGTTGCCCAGGGAGGTTGTGGCTGCTCCCTCCCTGGAAGTGTTCAAGGCCAGGCTGGATGAGGTCTTGAGTGACCTGATCTAGTGGGAGGTGTCCCTGCCTATGGCACAGGGGGGTTGGAACTGGCTGAGTTTTGAGGTCCCTTCCAACCTAAACCATTCTATGACTCTAAGAGAGACTATATATCTGTTGTACTTGTCACAACTAAATGACCAAATAATTTTATCCATCGTTCCCCCCACCCTGAAATTTCATTTTTGCTCTATTCATAGTTTGTTACAGCAGCTGCCTATGGAGGTTTCCTCAGCTGCAAGGGATACTGATGGCACCACAGTCATAGAATGGTTTAGGTTGGAAGGGACCTCAAAGCTCGTCCAGTTCCAACTCCCCTGTGCCATAGGCAGGGACACCTCCCACTAGAACAGGTCACTCAAGGCCTCATCCAACCTGGCCTTGAACACCTCCAGGGAGGGAGCAGTCACTCCATGTCTTTGTAAGAGGTCCCTCCCTAGCTCTCCTGTAGGCACATTCAAATACTGGGGGCTGCTCTGAAGTCTCCCTGGAGCCTTCTCTTCTCCAGGCTGAGCGTCTCCAACTTTCTCAGCTTCCTTTTCACAACCTGGGCAACCTGTGCATGGTTATTTATTAGCTAAACTAAAAGTCTCAAGAGAGCAGAAGCTGGAATGCCTAAGCAGACAGCCTGGAACAGTTGCAGAGCTTCAGAAAAAGTGGTAGGTAAGATGCAGGCTTCCTCAAAGCTTCCTCAGTGTTCAGAGCTTTGGGTAATTAGTGTGGCATCTAAAGCTTGGAGCCCTGCAAATCGAGCAGCATGTTAGGCAGCCTCCAAAATCGTTCCCAATTCAAACTTTCAGCTGAACAGAGAAACCTGCTAAACGTTGTTGTTATTGAGAGCTAATGCAAAAAATAGAATGGGAAAGAAAAGGGGTTTTGATGACTGAGCATTAATTGCAGGGGGTGTTTTGCATCCAGCCATCTATCTTGTGGTTTCAGGTTTCCTTGAAACCATTTTCTGCTGGAGCTAAGTGTCCTGATCTTTCTGTAATTAAGTTACTTTGAAATGCCCAGGACCTGTGCAGCATAAAGCATCATGAAAGCCCTGCTGCGTGCACTGCTGAAACTCCTGCTCTGCTGGCTTTTGGGGTTTTTTGCCTCCCCATTTCCTTATTCTGTCTTGCATTTAGAGGTGATTTGGGCTGCTCAGTGGTTTGCAATGCAATGGCAAATACTGCAGAGGTTTCTGATGGGGTTGTGCTGACTGTGTGCTTCAGAAAGGCAACTGGGAGGCTTCCCAGCAGCCCACTTTGTCAGATGGCCACAGATTTCCACTTGATTTGGAAAGGACTTTCAAAATCACCTAGTTCCTGCAGGTGCATCTCCTCCTAGACCAGGTTGCTCAAGGCCCCATCCAACCTGGCCTTGAACACTTCCAGACTTGGAGCCTTCATATCTTCTCTGGACAACCTGTTCCAGTGTCTCACCACCCTCATGGGGAATAACTTCTTTCTCATGCCTACTCTCTCCCTAACTTCTTCCAGTGTGAAGCCATCACCCCTCATCCTGTCACTCCATGTCTTTGTAAGAGGTCCCTCCCCATCTCTCCTGTAGGCACATTCAGATACTGGGGGCTTCTCTAAAGTCTTATTGGAGTCTTGTCTTCTCCAGGCTGAACAGTCCCAACTTTCTCAGCTTCCTTTTCACAACAGATGTGCTCCAGCCTGCTGATCACCTTCACGATCTTCTCTGGACCTCCTATGACAGTTCCATGTCTTTTTTGTGCTGGGGACTCCGGAGCTGGACACAGTGCTGGGGGTGGGGTCTCCTGTGAGCCAAGAAGAAGGAGAGAATGGCCTCCTTGACCTGCTGCCCATGTTTCTTGTTGGTTGATCTGAGCAAAACCTAGAGAAATTAAGGCCTCCATGCAGATGCCCAGAAAATCAAGGTGTTTTCCATGAGGGTATCACTGTTGATTGCATTCCTGTGCATGGCTGTTCTGTGCAGCCAACTGTAGGTGAACCTGCTGTGGCAGGGGGTTGGACTCGATCTCTAGAGGTCCCTTCCAACCCCTATCATTCTCTGATTGTGACTGCAGTACAAAAAGCTCAGATTCTGCCTCCTCCATCTGCAGTCAGCATGGCTGTGCTGCTACCAGTCACAGGCTCACAGGATGTCAGGGGTTGGAAGGGATCCAAAGAGATCATCAAGTCTAACCCCCCTGCCAGAGCAGGACCTGCACCAGTGGTGCAGCTATGCAGATTTTTCCCCTCTTTGTCCCTTGCCAGCCAATGACAAGGAAATGTAAATTTCTATTTTTTTGGGGAATATTTAGATTGGGGTTTAATCATGCTAATGGCTGTTCCAAGTCATTTATAACATACTTGTGTAGCACATTCAGTGCTAACCAAGTTTGAACAAGGCTAAGTGCAGGGTACTGCTCTTTGGCCACAACAACCCCAGGCAGTGCTACAGGCTGGGGACAGAGTGGCTGAGAGCAGCCAGGCAGAGAGGGACCTGTGGGCACTGGTTGACAGCTCAGTATGAGCCAGCAGTGTGCCCAGGTGGCCAGGAAGGCCAATGGCATCCTGTCCTGGATCAGGAACAGTGTGGCCAGCAGAACCAAGGAGGTTATTCTGCCCTGTGTTCAGCACTGCTCAGGCCACACCTTGAGTGCTGTGTCTGGTTCTGGGTCTCGCAATTCAGGAGAGATGTTGAGGTGCTGGAAGGTGCCCAGAGAAGGGCAGCAAGGCTGGGGAGGGCCTGGAGCACAGCTCTGTGAGGAGAGGCTGAGGGAGCTGGGGGTGTGCAGCCTGCAGAAGAGGAGGCTCAGGGCAGAGCTCATTGCTCTCTGCAGCTCCCTGAAGGGAGGTTGTGGCCAGCTGGGGTTGGGCTCTGCTGCCAGACACCCAGGGACAGAATGAGGAGACACAGCCTCAAGCTGTGGCAGGGCAGGTTGAGGCTGGATGTTAGGAGGAAGTTGTTGCCAGAGAGAGTGATTGGCATTGGAATGGGCTGCCCAGGGAGGTGGTGGAGTCCCCGTGCCTGGAGGTGTTTAAGAGGAGGCTGCATGAGGCGCTCAGTGCCATGGTTTAGTTCATTAGAAGGGTTGGGTGGTAGGTTGGACACAGTGATCCTAGAGGTCTTTTCCAAGCTGGTTAATTTTGTGATTCTGTGAGTGGATATTCTTGTGGAGCTGAGGAGCAGCTACAGAATCATAGAACTGTTTTGGTCAGAAAAGACTTCTAAGATCATTGAGTCCAACCAGAGGTGTCCTGGGTGCCGTTGGAGCAGTTTTTCTTCCCAAGAGATGCTTTTTGAGGCCAGGAAAAAATGAAACGCTGCTCAAAGGAAGAGTAAGCCCTGACTTGGGGAAAAAAAACAGAACAAAACCCCCAGAACAAACAACAAAACCCTGACAAAACAGACCACATTTTAATCTATTTAAAAACCCAAACACCAGGTCCATTTCTTATGCAGCTTGTCTCTGCCAGGCCAAGCTGTGCACAAAATGTTTTTGCACTGGAGAAATCCAGGCAGGTTGCTGGATGTGTGGGGTCATGGAGTACTCTCTTTGCAGTGGCAAGAAAAAAGAAAAAAGTACAATTTGTCTTCATCTTTCAGTTCCTAAGAGCAGCCTGACAGGCAGACAGGCAGTTTGAGAGACAGGAGCATTCATAAGAACAAAAGATCTGCAAAGAATTGCAACCTTTGAGGTTGTTGTGCTGTGATGAAGTTGGTGTATCAGTGTCCTAGCCCTGAACTAAATGTGTGACCCAGCAGCAGGCACCTGCAGACAGCTTTATGGATAGTCACAGATAAGAGTGTGCATTACTGACACCAACTCATACAGCCAGGATGATAGTAGGATTTTGGAGCTCCTGGAAAATCCAGAATCATAGACTCAGTCAGGGTTGGAAGGGACCACAAGGATCATCTAGTTCCAACCCTCCTGCCATGCCCAGGGACACCCTACCCTAGATCAGGCTGCCCACAGCCTCTGCCAGCCTGGCCTTACACACCTCGAGGGATGTGGCCCCAGCCAGCCCCCTGGGCAACCCATTCCAGGGCCTCACCACTCTCATGGTGAAGAACTTCCTCCTCACCTCCAATCTGAATCTCCCCACCTCCAGCTTTGCTCCATTCCCCCTAGGCCTGTCACTACCTGATAGCCTATAAAGTCTCTCCCCAGCTTTTTTTGTAGGTCCCCTTCAGATCCTGAATGGCCATCAGAAGGTCCCCTGGGAGCCTCCTCTTCTCCAGCCTGCACAGCCCCAACTCTTTCAGTCTGTGCTCACAGCAGAGGTGCTGCAGCCCTCTGAGCATCCTCGTGGCCCTAAATCTTTAACTGCCTGACATCTCCTCAGTCAATCTGTGATGCAGGAAATATCTGAAAATGCTGTTTCAGGGTGTAGTAGAAGACAGCAAACGTGAAGATGGCTGCTAATTAGTTTTCAAACAAATACTCAGTTAGCATCCAGTCTCAGTCTCCATCTGTCTGTGGGCTGAAAGCTCCTCAGGACAGGCTGTGTTTTCACCTTGAAAGTAAGGGCTGCATTTTGAGTGTTGCATAAGGAGAAAGCATCAGTGATGAGTAACTTCAGTGTGCTGCTATCAAGAACATCTCAAGTTAAATGTGACTGTAATTCCTTGAATTTGTCAGTCCTGAAATCCCAGCTGTATTCCAGCACCAAATGGTCAGGCTGTGCAACAGCTGGGCATGAAGCATCTCTAAACATTTGTGTTTGTGTGTGTCCTGTCTAAAGAGCTACTTCATTATATTACAGAATCCCAGCGTGGTGGGGGTTGGAAGGGACCTCCGGAGATCATCCAGTCCAGCTAGGGCAGGGTCACTCACAGCAACTTGCTCAGGTGGGTTTGGAATCTCCAGGGGAGACTCCACAACCTCTCTGGGCAGCCTGCTCCAGTGCTCCCTGACAGCAAAGAAGTTTCTTCTTGTGTTTACAGAATCACAGAATATGTTTGGTTGGAAGAGACCCTCAAGATTATCCAGCCCAACCTTCAACCTAACACTGAAAGGTCAACACTAAACCATGTCCCTAAATGCCTGGTCCACTTAGAGATCTCCAGGGAGAGTGATTCCACCACTGCCCCTGAATATTAGGAAGAAATTCTTTCCAGTGAGGGTGGTGAGACCCTGGAACAGGTTGCCCAGGGTGGATCACACAATCACAGGACGTTAGGCATGAGAAGGGACCCAAGGAGATCATCGAGTCCAACCCTCCCCTGCCAGAGCAGGACCAGACAGTCTAGCACAGATCACAGAGGAACACATCCAGACAGGCCTTGAAAGGCTTCAGAGGAGGAGACTCCACAACCTCTCTGGGCAGCCTGTGCCAGTGCTCTGGGACACTCCCAGTCAAGAATTTGCCCCTTGTGTTGAGGCAGAACCTCTTTTGCTGTGACTTAACACCCATTGCTCCCTCCCATGGTGGACGCTCCCTCCCTGGAGGCATTCAGGGCCAGGCTGGATGAGGCTCTGGGCAACCTGTGCTAGCAGGAGGTGTCCCTGCCCATGGCAGGGGGCTCAAAATAAGATCACTTCCAACCCAACCCATTCTGTGATTCTGTGACCCAGCCATACTGTGTCAGTGTATTCTCAGGTGCTGTTATGTTTAAGATCTTGGAGTTCAGCTCCACAGTCAAGGAAGATTTTGTCTGCATTGGCAGATGATGCAGTAGAGGAGGGATAGATGACCCAAGGGAAAAGGCTGATACAGAAGAGTCTTTTTGCAGTCTTTGGCTTTTCCATTTGAGTAGCTCTGGTCTGCTCCTATGGCCTGAGCACCATCAGTGGTTGAGGTATGATAGCACTGCAGTGGAGCTGCCATTCCTTTCTCACTCGGTGCAACTGCTTAAGCACTTTTAATTACCAATAGCAGTGAATCAGGAGGAAAAGAAGCTTTCTTGCAAATTAGACATCCATAAAGCAAGGGTAAACAAAGGTGCCTTTTGTATGTGCAAGCCTTTTTTTTTTGTTTTTCCCCTCCTCCTCCATGACAATGTTGCAAGCCAGTGAGTGAGTGTCTGCAAATTAATGATGCAGATGTGATAGATGAATATTAGGTGGCAAGAGCCTACCATAAAAACAACAAATGAAAAGAGCATAATCTACTTTATAGCACTGACTTATCATAGAATCATAGAATGGTTTAGGTTGGAAGAGACCGCAAGGCTCATCCAGTTCCAACCCCCCTGTGCCATAGGCAGGGACACCTCCCACTAGAATAGGTTGCTAAGGTCTCATCCAACCTGGCCTTGAACATTTCCAGGGCGGGAGCAGCCACAACCTCCCTGGGCAACCTGTGCCAGTGTCTCACCACCCTCACTCCAAACAACTTCCTCCTAACATCCAGTTTCAGTCTCCCCTCTTACAGTTCAAACCCATTCCTCCTCATCCTGTCACTACATGACCTTGTGAATAGTCCCTCCCCAGCCCTCCTGTAGGCCTCCTTCAGATACTGGAAGGCTATTCCAAGGTTTCCTGGCAACCTTCTCTTCTCCAGGCTGCAGAGTCCCAACTCTCTCAGCCTGTCCTCATAGCAGAGACTTTTCTGGGCAGCCAGCAGTGGCAAGCCATGAAATAATGATGCTGGATTTAAGGCCCTGTTAAAAAACACATCCTGAAATGTATGGATCCAGCAAAAGTGCAATTGGTGGAGCGTTGAGGACTTTATGGCAAAGGACAGGCTGTTCCTGTGAGCAGAGCTGAATTTCCATTAGTTTCATGTTTTCTCACACTTCAAATATTAGCTTAAATTCTTAATTGGATTATTTTTTCCCCCTGCTCTCTGCTTGAAAGCACTAAAGCCCCATGTAACATGCTGCACCTTAATGAGGTTTTCCTCCTCTAATTCCTTATCTCGCTGCCTGCGACATCAGAAGGACTTGGCATTTAGGGATGTGTTGGGAGTGAGAGAAGCTGCTCTGAGGGTTCATGAGCAGAGCTCCTGGTAAGGAGCTGAAATGGACTTGGTGGATCTGACCTCCCCAAAGGGGCCAACCTGTCCTGGTGAAATGACTGCCATGGTCGTGGTATCATAGGGGTGTGGTGGTTTGCTGAAGTCTTGAGTTGGGTGATGGAGGTGATGATGGAATGACAGAGCTTGCCAGCAACTCCACCACCACAAAGGACAGGTTAGTCCCAAAGAGAGGGTTGCCCTGTCTCTTCCAGAGCTCAGAGCTCTCCTCTTTGAGAAGCAGCATGTTCTAGGTGTGGTGGTTTAGCAGTTACCTGCCCCTCCTCTACCCCCACTTTGAAATAACCCAGGCTAGGACTCAGTTGGCTGGAAGTTAAGGAATGAAGCTTTATATTTACAGCTTTGCACAATATACAAGCAGATATTTACAATGCATAACAGATATTTACAGATATATACAGTAAAGAGTTAATACAGAAACACCACAGCCCTCCCAGAGATCAAAAATCCCTAAGAGGGGTTTCTAACCACCCCTACCACCTTCCTCCCTTCCCCAATCTTATCTCACCAGCTGTTAATGCAGCAGATAGATGAAGGTAGATCAGCCAGGGGGATTAGCAGTAGGAAAAGAAGTTAGTGGAATTATTCAGAATCAGCTACAAAAGGCAGGGAGAAAGGAGCCATGCAAAAGCAGCCACAGCTCAAAGAGGTCTGAAGCTGTCTGACTTATCTATATTTGGGTTACAACTCTTAAAACAATTATTTTTTTCTTTCTCAGTAAAACTGAGAGTGAAGTAACATCATTTGTTTTCATTTCTCAGCCTATAGCCTAATATCTCATTCAAATCCCCCAATTATTTCAAACCAGCACATTAGGGTTGGGTGAAAGTAAGTTGTCAGGAAATTCTGCTTCTCCTTTGGAAGAATGCTCTATGCAAAAGCTCACTCCTCTCTTCCCAGGCAGGATTTTGTCTCTTCCATTTCTAGAGCTTTGTTCAAATTAACCTTTTCCCTTTCCAAAGGGCCCCGTTAAGTTTTGATACTGCGATCACTTAATCTCCCAAGCAATTTCATACCTTTGTAAATATTCTGCTGTGAAGTTCTTTTCATGTAAATATTTACTAGCTAGAAGATGGCAGGTTTCATGCCAGGTATGAACAGGTGACTCCAGAACCTAATTATTCTCTTCTTTTACTGTCATGGTGCTTATTAATTAATTTAATGCTTGAAATATTCTTTAAAAAAATAAAACCACCCAAACAGTAAGTGCTGATTACCTCAAATGCCCACAGAGACTTTAAACTGTCACTTCAAAGCAGCTTTAGAAGGCTCTGGGACTGTCACACTGCTGCTTGCTTCTCCCCAAACCTCTTCTCTCTCCTTCAGATCTGCACATCCCCTGGTTCTGGCTGGTCTGAATGTGTCCTCTCTTATTCTCCTGAACTTTAGTGTTGACTATTGGTCTTGAGTTCAATAACACCAACCAAACAGATTGTGACCAATGTTGTACATTTCCGGCTTCTTCTTTGAGAGAGGAGATTACTGGAGAGAGTCCAGTAAAGGCTGTGAAGATGCTGAGGGGCTGAGCAACTCTGTGAGGAGGAAAGGAAGTGGTTGGGGGCACAACTCTGGAGGTGTTTAAGGCCAGGCTGGATGAGGCTCTGGGCAGCCTGATGTAGGCAAGGGTGTCTCTGCCCGTGGCAGGGAGATTGGAACTGGATGTGGTCCCTTCCAACCCTGACTGATCCTCTTCTATGGTTCTATGAAAGGCTGAGACACCTGAGGCTGATGAGCCTTGAAAAGAGCAGCCTCAGAGGGGATCTGATCCGTGGTCAGCAAGAGCTAAAGGGTAGAGGGTAAGAAGGATGGGCACAGATGCTTCTCTGTGGTGATAGGGACAGGACAAGGAGCAATTGGCACAAACTGGAACCCAGAAGGCTCCATCTAAAGAGAAGGAGAAACTTTTTTGGTGTGAGTGTGCTGGAGCCCTGGAGCAGGCTGCCCGGAGAGTTTGTGGAGCCTCCTTTTCTGGAGACATTCCAACCTCACCTGGCCATTGTGACCCTGGACAAGCTGCTGTTGGTGCCCCTGCTTTAGCACAGGGGTTGGACTGGATGAGCTCCAGAGGACCCTTCCATCCGCTGGTTCCATCAGTTAGAGCAACACGTAGTGTGTCTTTGCCAACGTGTTCACTCGTGGTATTTTCTTGTTGCCTGTTACTAATGTTAGTGGATGTTACAACTGAGGAAAGAATTTTCCCTGGTCAGAGATTCCAAGGCTCAGTTTGTTTCCGCTAAAACATTTCATTGTGCAATTTTACAGGACAATTAGGAACGAGAATGGTCCTGAAGCTTTGATTAAAACCTGACAGCTGAATGAAACACGCTGGTGCCAGCAAACCTCTGAACTGCCAGGGATGATACATGTGTAGTTTAGAGCCAAATATGGAGGAAGTCATTAAGAAAGTTAAAAATCCACATTTCAGAAGCAGGTTTGTTGTGGTAATTAAGAAGAATGCTTTAAAACACAGTGATGGTTGTGGCTGGGGAGAGCTGTAGGCTGCAGGTTGTTTTTAAAGGCACTCTGTTCTGGTAGAATCAATAAAACATCCCATGATGTGCACCAGGAAATAATTAAACTTGACCTATTGACTTCTAAAGACGAGGAGCTTGTTCTTTAGGATGAGTTTTGTCTGTGCAACCTAATCCTTTGGTGAGTGTGTTGGGTTGTTGTGAAGTGCTTGATGGACCAGAAATGATGGTGCAAAGAGCTTGACCTTTGTTCCCAGCTCTGCTCTTTCCCTTGCATTGCTGTTTACTGCCATTACTTAATTAGCAAATGTTACAGCAGCAGCAGAGGGGAGCTTGGCAGTAGCTGAGTTTCACAGATGTGTTTATGTAAAATAAAACAAAGAGGAAACAACTCTCCCTCAGCCTCCAGTAGTTTGGTAAATTGTTGTTGTGTAACGCAAACACTGGGCTGGAACAACCTGCAGCAGAGCCTTGTGGCTTTTCCCTGACTACTGTGGATATGGAGGTAGAACAATCCCAGCAGGGTGGGAGCTGGAAGTGCCTCTGGAGATCATCCAGTCCAACCCCCATGCCAAAGCAGGGGCACCCGCAGCAGCTTGCTCAGGATCACAGTGTCCAGATGGGTTTGGAATCTCTCCACAGAAGGAGACTCCACAACCTCTCTGGGCAGCCTGCTCCAGGCATCCAGCACCTTCACAACAAAGAATTTTCTCCTCCCATTCAGAGTGAGCTTCCTGGGTTCCAGTTTGTGCCTGTTGCCCCATGTCCTGTCTCTAGGCACAACTGAGAAGAGTCTGTCCCCATCCTCTTGTACCATGCTCTCTAGATACTGAGCAGCACTCAGAAGGTCAGAGAATGGTTTAGGTTAGAAGGGAGCTCAAAGCTCAGGCAGTTCCAAACCCCCTGTGCCATAGGCAGGGACACCTCCCACCAGAACTAGAACAGGTCACTCAAGGCCTCATCCTTGATTTGAACAGGATGTTAGGAAGAAATTCTTCACAGTGAGGGTGGTGAGGCACTGGAACAGGTTGCCCAAGGAAGTTGTGGCTGCTCCCTCCCTAGATGTGTTCAAGGCCAGGCTGGGTGAGGTCTTCAGTGACCTGATCTAGTGGGAGGTGTCCCTGCCTAATGGCACAGGGGGGTTGGAACTGGCTGAGCTTTGAGGTCTCTTCCAACCTAAACCATTCTATGATTCATGCAGCCTGGCCATGAATACCTCCAGGGAGGTTGTGGAGCACAGAATCCACCTGCAGGGTGGTTTTCTGAACTAAATTGACGTTGTTGTATTGGTGGAACTGTCTGGCTGCTGGTTCTCATACACCAGGCTGCCATGCCTGGAGCACAGGCAGTGTGGAAAAAGCATGAGAGGAAACACAAAGGTTTCAGTTAGGAGTTGCTTACTCTGGTGTGTGAAAATGGCAGTGCTCTGTGTGAAACTTGTGCTTCCCTGGCCTGCTCTAGAATGGGGTGAGGAAATGTCAGCTGTCACTTCTGACTCCGTGGCCATCAGATCAATTGAAGTTTGTGGGTTTGGTTCCCAGTCAAGCATTAGTAACATCAGCACTTGGCAGTTGAGACTGGCATCCTTGCTAATTGCAGGGCTGTGTCCTAGCTGGCTTACAGTGAGAGTTTCTTTGTTGGAATAAGCATGGAATTATAAAGTGGTTTGGATTGGAAAGGGACCCTTAAGATCATCACTGCTGTGGGCAGGGGCACCTCTCACTAGCCCAGGTTGCTTAAGGCCTTGAACACCTCCAGGGAGGGGGCATCCACAACCTTCTTGGGTAATCTCAAGTCCTTCCCCAGCTCTCCTGTAGCCCTTCAGGTGCTGGAAGGCTGCTGTAAAGTTTCCCTGAGTCTCTCTTATCCAGGCTGAACAGCCCCAACTCTCTCAGCCTGTCCTCAAAGGGAAGGTGCTGCAGTCCTCTGAGCATCTTCATGGCCTTCTTAGAATCGTAGATCCCTCCTAGAAGCCTTCCATTACCTGAAGAATCATAGAATCAGTCAGGGTTGGAAGGGACCACAAGGATCAGCCAGTTCCAACCCCCCTGACATGCCCAGGGACACCCTACCCTAGATCAGGCTGCCCACAGCCTCTGCCAGCCTGGCCAAAAACACCTCCAGGGATGTGGCCCCAAACACCTCCCTGGGCAACCCGTTCCAGCCTCTCACCAGTCTCATGATGAAGAACTTCCTCCTCACCTCCAATCTGAATCTCCCCACCTCCAGCTTTGCTCCATTCCCCCTAGTCCTATTACTCCTTGATAGCCTGAAAAGTCCCTCCCTAGCTATTTTGTAGGCTCCCTTCAGATACTCTTCTGAAGATTCACCTGAATAACTTCACAGTTGAGTTGCTTAGATTTCTGCTCTGGAGTTTCACATATTCTGCAGGGTTTTTTTTTTTCTGTCAGCCTCCAGCATGAGTCTTTGAAATGCTTCCTGTGAAGTAGTCACGTTTCAGTGGATATTTGCTGTTGAGGTGACCATGTATGTTCCTCAAACATTCTGTGTGGCTGAAGTTTGAGATGTACAGCCCAAACCTAACCCTAGTGAAAACAGATGGAGCTGACCCACTTTTTAGGATTTGTCTCCACACTTGTCTTTAACCTCCTTGTAATTCACACTTTACTCTCTGCTTTGAGTTAGCTGCTTCTGCAGTTACTTCACCTGCTGATGGGTGTTAAAATGTGATTGCTGTTGGCAGTCTGAGTTTGTAGCACAGCAGCTGAAACTCCTGAACTGCTAACCCAGCCGTGAGGTTGTTCATCACGTTGGGTTTCTTTTATTTTGAGGTCTATATGGGATCACTTCAGTTTAAGCTCAGTTGAGTGTGGTGGGCTGAGCACATCTAATTCAAGCTAGCAAGGCTGTAGTGAATCATAGAACGGCTTAGGTTGAAAGGAACCTCAGAGATCATCTGCTCTAACCTCCCTGCCACAGGTATGCCTCTCAGCTAGACTCTTTTGCTCAAGGACTCACCCATCCTGGCCTTGAACATCCACAACTGCTCTGGGCAACCTGTTTCAGAGTGTCACCACCCTCATACTGAAGAACTTCTTCCTAAGATCTAGTCTAAACCTGCTCTCCCTTGTCTTCAAACCATTACCCCTTGTCCTATCGCTGGACACCCTTATGAAAAGTCTTTCTTCAGTTTTCCTGTAGGAATCCTTCAGGTATTGGAAGGCAGCTATAAGGTCATAGAATCATAGAATGGTTTAGGTTGGAAGAGACCTCAAAGATCAGCGAGTTCCCATCCCCCCTGTGCCATAGGCAGGGACACCTCTCACTAGATCAGGACGCTCAAGACCTCATCCAGCCTGGCCTTGAACACCTCCAGGGAGGGAGCAGCCACAACCTCCCTGGGCAGGGAGGTGGACCTCTAGGTCCACCTAGAGTTTTCTCCAGGATGAACAACCCCAGCTCTTTCAGCCTATCCTCATAGCAGAGGTGCTTCTTTGTGTCCTTCCTTTGGACTTCTCCAACAGTTTTATGTCTTTCTGATGATGGGGACACCAGAACTGGACACAGTATTTAGGCTGAGGTGTCTCATGAAGCTCTTTTCACATATTTTCAAGGTCTTCAGTTTCAGGCACTACTAGAGCCACAAACAGAGTGCTTTAAGAGGCTGTTGGTCTGTAATACCCTTCCAGCAGCACCTAGCTCAGCTTTTTTCTTTGCTGGTTGTTCCACCAATCTCAGACCTGCTTGCTTCCCATTTGGGAGGATGAAGAAACAATGTGAACTTGAGGAAACAAATGAAAAATGATGCTTGTAAAGAAGTACTTTGCAGTTTTTGTAACTCATGTGTATTTGTTTAATGCTTAATTAAAACTCACTGATGTTTTTGCGTCCTCACTGAAACACAGAATCACAGAATGTTAGGGGTTGGAAGGGACATCCACAGATCATTGAGTCTAACCCCTCCTGCCCAAGCAGGATCACCTAGGGCAGGTCACACAGGAATGCAGCCAGGTGGGTTTTGAAAATCTCCACAGGAAGAGACTCCACAACCTCTCTGGGCAGCCTGCTTCAGAGCTCTGTCAGCCTCAACATAAGGAAGTGCCTCTTTTTGTTGAGGTGCAGCCTCCTGTGCTTCAGCTTGAACCTGTTGATCCTTGTATCACTGGGCACAATCAAAAAGCCCTTTCATCTTGACACCCACTGCTCACATATCACTGAACTGAGGGCCCCCAACATGAGAGACACAAAATTGTTGGAGCACATCCAGAGGAGGCCACAAAGATGATTAGGGAGCTGGAGCACCTCTGCTGTGAAGATAGGCTGGGAGAGCTGGTGCTCCTCAGCCTAGAGAAGAGAAGGCTCCAGGGACACCTTAGAGCTGTATTTCAGTATTTGAAGGGGGCCTACAGGAAGGCTGGGGAGGGACTGTTTAGAAGAGCCTGTAATGGTAGGATGAATGGCAATGGTTTGAAGCTGGAGCAGGGGAGATTCAGGTTGGATATCAGGATGGAGTTCTGCACAATGAGAAGGGTGAAATCTTTCAACAGGCTGCCCGGAGACATGATTGAGCCTCCATCCCTGGAGCCGTTCAAGATCAGACTTGATGTGGCCATGGCAGGGGAGATTTAGGTTGGATATCAGAATGAAATTCTGCACAATGAGAAGGGTGAAATCTTGGAACAGGCTGCCCAGAGACATGATTGAGCCTGCATCCCTGGAGACATTCAAGATCAGACTTGATGTGGCCATGGGCAGCCTGCTCTAGTTGGAAGTGTCCCTGCTGCCTGCAGAGGGGTTGGCCAAGATGACCTTTGGGGGTCCCTTCCAACCCAACACAATCTGTGGATATGTGGTTTAGAGGGTCTGCAAGTAATGATCTTCCAGAAGAATACTCTAATTTACATTTAGGCTTTGCCTGGGCTCTGATGAGGCTTGCTGAGCAAATAAATTAAAAAAAATAAATTCCAGCTTGCTGATTTTTTTTTTCACAGAAGAGTTTTAATCAGTTCTTCTTTGCCCTTACCTTGTTTCTAAGGATATTGTATCAGGTACCATTGCCAATCATTGTTATTCCTGAAAAAGGTAAACCAGGCTGCTCATCTCTCTTTTTTTTTTTTTTAATTTGCCTTTTTTTTTGTCTTTTAATCCCTCATCCCACTCTAGTTTTGGCAAGCAGTCTGGAGGAAAGCGAGGATGCGAGTGTATCATATTGGAGCCTTCAGAAATGATTGTGGTAAGACTTATTCTTATTATTCTTATTATTCTTATTATCCTTCTTCTTCTTATTATTATTGGTTTTGTTATCCGTTTGGTTTTTTGTTGTTGGGGTTTTTGTGGGTTTTTTTGTTGTTGTTGTTGTTTTTTTCCCCCCAATGTATTTAAAGCTATTGCTGCTTTCAGCAAATCCTTTCTGTCTTCCAGCAGAAGGCACATTGTAAAGCATTCCATAAAGCTGCAGCAGAATTGCCTTGATTTCAATTATACCTATGGCTGCTATCGGAGCGGCAGTAGCTATGTAAATTTAATCTGGATGGGTAAATGATGATGATTAGGTCATTCTTCCTCAAATTATGCTTACTTGAGCTTCCAGAGCCAACCAGTTAGGGCTGAGTTGAGTGTTCCTGAGTCATAGAATCATAGAATGGTTTAGGTTGGAAGAGACCTCAAAGATCAGCCAGTTCCAACCCCCCTGTGCCATAGGCAGGGACACCTCCCACTAGATCAGGACGCTCAAGACCTTATCCAGCCTGGTCTTGAATACATCCAGGGAGGGAGCAGCCACATCCTCCCTGGGCAACTTGTTCCAGTGCCTCGCCACCCTCACTGTGAAGAATTTCCTCCTAACATCCCCTTTAAATCTCCCCTCGGCCAGTTTGAACCCATTCCCCCTCGTGCTGTCATTACAAGACCTTGTGAATAGTTCTTCCCCAGCCTTCCTGTAGGCCCCCTTCAGATACTGGAAGGAGCATAAGAATGAAGGATCAGATTTTTCAGCTCAGTTGTCACCAAACTTTTCCACAGGGTCACTCAGGTTGGGAAAGACCCTTGAGATCATCAGTTCCAACCACTTGCCCTGCTCTACCAACTTTACCACTAAACCATATTGCCAAGTGCTGGGTTTCCTTCTGCTTCTTGAAACCACCAAGTTCACAGAATCACAGGATGCACTGAGTTGAAAGGGACCTCTAGAGGTCATCCAGTCCAGTTTCTGCAGTAAGCAGGGATGTCCAGTATTATTCATAGAATCATAGACTCAGTCAGGGTTGGAAGGGACCACAAGGATCATCTAGTTCCAACCCCCCTGCCATGGGCAGAGACACCCTACCTTAGATTAGGCTGGACAGAGACTTATCCAGCCTGGCCTTAAACACCTCCAGGGATGTGGCCCCACCCAGACCCCTGGATAACCCATTCCAGGGCCTCATCACTGTCATGGTGAAGAACTTCCTCCTCACATCCAATCTGAATCTCCCCAGCTCCAGCTTTGCCCCATTATTCAATGTGTTTGGACCAGTATTAGTCAATGTATTCATTAATGACCTGGCTGAGGGCACAGAGTGCACTGTCAGCAAGTTTGCTGAGGACACCAAGCTGGGTGGAGAAGCTGACACACCACAGAGTTGTGCTGCCATCCAGAGAGTCTTAGGTAGGCTGAGGGTTGGACAGGGAGAAACTTCATGAAGTTCAACAGGGACAAGTGTTGAGTCATGCACCTGGGAAAGAGCAAGCCCAGGGATCTGTACAGGTTGAGGATTGACCTGCTGGAGAGCAGTGAAGGGGAGAATGACTTGGCAGTCCTGGTGGATGGAAGGATGGCTGTGAGCCAGCTGTGTGCTCTGGTGGCAAGGAAGGCCAATGCTATTCTGGGGTGTATTAGAAGGGCTGCAATTAGTAGGTCAAGAGAGGTTCTCCTGCCCCTCTACTCTGCCCTGGTGAGGCCTCATCTGCAGTATTGTATCCAGTTCTTGACCCCCCCCCNGTCCAGCATAAAGCCATAAAAATGATCTAGGAAGTTGAACATGTACCTTGTGAGGACAGCCTGAGGGAGCTGGGGCTTTTTAGCTTGGAGAGGAGATGACCAAGGAGTGACCTCATTCATTTTTATAAATGTATGCAGGGTGAGTGGCAGGAGGCTGGAGCCAGGCTCTTCTTTGTGATGCCCAGTGACAGGACAAGGGGCAGTGGGTGGAAGTTGAGGCATAGAAGGTTCCATGTGAACCTGAGGAAGAAGTTTTTCCATGTGAGGGTGACAGAGCACTGGAACAGACTGCCCAAGGGGGTGGTGGAGTCTCCCTCTCTGGAGATGTTCAAGACTCACCTGGATGTGTTCCTGTGTGATCTGCTATAGGAGATCCTGCTCTGGCAGGGGAGCTGGACCAGATGATCTTTCAAGGTCCCTTCCATCCCGCCCCTGACATTCTGTGATCCCCAAGTAGATGAGGTTGCTCAGAGCTGCATCAAGTGCTTGCAGGTAATAACTCAGTCCTCCCCAGGCTGATGTTCACATGCTGTCAGCAGCTGGAATGTCAGGGTTGCTCAGTGCAGACCAACGTTGTACTCCGGTAGCGTGGTTGGGGAGTGGAGGTTGCATTTCAGCTTTGATCTTAGGAGATGTTAATGGAGCTGGAAGAGAAGTGGTTGTGGTTCCAAGAAGCCACGTGTCTGTTAAGCAGGCTCACATCTCTCTGCTATTGATTTGGTTCCTTACATATGATGTGGTAACATGAAAACCAGGATTCGATGATGTCTTTTCCTCCCCGAGTATGTGAACGTTCAGCTCCTATGAGAAATGCTTCTCATTACAGCAGCAGCTGAGGATGTCAGCAGCATCCTGTACAGAATGAAGTTTGGTGTCCTTCCTGCCATTCTGTCTGTGCAGTATCAGCCTGATTCTGCTCAGGGGCTTTGATAGCATCAGTAATATGCTCATTGCTGCAGCAGGTGTTTTAATCTGCAGTCTGCTATGTCACGAAGGAAGCACAGGTAGGAATGCAAGAAGCCTATCTCAGCCCTGCAGTGAGATCTGTGTATTCCCAGTTACCCAGCTGGAGTTTAGTGGGGGAGATTGATGCCCTGAGGGACACCACAGGACTGCTTGGGTGAGGAGATGTGCAGCCATGTCAATGCCCCAGGCACTCTGGTTTGCCACCTCTGCTTTTGCATTTTTACCTGTTGGCTGCTGCTGCCAGGATTTGGTGTGCTGAGACCTTGGGTAATGAAGAGTCTGAGATGCTGAGGGGCCTGGAGCATCTCTGTGAGGAGGAAAGGTTGAGGGACCCAGATCTGTTTAGCCTGGAGAAGAGCACCCTGAGAGAGGCAAGGGACCAGACTGTTTTCAGTGGTGTGGACTTGATTGTGCTTGGAATCTCTCTGGAGGAGACTCCACAGCTTCTCTGGGCAGCCTGTTCCAGGGCTCCAGCACCCTCACACCAGAGCAGTTTCTCCTCCTCTTCAGATGAAACCTCCTGGTTTCCAATTTGTGTCTGTTGCTCCTTGTCCTGTCCTGGCCACCACTGAGAAGAGTCCAGCCCCATCCTCTTCACCTTTGCCTTGAAGATATTGGCAAGATCTCCATAAATAAAAGAGTAGTTTCTGTATAGTCTGTGCTACCAGTGAGAAACTGCACTTTCTTTAGACATTCTACGAAGAGATTAGAACTTTGTGTGTGTGTAACTTAAGGAGCTACAACTGTGATGAGGTTTGTTTTTATTTTTTTTCCAGGACATGCTGTCACAGTCTTTGGAGAAGCCAATGTTGGCCAAGTCAGCAATGTCAAACACTGCTGGGTGGTCCTTGTGGCAAGCTCACAGCCTGGACATTTTTTCCTCTGGATTTTTTCAGTGTCTTGAATTTTCTGCAATTGTAATTAAATGCCAGTGAAAGTCACTTGAGAGTATCATAAATCCTTTGCTGGGACTTCAGTGTGGGTTTTTTTGTTTTTTTTTTTTTTCTATAGGAAACCCAGGGAATTAAAAGTGCAAAAATTGCTTCTTTGTTATTTTTCCTGTTCATGTTTCAAAGGTAAATGTAGGTGAAGGTGCTATTACCTGTCACTTTCTAGGTAGGACTTCAAAGAGGGTGAGGAGAAAAAAAAAAAAAAGCATCAGTGAGTTGGTGTGCACCTTGCTAATGATCTACACTCACACAAGGTGTACTTGACTTTTCATTTCCTTGATTAATTCGTGCCAATTTATCTTAATTCTTTTATTTTCCCCTCTCTTTTTAATTTGCAACGTACTAATGAGGTTTAATACATAATGAATATTTATCTTCAAGCAGGAGAATTAGCTCCTCTAATGTAGTTAAAGGACACTGACTGATATTTTTCCTTCTTTTATTTTTTCCCCCCNGGTGAGGAGAAAAAAAAAAAAAAGCATCAGTGAGTTGGTGTGCACCTTGCTAATGATCTACACTCACACAAGGTGTACTTGACTTTTCATTTCCTTGATTAATTCGTGCCAATTTATCTTAATTCTTTTATTTTCCCCTCTCTTTTTAATTTGCAACGTACTAATGAGGTTTAATACATAATGAATATTTATCTTCAAGCAGGAGAATTAGCTCCTCTAATGTAGTTAAAGGACACTGACTGATATTTTTCCTTCTTTTA
>VWZI01005530.1:154591-169314 GCA_013396835.1 Psilopogon haemacephalus
CATGAGAGTGGTGAGAGGCTGGAATGGGTTGGCCCTGCAGGGAGGTGTTTGTGGCCAGATCCCTGGAGGTGTTTTTGGCCAGGCTGGCAGAGGCTGTGGGCAGCCTGCTCTAGGGTAGGGTGTCCCTGGGCATGGCAGGGGGATTGGAACTGGCTGATCCTTGTGGTCCCTTCCAACCCTGACTGATTCTATGATTCTTCCTGATAGCCTAAAAAGTCCTTCCCCAGCTTTTTTGTAGGTACCTCCTATTGATCTGAAAGAACTTCAAGTGACTTCCAGTGTGCCTCCAGCTGCCTTTTGTTTAAGCCTGGCTGCAGCATCAGCTGCCATCTGCCTATTTACATAACAGATTTGGTCTATTCTTCGTCTATATTTATTTATCTGACTCTGATTCTATTTTGAACGCAGATAAATTCAGATGAGGCTGTGCAAGTGCTCTGCAAGTGGTTCGAGTCTCTTGGTCTTGCTCTGGAGGATGATTCTCTTTGCAGCTCATTGCTTTTTAACGTGCTTCTGTCCACACTTCCTCTTTTTGACACCTTTAAAAGCTGCTTGACAGAATGCTGCCTTTATTAGCTAATGAATCAGGAGAGGATTTGGAGCTCGCTGCAGTCCATGAGTCTGGCTGTGTGCTCAGTGGGTACCGAAGTTAATGTTGTCGACAGCTTCCTGGAGGTGCTGTGCGATGCCAGGAGGTAGAATCACGGAATCGAATGGTTTGGGTTGGAAGGGACCTCAAAGCTCAGCCAGTTCCAACCCCTTGCCACAGGCAGGAACACCTCCCACAAGAGCAGGTCACTCAAGGCCTCACCCAGCCTGGTCCTGAACACCTCCAGGGAAGTTGTGGAGCACAGAACCACCCAATGTGATCAAGGACCACATTGGGTGATTCTGTCCTTCACAGCCTCCCTGGGCAACCTGTGCCAGTGTCTCACCACCCTCACTGCAAACAACTTCCTCCTAACATCCAGTTTCAATCTCCCCTCTGCCACTTTAAACCCATTTCTCCTCATCCTGTCATTACAAGACCTTGTCAGTAGTCTCTCCCCACCCTTTGTGTGGCACCTTTCAGACACTGGAAGGTCACTCCAAGGTCTCCTGGCAGCCTTCTCCTCTCCAGGCTGCAGAGCCCCAACTCTCTCAGCCTGTCCTCAGAGCAGAGCTGTTGCAGCCCTCTCAGCATCTTGGTGGCCTCCTCTGCACTGGCTCCAACACTTGCATGTGCTGCTTGTGCTGGGGGCTGCAGAGCTGCACACAGTGCTGCAGGTGGGGTCTGCCAAGAGCAGATAATGCAACTTTCCTTCTTCTTGACACTGTTTTTACAACAGAAGGATTTTCTCTGGTGTCTCCACCTCAGATTTTGTGCAGCTTAGTTCCCACCTCGCAGTTTGTGTGTAGTCAGGAGCCAGCAGTGTGTGCAGGAACCTCCTGCTCAGGACAGGGCTCCTGTAAAAGCCTGTGTGTGCAGGAACCTCCTGCTCAGGACAGGGCTCCTGTAAAAGCCTGTGTGTACAGTGGCTTGTTTGCAGCTCTGCTGACCTGCTGCCATTTCGAGTGTTTTTCCTCTGCGAGCAGAAAGAAGCTGCACCTGCAACGTGTTCACTTCCTGAGCAGACGACTCACAGGGTGGTTGTTGTGGCTTGCACCCGAAGATGAGCCTGCTGGGGTGCATGTAGGTGTGGCTGCAGAACCTGACACCCACCAGTGGAGGACATGTGGGGAAGAACAAGGCTGGAGACTGGTGCTGCTCTGGAAATGAAAATCACTGCCACGCTGCTCTTTGGGGATCAACCCTGGCATCACAGAACCAGGTTTGGTTGGAAAAAAAGCTTTAAGGTCATCCAGTCCAACCATTCTCTAACAAGTCTGGTCCTAAACCATGGCCCTCAGCACCACATCTCTGCCTCTTGTAAACACCTCCATGAGTCAGCCACCTCTGTGGGCAGCCTGTTCCAGCGTTTGAGAACCCTTTTAGTGAAGAAGTTTCTTCTAATGTGTAACCTAAACCTGACCTTGTGTGGCCTAAGTCTGTTTCCTCTTGTCCTATCACTTCCAATTCGGGAGAAGAGACCAACCCCCACCTGCTCCAACCTCCTTTCAGGGAGCTGTAGAAAGCAATTCTGTCTCCTCATAGCCTCCTTTTCTCCTGCAAGCTGAACAATCCCAAGTCCCTCAGCTGCTCCTCACTAGACCTGCTCATCAGACCCTTCAACAGCTTTGCTGCCCTTTCTCTGGAGCCACTCCAGGACCAAAACTGAACCCAGTGTTTGAGGTGTGGCCTCACGGGTGCCAAGTACAGAGGCATGATCATGTCCCTCCTCTGGCTGGCCACACTGTTGCTGACCCAAGCCAGGATGCTGCTGGCCTCCTTGGCCACCTGCTGCTGATTCATCTTCAGCCCACTGCCAACCAGCCAGCAGGAGATGATGTAGCAGTTCAGCATCTCTGTTGCAGGATGATGTCAGAGATGTCTGCTCAGTGTTGCTTCGCTGGTGAAGCTGTGAACAACCTCAGTGACATCCATCCTGGGAACCCATGCTCAGCTCACTCTGCTCTACCCAGACAGGTGCCCTCGGGCACGTCCCTTTGTGTTTTGAAGCCAGGGGAACAGTGCCAAATGCATGCTGGCTCATAATTTATTTTACATATTGATTTTGTCTGGTGGTTTTGTCAGCAGTGCTGCTCTCAAGGACTCCTTGAAAGCCTGTCACTGGTGATGATGGTCATTAACAGATCCTCAGGGTGCTGCACATTAAAAAGCTTCCCTAGGAATTTCTGTAGACCACTAGTGTCCTTCCCAAGCTGATTGATGAGCATCTGTAGCTTCCAAAAAGTAAGGACTTGGGTAGGCTGGGCACAGAATCAGAAAACACTGCAAGTAATGCCTGTTGGATAAAGCTGGTGGGTTTCAACTGAAAATTCCATAGGCACAATCTAGGTAACCTGTAAGCCCCAGTAAATCCCAGTTTACAGATAATGGAAGTGGTGGTAATGTTCAAAACTTACAGTCAGGAGTTTCCCTGAAGGTTTTACAGACCTGATGAGCAGTTTATGGTAGAAGCTTTGAATGACAGAACTCACATCTGCAGCTGCTGAACAGCATCTATGAGTGATGCACAAATGAAACTGCCCCAGACTGAAACTAGGGAGGATTTATTTTAAGTGAGCACCTGTGCTCAGTCAGATCTGGCTCAGGTCTGGGCTGTTGAGCCTGGAAAAGAGCAGCCTGAGAGGGGATCTTCAGAATGCTTAGCAAGAGCTAAAATGTGGAGGGCAAGAAGATGGGGCCAGACTCTTTTCAGCAGTACCTAACAACAGGACAAGGGGCAACAGGCACAAGCTGGAACCCAGGAGGTTCCATCAGAACAGGAGGAGAAACTTGATTGGTGTGAAGAGCAGGCTGCCCAGAGAGGTTGTGGAGTCTTCTTCTCTGGAGAGATTGCTGTCTACAGCTACCTGAAGGGAGGTTGTAGCCAGGTGGGGTTGGGCTCTGCTCCCAGGGAGCCAGCAACAGTACAAGGGGACACAGCCTCAAGCTGTGCCAGGGGAGGTATAGGCTGGATGTTAGGAGAAAGTTGTGCACAGAGAGAGTGATTGGCATTGGAATGGGCTGCCCAGGGAGGTGGTGGAGTCACTGTCCCTGGAGGTGGTTAAGAAAAGCCTGGATGGGGCACTTAGTGCCATTGGAAAGGGCTGGATGATAGGCTGGACTTGATCTTGGAGGTCTCTTCCAACCTGGCTTACTCTATTCTATTCTATTCTATTCTATTCTATTCTATTCTATTCTATTCTATTCTATTCTATTCTATTCTATTCTATTCTATTCTATTCTATTCTATTCTATTCTATTCTATTCTATTCTATTCTATTCTATTCTATTCTATTCCAACCTCCCCATGCCATTGTGATCCTGGCCAGGCTTCTGTGGGTGCCCCTTTTTATCAGGGGGATTGGACAAGATGATCTCCAGAGGTACCTTCAAGTTCCCATGATAGGATTCTGTGAAACCTGGCTGCTAGCAGTAACCTGCAGCCCTTATCATTGCCTCTGGAAAGCCTTTGGTGGTGAGCATGGCAGCATGTTGGGCTGCAGGATGGATGCAGGATGGACTGCTCTCCCAGTTTTGGTCCTGGGATGAGACAGTGAGTTGCTGTTGGGAAAAGCTGTATTGTGAGGCTGCTAGCAGGGCTGACTTGCCCATCTTTCTGCAGGGCTTCAGCTTTCACCTTCATACAGCTGAAGAAGCAGCTAATTTTGGCCACATGGACAGACATATTCTGCCAACTGCTTTAAAGAAGTTTTCTCTCTCTCTTTTTTTTTTTTTTCTTTCTGTTCCCCTACTGGTGCTCACAGTAATTTTTTGCTCTTCTATTCTTGCCTCAGAGGTTTTTTTAAAGCTTTCTGTGTCTCGAGTAAGAGGAGCACTCAGTTGTACAGCTGCTTCCTCCCCAGGTGTTGGTGAAGGATGGCCTGAGGATGGGCCCCGTGAGCCCTGCAGCCTGTTGGTTCCACCCTTCACTTGCTCAGCAGAATCCCACTTGTCTGGGGGATAATTCAAGAAAGATTTGTGGCTGTGTTTGCACTTATCTCCTGCTTGCAGTCCAAACAAACACCTCAAGGCTTCCACAACTGAGAACTTTCATGAGGAAGCCTGAAAGCATTTAGAAGGAGATTCTGAGCACAGCCTTGTCCTTGGCAGGGAAATGTCTCCACTCTTAGCTGGGACTAAACTGGAGAGTTGCTCAAGCCCTGACCTAAGCTGATGCTGCCAGTGCTGGGCACAATCTTGAACCTGTCAAGTTCCATCTGAACATGAGTGTGGTGGTTTGGGAGTTCTCTGCCCCCACCCCACTTTTGAATTCACCCAAGCTAGACTCAGGCAGCTGGAAGTTAAGGAATGAAGATCAGCACAATATACAAGCAGATATTTAAAATAGATTACAGATATTTACAGCTAGATACAGTAAAAAGGTAGTACAGAAACACCACAGCCCTCCCAGAGATCAGAGTCCCCAAGAGGGGTTCCCAACCACTCTTCTGCCTTCCCCCACCCACCAATCTTATCCCAGAATCTGTCTTAAGTGCCAGGTAAACAGGGAAGATAAGCCAGGAAGGGTTAAAAGAAGAAATTGATAATTTGGGTTACACAGGTCCAGCTGGAAGGCAGGGAGAGGAAGAAGACCAACAGCTCAGAGCTCAGACCGCAGCAGCTCTGCCTTATCTGCGTTTGTGTTCTTACTCTTGTATCTGTCAGCAAACCTATGAGTGCAGTAGACATCATCAGTGTTTTTCTTTCCACAGCCCTATATAACCTAATTTATCTTATTAAAATATTCCAATTAACCTCAAACCAGCACAATGAGGAAGAACTTCCATAAGGGTGACAGAGCACTGGAACAGGCTGCCCAGAGAGGTGGTGGAGTCTCCATCTCTAGAGACATTCAAAACCCACCTGGACATGTTCCTGTGTGACACTATTTAGGTGAACCTGCCTTGGCCAGGGGGTTTGGACCCAGTCATCTCCAGAAGTCCCTTCCAACCCCTTCCATGCTGTGACCCTGAGGTGTCCTGTGGTGCCTGTTGTGGCTTCATGGCAGCTTGTGGTAGAAGAACCTCTCAAAAATTCAAGATACTTTGTAAATGAACATGCACAAGAAGTAGAAATTCAGATCATCATTAATGTATCCTCCTCACAATAATCAGTTTGCTGTTTCTTCCTCCCCACAATAATCAGTTTGCTGTTTCTTCCTCCTCACAATAGTCAGTTTGCTGTTTCTTCCTCCTCATCATAATCAGTTTGCTGTTTCTTCCTCCCCACAATAATCAGTTTGCTGTTTCTTCCTCCTCACAATAGTCAGTTTGCTGTTTCTTCCTCCTCACAATAGTCAGTTTGCTGTTTCTTCCTCCTCACAATAGTCAGTTTGCTGTTTCTTCCTCCTCACAATAGTCAGTTTGCTGTTTCTTCCTCCTCACCACATAGACAAATTTACACCATGGCAGAAATTAACTCAGTTCCTCCGAAGATGCCTGCGAAAATATTTTATGTTAAGGGAGTTAAATCTCCATTTGGATGGACCCTAAGGGGTTGGGTGGCAGTTGTAAAGTCATTAATTGTTCATGAGCAGCCTCTTATGCAAACTAGATGGAGAGTGATGTGGAAGGGCTGTGCCCACTGCTTCTAACTGTTATCGTGGCACTGAGGAGGTTCATGGTAAACAGAGATTTCAGTCTTTTGGGGGACATCAAAACCCAGAGCGTTTGAGTCGCAGTTCTATGTCAGATCCTTTCTTTCTACCACAATTGTTTCAGGCTTCTGAAATGGCATCTGGAGTGGCTCCTTGTAGAAAAGCAGCAGGGTAGTAGCCAGCAAGCTGGTCGCCTGCATGCGGGGAGATGGTAGCGTGCATGGAGCTGTGCTTTATTTCCTCTCTTCCATCTGGGCTGCTTCTCTTCAATATGCTCTACCAAAGGCTCACAGCCTGGCTCTGCTCTCGTTTGTAGCCTGCTCAACCTTTCACTCAGGCTTAGGTTTATCATTCCTCAAGGAGCAGCAGTTGTGTGAAGGGTCACTTTGTGTTTTAGCCTGAAGGGGTTGCAAGTTTGGAGCTGCTGAGTTTGAATGTCACTTGACACTGGAGGACTTTAGAGGGTGTAGTCTTCAGCTTTGTACCCAAGATGAGATGGCTCTCTAATTTGGAGCTTGGAGATTTGCATCGACTCAGTGGGAAGCCTGCTGGGGTCGAGCGAGGGACTGAGAATATCCTGAGGAATTTTCAGTTAAAATCACCATCAGAAAATGTCAGTGCATAATGCAAGCATTTGGATGCCCTGTTTGCCTTGAGAAACTTGGCATGAAACCCACTGCCTGTGCGAGAGAGTAGCTAGGAGAGCATCTCTGAGTTTGGCATAGAGCTGCTTGTTTTCTAATGACATTTAACAGCATTTGTAATTTAACATTTGATATGTGGAAATTTTCTTAGTAGGGATCTATTTGACAGATGAAGATACTTGAAATAGGTGATTAAGAAGCCTCTGGCTGAATGGGACCATCAGCAGAGCTTCATTCCTTGTTGATCAGAGGGTTGGAGCACCTCTTCTGTGAGGACAGACTGAAAGAGCTGGGGCTGTGCAGGCTGGAGAAGAGGAGGCTCCCAGGGGACATTCTTGTGGCCTTCCAGGCTCTGAAGGGGGCTACAGAAAAGCTGGGGAGGGACTTTTGAGGCTGTTCAGACAGTGCCAGGACTAGGGGAAATGGAGCAAAGCTGGAGGTGGGGAGATTGAGAGTGGATGTGAGGAGGAAGTTGTTGAGCATGAGAGTGGTGAGAGGCTGGAATGAGTTGCCCAGGGAGGTGTTTGGGGCCAGATTCCTGGGGGGTGTTTGCAGCCAGGCTGGCTGAGGCTGTGGGCAGCTTGATCTAGGGTAGGGGACCCCTGGGCATGGCAGGGGGGTTGGAACTAGATGGCCTTTGTGGTCCCTTCCAACCCTGACTGATTCTGTGATTCTGTACTCTGTTCTTGCAAGCGTGACCGAAGAGGGCAGTGACTGTGCCCCTGTACTGGGCACTGGTGAGGTCACACCTTGAATACTGGGTTCACTTTTGGACCCTTCACTCCAAGAAGGAGCATGTCCAGAGAAGGGCAATGGAGCTGGTGAAGGGTCTGGAGAACAGTGCTGTTGAGGAGCAGCTGGGGGTGTTCAGCCCGGCAAAAAGGAAGGGAGACCTCATTGTCCTCTGCAACCCCTTTTCAAGGAGGTTGGAGTGAGGTGAAGATTGGTCCTTTCTCCTTACTATCAGGTGATAGAATGAGAGGAAATGGCCTGCAATTGTGCCAGGGGAGGTTTAGGTAGGAGATTAGTAACAATTTCTTTCCTGCAGGAGTGGTCAGGCTGCCCGTGGAGGTGGTGGAGTCACTATCCCTGGAGGTGTTCAAGAAACCTGTGGCCGTGGTTCTTGGGGACATGGTTTAGTGGCCATGGTGGTGTTGGGTTGATTATTGGACTGAATAATCTTAGGGTTTTGGTTTTTTTTCATCTAAAACAATTCTGTGATTCTAAGTCAGAGTTGATTTTTGGCACTGAGTGCTGAAATTTTGTGCTCTTATGCAATTAATTTTTTTTTGCTGGAGGTGATGTAGACACAAAGTGGGTGCCTGTATTGTCTTTCTGGTCTTGTTTCATGTAAAGTTTGGTTAACAGATATAGTTGGTCGATGTGGAGTGTGCATGGAATCTGTTCACACCTGTTGTTCAGGTTGGGTGACAATAACTGGGGCTCTGCTGCTCCTGGGCTCTCAGTGAAGGCAGTGACCCCAAATGATGCTTGGGAAAAATTGCCAAGAACTTGCTTAGCTTTGCCTTTGTCAAGGTAATGAAAGCTGGATCAGTGCAGAACATGAGGACGCTTGGAAATCACCTGGAAATGTTTCATCATCAATGATGTTAAAGTGATTCCTGCAGAATGAAGCCCAGGAGAGTTCAAGGCTCTGTGCTGGGCTTCTCTAATGTGGCAGACATGGGGATCTGTATCTTGTGCAGTGGTCACCTGGCTGGGAATCCCCATGGAAACAATTCTGCTGGTGACTTACCCACCTCTATGCCATGCCTAGCTGGTCCCAGCTGGTGTCCAGAGACAACTGAGATGGGTCTTATACCTGAGGCTGGGCAGGTCTGTGGGTATAGACTACCCATGGTGTCTCCCGGCACTGCTTCTGGGAGAAAAATGTTGATGGAGCTGTCATGGCTGAAATGAGACTTGTGTCACATCCACCCTTGGAGCTGGCTGTCCTGACCACTGGTAAGAGAGAGCTGAGTGTTCAAAATCACTCTTGCTTCAAGAGACATTCTGGTATTTGGGAGAAGGAGTCAGATCCCTCCTGCCTTGCTGCTTCCAGGCTTCCACTTTGGGGTTAATCTTCAAGCAAAATGACAGAGGAAATATTGCAAGTGGCATTTGAATGATTTTTAGCCTCAGCTATGCAGTTAATGTAAGCGTTCTCAAGGTCATCCTTGTGAGAGATGTGCTGGTACCTTATGTTCTAGACAGTCACTCTGGTTGGTTTAACTTGAGGCAGTTTTCTCTAATCCAGTGGAGAAGAAGTGGTCTTCTGTGCTGGCTTTCATACCAACTTTGGAGGGGTGGAAGTGAATATCTGCAGTGGTGGGGTTGGCAGTTTCCAAATGCGAGGCTCCAACTGGCTTCTGAGGTGGGTGGCAGCTGAGGAAATTACAACCGGGTCCGTGTTAGGTTGGGCTGTGATTTCACTTTTGAGATTAGATGAAGGTAAAGTTGTAGTGAGGAAAACTCCCACTGTGTGTTTGGGAAATTCTCATTGTGGGATGCTAGAAGTTTTGTGTCCTTTCAGTACCTCTAGGTGGGTTCAGCGCCACGAAGTGACCCTTCTGAGGTTGCTCTCTACTCCTCCTCAGCAGGGATTTTTAGGTTGCAGGCCTTCCCAAACTCGCCCACCTCTTGCTGAAATGAGATGTCAGGAAGGAAGGGAGGAGCATGATATGAATCATCTCGCTTCAAACTGTAGAAATGAACTTTTAGTTTGAGCCTGGAGCAGAGGGGGCTTCCCCTTCCCCTCCCAGTGCTGGCGTTGTCCTTGTTTGCAATGCTGCTCATGCTGCTGCCTGACGCTACGGAGAGCCTGTGCACCAGCAGGCAGAGATCTGCAGGAGGGAGCTGTCATTTAGAAACGTATTTAAGGAAGGATTATAAACCAGCTCAATCTAAATGGCTGCAAATGGGAGATGACCTTTCCCTGCTTAACACAACAGCTGAAGAAAGATGGTCAGGGTAGCAGGAAGGCAATGGAGAAATGGAATCCGTGGTGCCTTTTTATTGTTCCTTCTGTATTGCTGGTGCTATATTTAGAAGCTTACATCACTTCAGGGATGATGACAGTCTCTGCCCTCCCTCTCCCTCTCCCTCCGTCTCCTTCCCTTAGGATGGATCATGTTATCATACTACTTATGAGTCCCATAGATCTCTGGGTAGGATTTTTCTGCAGCCTGTTAGGAAGTGCTGCTGAGGAAAGCGATGTGCGTAAGGATGCGGTGGCACCACATCATGTCACCCTGGAGGGGACCAGCAGCTCCTGGTGCTCCTGCCTCTGCTTCCCGAAGGGGTCAGGGACAGAGGTGTATTTTTCTCCCTTTTCTCCTTTAAACAGGAATTCCTGAGAAGCCCTAGTGAGGGGCTCTCCTTGCCATGAGAACACAGCGATTGGTTTATGACGCTGATGTGAAATGGTGAGGAGAAGCTTTAGCCTGTGACACTGGGGAAGCGATGCCAGCCTAGCAGGGTCTGCATCCAGCTCCTGCTGCAGCTGGCTCTGCCTCCACCCCCCTCCATCGCCTGCCTCTCCAAAAGGATGGGAAGTGCTCAGATGGATTGAAATCACCTCTCGATGCAGGTGCCCTTAATGCTAAAATATTTCTGCGCTCCGCTGCCGTGTTTGGCAATTCCCTCTCACCAAACTGTATCAAAATGAATTATTTTAGCCTGAAACAGCTTTGCCCGAGCGTTTGAGCTGACAGATTGCTTCCCAGGCAGCTGGGCTCCTTCCCCAGCCCCCACCGTTGGCTTCCAGTCAGGATGCTGTGGACGGTGGTGGGGGGGAAGCAAAAGGAGATACCTGCTAGCAGCCGAGCTCTGCCGCAGGGCACAGCGTGGCAGGGCACAGCGTGGCAGGGGACAGCGTGGCAGCGGTCGCCTGGCTCTGAGGACAAAAGGACAGAAGTCCTGGAGCCCAACCCTCAGAGCCAGGACCCTCTCTACTTTTTTTTTCAGGCAGTGGCACGATGGCTTTGAGAGCAGGGTTGGTCCTCCCCGCCGGCTCTGCACAATGAGCTTTTCTTTCTGTGATTGATCAGGGGAAAGTGTAGTGCTGGGGACCTTCTGCTGTCAGCTGCACAACTTCCATTTGTGGTGGCCTTAAAAAAAAAAAAAAAAAAAGAAAAGAGAAGACTCCAAATCCTGCCTAACTGAACGAGTGTTTAAATTATGAAAGGCCTGGCCATCCTTATAAAAACATCCCATTTTTCAGGGTCTGCCTCTTGTTAGGCAATTAGAAGGTGCAGATTTATTTAACAGTCAGGAGGATTCAGGCAGTGTTATGGGGAGATGGGGAGAGGATAAAGGGAGTGATGCATAAAAATGTATGGAGTGGCATTTCCAGCCTGGGAAGAAATCAGCATTAAGAAACAAAGACCACCTTTAATTCAGAGATTGAAGACTGTAAAGGGATTAATTTTTTTTTTTTTTTTTTTTGCCTTGAGATTATCTGAGAACTTGGAATCTGCCTTAAAATGAGCCCTGTGATTGACTGTTTGTGGTGCTGCCTGATGCTGCAGTTCTCCACCGGTATTTTCATCATGCTCACTACAGAACAGCCTTTTTAACAGGTTGCTAATTTATTAATTCTCTCCCCCCCCCCAATCTCTGGGTTGCTCTGATTTTGAGATTTATCATCAAACAGGCAATTTATCAAAACTCACACAGTCTTGTGCTGCAGGGAGCCAGGGCTGCAGAAATGCAGCATTAAAAAAAAACCCGAACAAACAACATCCCCCCAGACAAAATGAAAAAGAGTAGAGGGAGGGAGGGGGGATGCCCCAAAAAGCTGGGGTGTGGAAGTAGGTCAGGTTTTCCCCCCTCTGCTCCAGGGCTGTGCAGAGCCGGCTGCAGCACCCCCCTCCTCCTTCTCCTCCTCCTCCTCCTCCCGGGACCACCGCCACGCTCATTGGCAGGATGGCCACAGCGATGATGTCATCTTCACTTAAAGGCAAAACTAGAAGGAAATAGGATTTGGTTCCCATTATTGAGCTGGTGTTTACAGGAGTTGAGAAATAATGGCATCCACGCCAAAAGCCTGAGCGGGTTTGCATCTCCTGCACAATGCAGCTGGGGTGGGGGGGGTGCGAAAAAGGCAACTGGGAGATGAATATCTGCCCACTTAGCCCAGGGATGGAGTTTGTTGCTATCGGCATGCGTGCAGGCAGGGAGAGGTTTCCTTTAGCTGGGTGGGATTTTTTTTTTCCCCTCTCCTCTTCTCTCCTTGCGCTGGTGAGATCTGAAAGCCAAGGTAACACAGCATCAGCAAGTGTTTGGGTGGTCATGGCTGCAGCAGATCTCTCAGGGTGGCATTGGATTGGATGTTTAAGGTGCTCCCGAAGATAGTTTTGGGGGCTTACCGGGGAAGACGGAGTGCAGTCAGATGCAAGGTGAAGCTGACAGCTCTGAGCTTATTGTTCAGTGTCAAAGGGAGCAGCTGTTTGTGTAGCTGATGGTGTGCTTTAAAAAAAAACCAACCTTAAAGTAATTAACCTAAATTCTGTCAGCTTTTAAAAATCCAGTAGAGTCTGTGGCTGCACATTTTGCACAGGCAGGGGTGAAGGTCAGATTTCCCTTCACGTTTAAATACCATTTAAATCCAGTAATATTTATGCAGCCTGCTTGCAGCTAATATTTTCACTGCTGGGTAGAGGTTAAGCAATCAGACACCAATGCCATTGCTGCTTTTTCTTCTGTTTTTTTCTCCCCCCTTTCAAGACAGTTGTGGAAGGTGCTAAGGGCAGGGGGTTTTTTTATTAGGGGCACAAACTCCTGTCACAGCTTGGAAAGAATTGCACTTCTGGATGACTGCTGGAAGGAGCTGTTGGGTTGAGATGGTTCTTGGATTCCAAAAAGGTGAGCTGAGGTGGGAGGAGATGTTCTGTTGGTGCAGCTTGGCTTCCAGAAGCTGAGAATCTTCTCGCACGTGCCCCTTGGTGCAGTGGATGGAAAAGGCCTTTCTGCGGATCGCCTCGAACCGCCTGATTCCATAGCCAAGAATAAGACAAGAAACAAAACACAAAGAGGTTTTTGGCCCTCAGTGCCAGCAGGCTGCTCTTGGAGGTTTCTCTTCTCTGCAGGAGCTTTGGTCTACCAAGGGCTAGTTTGGTTTTGGAGAGCTACCCTCCAGTCTGGGAATACTAAGAGATAACGGCCATGAAAACTCTTTCCCAAGAGAGGAGAAGAGAAACAGTGAGTGCCCCTTCTTGCAGATGGAGTGAGTGGTCTGGGGTACTAAATGATGGCTCTAGCAGAGCCAGCACCTTCTGTCTCTCCCTTTCTCCTCATGCTTGCACAAGAGCAGAAGTCATTTGCCTTCTAGGAATGGAAAGCGTTGCGGCAGTCCCAGCTCCAAGGTGTGGGATCTCGGAGGTGCTTCCCCAGAGCAGCTCTCCAGCAGGCTGGGCTGCCATCCAAGGCACTGAGCTGCTTGCAAATATTTCAGTTTTTTTAGCTGCAGAAAAGAAACGATAGAGCTAAATTGACTGCTGCAGAATTCAGGCAGTTTTGGTTAGAAACAGAATTGGTCTTGATTGAAGCAGGGGGGGGGAACCCCACCCACCAAAACTTTTCACTTGGTTTGAAAGCCATTGAAATGCTGAGAATTCTAAACAGGATGAGACATTTATTTCTCCTTCTAGACAGAAACCTCTCCCTGAGCATACAGGGTGGGGATATGGGGATGGGAATGAAACGTTGAGGTTCTTGTGTGACGGACAGATAAAAGCAGGACTGATTTTATTGTGCAGCGCTGCTGTGCACGCTCACCAGTGCAGGTGTTTTAATTAGCCAGGTAGAAATTTCCCAGGCGAGGAGGAACAATAACCCACCCAAATGCTGCTGAAAGCCTGAAGAGATGCACAAAATGAATTATATTAAAAAAAAAAAAAAAAAAGGGGAGGGGGGAAGGGGGAAAGAAAAAAAAAAGCTTGAGAGTTGCAATATCTGGATGAAAAGATGAGCAGATGCTGCAAAGCATAGCGTGGGGCAGGGGTGTTTTGCTGAGCAGTTGTTGTAGCGAGCTGTGTGTTTATATTAGGTCAATAAAGATGCTCTGCTGGCTGCATCTGCAGATACAGTAGCCAATTGATCTAATGCAGTTTCTAAAGGCTTTCTATCCAGGTGATGTCATCCTTTTAGCTCGCTTCCCCTCCCACTCTCTTTCCTCCTTATTAGATATTTCATCTTGCTGCGGAGCATCCAATCGATGGGAGCTTCTCCTGAGGGAGCTGCTGAGAAGCGAGCAAAGAGAGTAGGAATTAGGACTCCAGCAGACAGCCTCGCTGTAGCCATGGACCTCCTGTTTTCTTGGGCATTACCAAAATGTTTTAATTGGGAAAGCTAAGGCGTGGATTAAGCTGGGGGATCGGACTGATGCATTAGAATACCAAGCAACACTGCTGCAGAGTTGTAAACTGCATTAAAGGAAAAAAAAAAAAATAAAGGAAAAGGGGAGGAGGGGGATGTATTTGGTGTGTGTGTGTGCAAAAGGGTTTGTATTGCAGAGGCTTTTAATGCATTCCACAGTGCAAACCTGTTAGAGCATATATCCTGGAGCTACAGTCCGGATGCTAATTCAATTTTTGCAGTCATGATGGACAAGGGTATAAAGAAGAAACTTTAATATCCAGGGTGTGGGATTCCTGAATCGTTGAAGATGCTGAAGAGCTGCTGCAAAATTTAGCCTACAATATGAATGGGAAGTTTCTGAGAAGTGGACTTGAAGATAAGCTGCTTGTCAATGCATTTCAGTGAAGAAGGGAGGGGGAAAAAAAAAAAAGAAAGAAAAGGAATTTGAAGAATTGCTACCTTACCTTTTTAATGTATTGTTGCTTTAACCTGCAGTTCTAATCCATTTCAGAATTAATTTCAATTTTTAGCAGCA
>VWZI01005530.1:174530-213754 GCA_013396835.1 Psilopogon haemacephalus
TGCCATAGGCAGGGACACCTCCCACTAGATCAGGTCGCTCAAGACCTCATCCAGCTTGGCCTTGAACACATCCAGGGAGGGAGCAGCCACAACCTCCCTGGGCAACCTGTTCCAGTGCCTCACCGTCCTCACTGTGAAGAACTTCCTCCTAACATCCTGTTCAAATCTCCCCTCTGCCAATTTGAACCCATTCCCCCTGGTCCTGTCATTACAGGAGGGGGATTGCCTCATTTCTACACTTAAGTCTCTCTGTAGGAGCACAGCCCTTTGGTTACTCAGTACTCTGCTCCATGGCTGCTTGGAGAGTGCTGTCTGACAAATTTTCCCTACAGAAGGAAAAGCTTTTTTATTATGAGGGTGCTGGAGCCCTGGAGCAGACCACTCAGGGAGGTTGTAGAGTCTCATTCTCTGGAGAGGTTCCAAAGCCACCTGCACATTGTGATCTTGGGCGAGCTGCTGTGGTTGACCCTGCAGAAATGACCCCTAGAGTTCCAAACCCACCGTGCCAGGATTTTTTTATGCTTGGTCCTAAGATCAGCTCTGTTTCCTACAACAAATTGCAGGCCACTTTCTTTCAACCTGCTTGAATGCACTTTTTGCTGGATAGTTTATGGAGAGAAGAGTGGTGTAGCAGGAGCTGTGTGACCAGTTAGTTAGTGTGGAGAGCTTGGCTTTTCTTCCACCGTGCTCTGTGTGCAAGCACACATCCTACTGCTTCTCAACAGACAAAGCCTTTTCCTGCAGTATTGTGTTCAAGGGAAGCTGGCTGGGGACAAGCAAATAAACACCTATCTGTCCCTTTATTTCCTCTTAGGCTGTGTTTGTTTTAAACCTGCTTTGTTACAATCCTACAGCCTAGCTTGGGACCACCCTGTTCTGCTCCTCTCACTTCCACAAATGCATTTCTTGATGAATACAGAAAGAAAATGTAGATGGGAGATTGGTGCTGCTTTGTGTTTTTCAGCACATACAGGATCCTGATTTTCAGGATCTCAGGCTGGATGGGGCCTTGAGTGACCTGTTCTAGTGGGAGGTGTCCCTGCCTATGGCACAGGGGGGTTGGAAATGGCTGAGCTCTGAGGTCTCTTCCAACCTAAACCATTCTGTGATTCTGAGGGCCTCATTCTGCAGCTGTTAGCTCAGAGGTGATGTGTGGGTTGGTGTTGCTTGCCCTCCTAGGTGCACCCTTGGAGCCCTTCTGTGAGCATCCCCATGGCCCTGCTAGGTGCAGCCCCGGAGCTGATTGTCACTTGCATGTCATCAGAGTGAAGTGAGGTTGTGGCAGCCTGAGGCTGTATGAAGAGGGGCTGCCATCACCGTGGTATTTTACCGATCAGTGGTATATAAGAGTTTATAAATTATTCAACCCAGATGAAACTCAAAGCAAATTTGGAATTTCACATGCCCTGCAGTGTTGTCTCAAGATGAGAGCTCCCCAAATATCAGGCTGCTGTTGCCTGCCTGCTGGAGTTTTAATGGCTTCTGGAGCTTCAGCCTAACCTCAGTAAAGAAAGAAGACTCTCAGCTCCAGTGCCAAGGTGACTAAGCATCCCCGGTCTGCAGCACTCTCACATGTCCTGATCTCCTTAACAAGGGTGGTGAAGGGAAGCTGAGCTTGAGTAAACTCATCCTTTGGTATTTAATGTCTACAGAGTAGGATGAGATAAAGCAAGAGAGTCAACATGCACACTGCAGACAGGGATGGTGATACAGACAGGCCAGCAGGAGCTGCAAGGTGAGGAGCCACAATTCCCTGGTTGAGGATACAGAGCTCATCTCATTGCCCTTCAAGGCAATGAGGACCTGCAGCTCCACTTCACCCAGTGGTGGGATGGACTCAACACACTTGAAAGAGGCAGAGTTCTACCACGTGTAGACCTGTGCAATCCCACATTGGTTTTGGCATCTGCAGACAAGCCCTGGAGCCCAGCACTTTCAGCTCCTCACAGAACTCCTAGCATCCCTCACTGCTGTCACAGGTTTTCTACTGCAATTATTTAGACAAGGCTCCTTTTAGTCTTGTATTAGCTGTCAGTGCTGGGAGCAAATAGTAAATTTGAACTCTGGCCATGTAAAAAGGTCATTTCGGACATTCCTGTTCCACTTTCATGATAACAAGAGACAATATTGCACTGTGAGCAGACCAAGGAAGAATTGACTCTATTAATTCATGGTTTTAAAAAATGAACTTGCCTTTACATGCTAGATACTCCTAATATTCCAGAGCTCCCATCAACAGATTCATAGATTAACAGATTGGTTTGGGTTGGAAGGGGCCTTAAAGGTCATTTAGTTCCAACTCCCCTGCCATGGGCAGAGACACCTTCCACCAGCCTCAAGGCCTCATCCAGCTTGGGCTTGAACACCTCCAGGGAAGAAGCACCCATGACCTCCCTGGGCAACCTGTGCCAGTGTCTCACCACCCTCAGTGGAAAGAATTTTTTTTCCTAATCTCCAATCTAAATCTGCCCTCCTCATGCTTCAGTCTGTTCCCCTTCATCCTAGCACTACAGTGGCAGGACTAGGGGGAATGGAGCAAAGCTGGAGGTGGGGAGATTCAGATTGGATGTGAGAAGGAAGTTCTGCACCATGAGAGTGGTGAGGCCCTGGAATGGGTTGCCCAGAGGGGTGGTTGGGGCCAGATCCTTGGAGGTGTTTGCAGCCAGGCTGGCTGAGGCTGTGGGCAGCCTGCTCTAGGGTAGGGTGTCCCTGGGCATGGCAGGAGGCTTCAAACAGGCTGATCCTTGTGGTCCCTTCCAACCCTGACTGATTCTATGATTCTAAGTCTCTTCCCAGCTATCTGTAGCTCCCTTCAGGTATGGGAAGGCTGCTGTGAGGCTTCCCCAGAGGCTTCCTTTCTTCAGGCTGAACAAGCCCAGCTCTCTCATCTTTTCCCCATAGGTGAGGTGCTCCAGCCCTCCTCATGGCCTCCTCTGGACCTGCCCCGTCAATTTCATGTCCTTATGCTGAAGGCACCATGGATGTGGTATCCCGGTAGGGTCTCATGAGAGTGGTGAAGAGGGGCAAAATCCCCTCCCTCATCCTGCTGGTCGCTTTTTCTGATGCAGCCCGGCACATGGCTGCTTTCTGAGCTGCCAGTGACCATTGCTAGCTCATGTTGAGTTTTTCATCACCTGACACCTCCAAGTCCTCCTCTTCAAGACTGCTCTCCAGTCACTCCTCACCCAGCCTATATTTGTGTTCAAAATTGTCCCAACCCAGGTGTAGGTAGGACCTTGCACTCGACCTTGTTGAGGTTGGCTTAGGACTACCTCTCCAGCCTGTCCCAAGTCCCTTGGGGTGGATTCCTTCCCTCCAGTGTCTCAACCAGACCACAGAGCTTGGTGTCACCCAGAAACTTGCTGAGGGTGCCTCAATCCCACTCTCCATATTGCTGGTGGAGATGTTAACCAGCACTGGTCCTAGTGCCAGCCACTTGTCACTGGTCTCCTTTCAGACACAGAGCCCCTGACCCAGCCTCTCTGGTACTTCAGCAGTCTCATCTTTTTCCACAGGTGAATTTTCTGAAGCTTGGAAGTTTCCACTCCCTCTCCAAAGCTGAGATGTTTGCGTGTCAGGCACTTAGTGTTATCAGGAGCTCAGGCATGGCAGTAATCTATAATTTAGACATGAGAAAACCAAATTAAAATTGCATTACGTGTGTGGCTTAAGGCAACACCAGAATTTAGTTGGAAATTCTGTCCTCGTGTCACCTTATTTAACTAAGGCAACGTAGCACTTCAGAGGATTTCATTTTCTATGCACGGGAGGAGCTGTGAAGACCCAGAAGCTCTTGGCTGCTGGAGGCATGCAGCAACCCCTGGGGATTTTTCATTCTTGTAGACATTTTTTTGTTGGTTTTCTTTTTTTTTTTTTTTTCCCCTCTTGTTTTCTGTGGTTTCGTTGTAAGCCTGGAGTTCTTTTAGGAAGATGGAAGGGTAATTTTTGGGGCTGGTGTGAATGGTGTCAGCTTGGTCCTTATTTCTTGAGGTTTCTAGCCGTGGGGCTAGTAATAATTGGAGTAAATGTGTACTGCAGTAGGTTTGGAAATAATAATTGCCAGCAAGTCCATCTTTTGGACATCTTAAGAAGGAAAATGATCTGAAGTTTGTGTGGTTGGATTGGCAGCATTTTCCTTTGCCTCATGTTATTGGAGATTCATGGTTACGCTGCCTGATTCAAGAGAGACAGGGAACTACTGGAGGGTTACAAAGATGCTGAGGGGCCTGGAGCATCTCTGTGAGGAGGGAAGTCTGAGAGCTCTGGGACTGTTGAGCCTGGAGAAGAGCAGCCCCAGAGGGCATCTGGTCAATGCTCAGCAAGAGTTAAAGGGTGGAGGGCAAGAAATGCTCTCTGCAAAAGAAAGAGGATGGGGACGGATTTTGTTCAGTGGTGCCCAGTGACAGGACAAGGGGCAGTGGGCACAAACTGGAAGCCAGGAGGTTTGAACAGGAGGAGAAACTTCTTTAGTCTGAGGATGCTGGAGCACTGGGGCAGGCTACCCAGAGAGCTTGTGGAGTCTCCTTCTCCGAAGAGATTCCAGCTCCATCTGGACACTGTTCTGAGCAATCTGCTGTGGATGTCCCTGCTTTAGCAGTGAGGTTGGACTGGATGATGTCCAGAGGTCACTTCCAACCCCCACCATGCTGAGATTTTTTATCTCGACCTCCTGGCAAACATTTGATCTATCAGCTGGCTTTAAATAGTTAAAAAAAGGACATGATTGCTGCTCTTGAAAAAAATCTTTTGTGCCACCGGTGGAACATCTGCGGTCTTTAAGAAGGAAATGTGTTCCTTTGCGTTATGTTAGTGGAGGACTGATGTCAGCATAGGTAATTCACTGGGCTCATCTTACCCTCTCTGTGGATACCTAAGGGGCCTCTTTCCATATCTCAGAGGAGGAGGAACTTTTTCCTCTCCCATTAACACAGCTCTCAGTGTATTTTAAACTTTTTTTAAGCTGGAGCAGAAACCGGCTGGTATGTAAAAGGTGAAGTTACAAAGCAGGGCAAAGTGATCACCAATCCTTGGGGAAAAAAACGTCTAAAGAAGATTCTGCAAAAGAACTTCAGAGAGCTCCAGTCTGTTTTGGTGGCTTCTGGTGATTTTCCTGACAGGATATGTGTGAGATGATTAAAACAATTTCCTTACTGATGCCAAGAAAAAAATGTTGGGCTTGGGTTTTTTCTTGTTTGGGGGTTTTGTGGGTTTTTTTGGTTAAGTTTTTATTGTTGTGGTGGCTCTTTTTTTTTTTTTTCTGGTAGGTTTTCTCCTCCATTTTTCTTCTTAGATGGAATGAATGTGATGGATGAGAGCAAAAAGTGGGATCCAGAAAGCTTTGCTTGGTGAGAGACTGACTGCGTGTCGGTGGGAGTTAAGCATTGCTGCTCTCGTTTCAGTAGGTTGTAGAAAGACAAAATAGAACTAATTAAAGAAATTAGTTATCTTGTAAAAATGAACGAGCCAAACGGTGCTGCTGAGCTGAGCACAATTTGTCAACTGCTTCTTGACAGTTGATACAGATCTTGGAAATGCCAGGTCTGGGGAGGTTTTTTTTTTTTTTTTTTTCTACACTGAGACTTTCATAGGCTCATTAAGTTTGAAAAACATGTCTAAGATCAAGTGCAGCCATCAACCTAAGGGCAGTTAATGGGTTCCAGCTTAAAAGAGTTGGAAACCTCATAGTGGAAAACCTCACACAATTAATAAAATACAAAGTTTATATGCCTTAAAATTGGGATTCCTGGAGGTTGGAAGCTGGTCATAGAGGTGAGGGGGCTGAGGATGGAGTAGAGGTGAGGTGGCTGGGGCTGGAGTAGAGGTGAGATGCTTATGTTGGTATACAGGTGATGTTCAGTCTGGAGTAGAGGTGAGGTGGTTGGGGCTGGAGTAGAGGTGAGATGCTTATGTTGGTATACAGGTGATGTTCAGTCTGGAGTAGAGGTGAGGTGGTTGGGGCTGGAGTAGAGGTGAGATGCTTATGTTGGTATACAGGTGATGTTCAGTCTGGAGTAGAGGTGAGGTGGTTGGGGCTGGAGTAGAGGTGAGATGCTTATGTTGGTATACAGATGAGATTTAGTCTGCAATGGAGGTGTGGTGGCTGGGTTAACGTAGAGGTGTGGTGCTTATGTTGGTGTAGAGGTGGGGAAGTTGAGTCTGGAGTAGAGATGAGGTTGTTGGGGCTGTGGTAGAGGTGAGTTGATACAGAGGCCAGGTGGTTTGGGCTTAAGTAGTGGTGAGCTGACTGGGGCTGGCGTGGGTGCGGAAGAGCAGGGTTGGTGTGGGGGTGTGAAAGAATGGGACTGGTGATTGGGCACAGAGGAGTGGTGCTGGTGTGAACACAGAAGTGCCAGGGTGGCGCAGCAGTGGCAGGTGCCAGGGTGGCGCAGCAGTGGCAGGTGCCAGGATGGCACAGCAGTGGCAGGTGCCAAGGGGGCACAGCAGTGGCAGATGCCAGGATGGCACAGCAGTGGCAGGTGTCAGGGTGGCACAGCAGGTGCCAAGGTGGCGCAGCAGTGGCAGGTGTCGGGGTGGCACAGCAGGTGCCAAGGTGGCGCAGCAGTGGCAGGTGTCGGGGTGGCACAGCAGGTGCCAAGGTGGCGCAGCAGTGGCAGGTGTCGGGGTGGCACAGCAGGTGCCAAGGTGGCGCAGCAGTGGCAGGTGTCGGGGTGGCACAGCAGGTGCCAAGGTGGCGCAGCAGTGGCAGGTGTCGGGGTGGCACAGCAGGTGCCAAGGTGGCGCAGCAGTGGCAGGTGTCGGGGTGGCACAGCAGGTGCCAAGGTGGCGCAGCAGTGGCAGGTGTCGGGGTGGCACAGCAGGTGCCAAGGTGGCGCAGCAGTGGCAGGTGTCGGGGTGGCACAGCAGGTGCCAAGGTGGCGCAGCAGTGGCAGGTGTCGGGGTGGCACAGCAGGTGCCAAGGTGGCGCAGCAGTGGCAGGTGTCGGGGTGGCACAGCAGGTGCCAAGGTGGCGCAGCAGTGGCAGGTGTCTGGGTGGCACAGCAGGTGCCAAGGTGGCACAGCAGTGGCAGGTGTCAGGGTGGCACAGCAGCAGGTCAGGTGGTTTTTGCGGTGAGACAGCAGCAGGAGGTGGGCAGCGACTCCGCAGGGCCGCGGCACGCCTGCCCTCGGCTGTTGGATGGCAATAACCCCTGTGTTGTTTCTGAACATTACTCTTGCTGGCAGCATTTCAGGGGACTTCAGAAAAGCAAATAAGGGATAAGGTTACTGACAATCTGTAAAGCCCAAGGACAGCCAATGTGCTTAGGCAGCCTAGGAGAGGACAGACTGTTCCCTGGGAGGCTGATGCTTCTACTGTGTCCAGGCTGCATCGATTGGTTGTAAACATCCAGCCAGAGACCTGGGCAAACTGATGAAAAACTTTGTTATCAAGGAGTATCAAATAAGGAAGGAGCCCAAACTTCTGCTTCCTTATTGCCTGTTTTTTTTTCCATTAGTTCGAGTCTGTAATGGATTCCATCCACGGGCAGAACGATGTGGGCTGCGCTTCCTCCGCTAATTTGGTTTCTGATGATGAGTCCTTTGGCCACTGCACTCACTGCAGAGTGCTCTTGAATATGTTTATTAGTTATGCTGTTTACTGCAGCGTGGCAGATCAGGGTGAGAAAAGGGGATTCCTAAATCTCCTGTACCCCTGTGCAGTGTATTTTGCAAGCTCATGTTGTCTGTGCCTTTGCAGGATGCGTTTCCCTAAAACCCAAACTGCATCAGGGAACACTGATAATCATTTTTTGAACATGTGGCACAAGGGCACAGGTGTGGCTTTTCCACAGAAGAGAGGTACCAGCAAATCCCAAAGTCAGTCATGAAGAGCATGGTCCCTGTGCTGGAAGAGGTTCTCCTGGTTCCTTAGGGAAATAGACAAAAATCTCCCTGTAGCCCTCCTCTGAAGTAACTTCACTGATGACTTCTGTGCTTGCCTTTCTTTAAACTCTGCAGGGACTTTTCTAGAGCCTTAACTTTTACCAAGTCTTGTGAGGAGCAACTGAGGAAACAGGCTGGTTGGGTCTGGAGAAGAGGAGGCTGAAGGGCATTACTTTGTGCAACTCCCTGAATGGAGGTTGGAGTGAGTTGGGTATTGGCCTCTTAAGTAACAAGAGGACACAGCCTCAAGTTGGTGGAGCAGCTCTGCTCTGAGGACAGGCTATAAGAATTGGGGCTCTGCAGCCTGGAGAAGAGAAGGCTTCTAGGAGAGCTTAGAGTAGCCTTCCAGTATCTGAAAGGGGCTACAGGAGGGCTGGGGAGGGACTATTCACAAGGTCTGGTAATGACAGGGTGAGGGGGAATGGGTTCAAACTGGCAGAGGGGAGATTGAAAGTGGATGTTAGGAAGAAGTTGTTTGCAGTGAGGGTGGTGAGACACTGGCACAGGTTGCCCAGGGAGGTTGTGGAGCACAGAATCACCCAATGTCACATTGGGTGATTCTGTGCTCCACAACCTCCCTGGAGTTGTTCGAGGCCAGGTTGGATGAGTCCTTGAGTGACCTGTTCTAGTGGGAGATGTCCCAGCCTATGACACAGTGGGATGGAACTGAATAAGCTTTGAGGTCCCTTCCAGCCTAAACCATTCTATATCAGGAAAAAGGTCTTCATTTATGGAGTGATCAGGCATTGGAATAGGGAATCTGCATCCCTGGAGGGGTTCAGAAAATGTGTAGACATGACACTCTGGGTTTGGTGGTCATGCTAGTGTTGGGTTTCTGGCTGGAGTCAATGCTCTTGGATGTCTTTTCCAGCCATGCTGATCCTGTGACTCTCTGCAAACCGTTCTGGGGAGGGCATAAAGGAATGTTACCCTCAGGCAGTCACCTCGTCAGAGATCACGTAAGGTGCTCTGCTGGCCAGGGCATGTGCAATCTCAGAAATCTGGTCACTAAAATTAGCTTCTAATTGAATTCCCAAGTGTTCTGTGTGACCTCACTGCTGAGAGTAAATGGTGCCTACGTAGGATGGAAATGTCACTGCCGACGCACTCTGCTTGGGCCTGGAGAAGAGCTCTGTTAGCTTCTGAGATGCACCCTGGGTCACAGAGGCACAGATTGCACTGCCTTGGAAAGGACACTGAAAGGTTATCCTGTCCAGCTCCTCTGCAGTCAGCAAGGACATCTCACAGAATCATAGAGGTTGGTTGGAAGGAACCTCCAGAGGTCATCCAGTCCAACTCCCCTGCCAAAGCAGGATCACCTAAGGTAGCTCACACAAGAATGCTTCCAGGTGGGTTTTGAAAGTCTCCAGAAAAGGAGGCTCTCCAGCCTCTCTGGGCATCCTGCTTCAGGGCTCTGTCACCTTCACTGTAAAGAAGTTTCTCCTCATGTTGAGGTGAAACCTTCTATGTTCCAGTTTGTAGCTGTTGCTCCTTGTCTTGTTGCTGCTGCCCACTGAAAAGAGCTTGGCCCCAGCCACCTGATGCCCACCCCTCAGGTATTTGTACACATGGATTGGATCTCCTCTCAGTCTTCTCTTCTCTTAGACTGAACAGCCCCAGGGCTTTCAGTCCCTCTTTGTAGAGGAGATGCTCAAGTCTCTAATTAGAGCAGGCTGCCCAGGACCACATAAATTCTGATCTTGAATGTCTCCAGGGATGGAGCCTCAGCTACATGCACGGGCAACCTGCTCCTGAAGTCCTGCAGTCCTTCCTTGTGGGGTTGGTTCTCCAACCCGTTGATCATCTTCGTGGCCTTCCTTTGGACCCTCTTCAGTCTGCCCACTTTGAATTGTAAGGACCACAGAACTAGACATAATACTCAAGATGTGGCCTGCCCAGCTCTGAGTTGGATGATTATGACTCTTTTTCTGCTGGTAAAGTCCTTGCAGATGCCTTCATTGCTGCAACATCACCACACTAACCACCAGGGCCCCTCACCAAGGCTGCTCCTCAGTTACACAGATCCAAGCCTGTACTAGGATCTCTGGGTCTTCCCTCCCAGGGCCAGAACCTTGCATTCATCTTTGTTAAACTTCTTGCAGTTCTTGCTAGGGAATGGTTGGGAACCTCATCAGTCCCTGGAGGAAATCAGCATATCATTGCCCTGCCCTTGTGACCAAACTAGTGTTAGAAAGTTAGCAATTCTGTATTAAACCAACATGTTTGGGGGTGGAAGCCCTCTGCTGTGAGGATAGGCTGGGAGAGTTGGGCTTGTTCAGCCCGGAGAAGCTCCTGGGAGACCTTCTGGTCATCTTTAAGGACTTCTAGTGCCTGATCAGAAAGCAGGAGACAGACTTTTCAGCAGGCTCTGTTGCGACAGGACACGGGGTGATGGCTTAAAACTGAAAGAAGGAGATTTAGACTGGAGAGAAGGAAGAAGTTTTCTTTCCAGTGAGGGTAGTGAGACCCTAGCTCAGGTTGCCCAGATTGCCCCAACCCCACCTTTCCAGGTCAGGTTGTTTGGGACTGATCAACCTGCTCTAGGTGCAGTTGACTGCAGGCGTTGTTGGATCTTTGAAAGTCCTTTTCAACCCAAGTAATTCCATAATTTTATGACCTGATTGACTCTTGAAAGGAAACAATACTCAAATCAAATGCTCTTTGCAGGGACCTTGTTGAAAGGTGTAGAGATGAAGTGGTTCACTCCACCAACCCTGTTGCTTTCAGGTGTAATCCTGAGTTGCTGCTGCCAGTTTGCCACGTCCTCTTCCAGATTTCTTCTCATTCAGACTCTTTACAGTCAATAATATTCATTGCATGTTTTGAATGGCTAATTAGTAAATCAGTAATTTGAGAATATTGGATGTACACTTCGTCCTGAACACATTTGCTGGCTCTTGGAGGCTAAATGCCTCATGACTGAAATCTGCAGCCTTTTTGCTGTATTACTTGCTTTCGCCAATTCTTTGGTGGTTCTGTTCTCTTTATCCAGTTTTATCTGATAATTTTAGCTAACTGGAGAATGTCTCTGCTGGTTCAGACCAGTGTGGTGCCCCCTCACCTCTACTCCAGCCCCAACCACCTCGCCTCCACTCCAGCCCCAGCCACCTCGCCTCCACTCCAGCCCCAGCCACCTCACCTCCACTCCAGCCCCAACCACCTCACCTCCACTCCAGCCCCAACCACCTCACCTCCACTCCAGCCCCAGCCACCTCGCCTCTACTCCAGGCTGAACCTCATCTATATACCAACATAAGCATCTCACCTCTACTCCAGCCCCAGCCACCTCACCTCACCTCTACTCCAGCCTCAGCCCCCTCACCTCTATGAGCAGCTTCCAAACTCCAAGAATCCCAATTTTAAGGCACATATACTTTATATTTTATTTATTCTGTGAGGTTTGGCATTAAATGTCCCTTGGTGTCACACAAAGCACCGTTGAAGCAGTTTCCCTGGGACATCTTTGGGCAGGGCTGGATGCAGTAGGATCTGTGCTGCCTTCTGGTTCCTCCCTTTTAGAACAGAATAGAAGAGAATCAGCCAGGTTGGAAGAGACCTCCAAGGTCATCCAGTCCAATCTATCACCCAACCCTATTCAATCAGCTAGACCATGGCACTAAGTGCTCCATCCAGTCCTTTCTTGAACACCTCCAGGAATGGTGACTCCACCACCTCCCTGAGCAGCCCATTCCAATGCCAATCTTTGTGCAGAACTTCCTCCTAACATGCAGCCTGTACATCCCCTGGCACAACTTGAGACTGTGTCCCCTTGTTCTGTCACTGGTTGCCTGGGAGAAGAGAACAATCTCACCTGGCTACAACCTCTGTTTAGGTAGTTGGAGACAGCAATTAATTCACCCCTGAGCCTTCTCTTCTCCAGGCTAGACAACTTCAGCTTCCTCAACCTCTTCTCACAGGGCTATGCTCCAGACCCTTCACCAGCTTCATCACCTTTCCCTGGACATGTTCCAGTACTTCAATATCTGTCTTGACTTGAGGGGACCAGAACTGATTCTTCACCTCCCTGCATTTCATCCATTACCTCTGTCATCCACCGTTTTTTCCACGTCCTTCCCAAGGACCATCCTTTTTCCCAAGGATGCCCAAGGACAGATGTGAACAGAGATTCTTCTCTCCCACACTTAATTGCTTTTACAGTGTCCTGTTGCTGAGGCTTTATGTCCATCAGCTCCATCCAGCCGTTCAGAGCAGCAGGGCTGCTCCCAGCTCAGTCACTCCACCTCTCTCTCTCCATGCAAACCAATAAATCAGCTTCTTGATGCAATTTGTCTTCTCCAACATATGAAAGTCCTGAGTGTTCATTCTGTGCAGGTAGACCAAAAAGCTCTTACGTACACTGCTCTTCATGTTGGGTTTCCTTTTAACGTGAGAGATTCTGCACTGTGTTTGTGCAGTAGGAGGAAAGAGATGCTTAGGGATTGTAGAAATTTTTGGGGGGGTTCTCTGGTTTACTTGTTTGTTTGGGATTTTTTTTGTTTTGTTTTGGGGGTGTCTTTGGTTTAGCAACAGGAAGGCTGCTCCCCTTGCTTCAGTGTTGGGTGGCTGCACCCATGAAATCATGGCAGGACCCAAGTGGACCATGTGGAGTCTTCACTTCTTGGGTGTTTTAAAGGTGCTTATGGGTAGCATTCAGGATTCTCTGGAGGTAATTTTTATCGACTGTTACTCAGAATTGAATTTGATGTTGTTTTGCCCTCACCTCATGAGCCAGCCCCAGCTGTGTCCCAGCAAGTGGGAGGGAGTGGAGTCTGTGTACCAGCCTCAGAAGTCTCACAGACCTTCAACAAAGGGCGGTCCAGGATGCTGTCACTTGAGAGACTGCGTGACAAGACAGACTGATTCTACCTTTAGGATGAGCTTCTGAAGGATGTAGTGGCTTTTTTCTTTCTTTGTTTCCTATTGCAGTTTCCAGTATCTTTAGAAATACCCTTCTTGATTCAGCTGTGTCTGCTGACTGGGTAGAGGGCAGAGCTGTGCAGACTATAACTTTTCTTTCCCGGAGCTTCTTTCCCATCCAGTTGTGAACCACAGCATGGCATTCCAGAGTGGGTTTGGTGCTAAATATCCCTTTGTTGGGAAAGGTCAGTCACAAGGATGTGCTGGCACTGAGGTAGGGCCTGGCTGTGCCAGTGTGTCAGGTGGCCTCATGTTGGAACTGCAGATTATCCTTTTTTTTTTGTGAGAGAATGTTGCGGTTTGGAGAGGTGAGAAAGTGAGCTGCTGCTGTGGGGAGTGCTTAACAGAAGTTTGTGAGTGTTCAAGGTTTCTCTGCAGCTGCTGGGTCACACAGCTAGCCAGAAGATAACCCCAGAATCCCAGCATGGTGGGGTTGAAAGAGACCTGATCTAGTGGGAGGTGTCCCTGCCTGTGGCAGGGGGGTTGGAACTGGATGATCTTTGAGGTCTCTTCCAACCTAAACCGTTCTATGATTCTATGACCTCTGGAGATCATCCAGTCCAACCACTCTGCATAAGCAGGGGCACCCACAGCAGCTTGCCCAGGATCATGATGGCCAAGGGGGGTTTGGAATCTCTCCAGAGAAGACTGTGCAGCCTCTCTGGGCAGCCTGATCATGGGTTCCAGTTTGTGCCTGTTGTGCCTTGTCTTGCCACTGGGCACCACTGATAAGATTCTGTCCTCATGCTCTTGCCCCCCACCCTTTAGCTGTTGCTGAGCATTGATCAGATCCCAGCTCAGGCTGCTCTTCTCCATGCTCAACAGCCCCAGGGCTCTCGGCCTTCCCTCCTCACAGAGATGCTCCAGGTCCTTCAGCATCTTTGTGATCCTCCACTGGACTCTTTCCAGTAGTTCCATGTCTCTCTTGAACTGGGGAGCCCAGAACTGGACCTAGTACTCCACATGTGGCCTCACTAGGATGATGGAAGGAGAGAGAGGACCTCCCTCAACCTGCTGGTCACACTCTTCTGAATGCAGCTCAGCAGGCCATTTGTCTTCTTGTCCACGAGGGCACATTGCTGGCTCACACTGAACTCATTGTCCACCTGCACTCCCAGGTCCTTCAGGATACTGCTGTGACTGAAACTACAGTTCCTAAATTCCTCCCACAGAAAATTTCATACACAGTGGAGCTTTACTGACCAAGAGTTAAGGCAATGTTAGAGCACTTGAAGCAACTTCACCCTTACCTACGTCCAGCAAGTCCTTCTCGTGCCTGCTGTCATGTTGTTACAGAAACAGCCTGCCCATGGATTGCTGTTTAGTGAGCTCTGAGAGGAAGAACAATCAGTTTGGGTCATAAAAACGACATCCAAAAGACAGAAGCTGTGATTTATTTTGGGAAATTGAGCGGAGTGGCAAGCAGCACTTTAAAGGTCACTCGTCTCAAATAAACCTTATCTCTCTCTCTCTCAAATTTAAAGACATATTGCAGGGGTTTCCTTGCATCTAACCTGCATTCAATGTCTTTTACAAGAACAGATTGCAGAGTCCACCAGGAGCGTGGGACATGCCTATGTGCTTTAGAGGTGATGGAAATGAATGGGAGTGCTGGCAGGAGGACGAAGCTGGCTGGTAAATGATTAATGAGCTGATAGGAAATACTCCTTTGGGAAGGGTGGTGGTGCTCTGAGCTGGTCTTCATTGTGTGGTTGGGTGAATGGTACACAAGGACAGTGTGTTTCATCTCCACTGGGCTTGTTCCCACAGAACTTCTCAACCTAAGTGCAGAGAGTGGTCTTTATCAGCAGAACCTCAAAACTCAAACTAAATGAGGGAATAAAAATAGTGGCATTGTGTATCTGGGTGTCTCTGAGCCAGAACAGGCTTCAAGAGCATCACATTTTGGTAGAGTGTAGGCATCTGTCCTGGTTCTCTCAGTAAAATCCTCAAAGTCAGTTCTGCTTTGTGTCCTCCTCATTTCTTTCCTGGAGACTTTAGAAAGTTGAAAATCATCCTGGCTCTGGCTAACAGTAGCCTTAGATGAGATTTCTTTGTGTCTGTGTTATCGCAGTCAGCCTGCAACTTGCTCATGGATAGAAAGAATCCAGGAATCCCAGCATGGTGAGGTTGGAAGAGATCTTTGGAGATCATCCAGTCCAACCACCCCATGTAAGCAGGGGCATCCACAGCAGCTTGCCCAGGATCACAATGGCCAGGGGGATTTGGAATCTCTCTAGAGAAGGAGACTCTACAGCCTCTCTGGCAGGCTGCTCCAGGGCTCCAACACCCAGCAGCAAAGAAGTTTCTCCTCCTGTTCAGGTGGTACCAATTTGTACCCATTCATTATCCCTTGTTCTGTCACTGAGTACCATTGAAAAGAGTCTGGCCCCATCCTCTTGATGCTGGTGACCATTGATCAGATCCCCTCTCAGGGTGAACAGCCCCTCAGTCTCTCCTCATCAGAAATATTCTCCTTTCTCTGAATCACCTTGTGATTTCCTTGTGTCTGTATTAGCACAGCCAGCAAGGAACTTCCTCAGGGGTGGGAAGAAATCTGACTGCAGCTGAACATGGAGCCGATTGGGACAGGAATGTTCATTGCTATCTACAACTACCTAAAGGGAGGTTGTAGCCAGGAGGGGTTGGTCTCTTCTCCCAGGCAACCAGCAACAGAATGAGGGGACAGTCTGAAGTTGTGCTGGGAAGGTATAGACTGGATGTTAGGAAGAAGTTCTGCACAGAGAGAGTGATTGGCATTGGAATGGGCTGCCCAGGGAGGTGGTGGAGTCCCTGGAGGTGTTCAAGAAAGGACTGGATGGGGCACTTAGTGCCATGTTCTGGTTGATTGGATAGGGCTGGGTGATAGGGTGGACTGGATGATCTTGAAGGTCTCTTTCAACCTGGCCTATCCTATTCTATCCTATTCTATGCTATGCTATTCTATATACTATACTATACTATACTATACTATACTATACTATACTATACTATACTATACTATACTATACTATTCTATACTATACTATTCTAAAGATGCAGGCAGGCTAAGAGGCTTGCAGCAAACTCCTGTTCTGGTTAGGCTGGGGTAAAGAATCTGTATGGGTTGGTTTGTCCTCTGATTGACTAAAACCTCCAGGATTTTGCAGTTCCACCTATCTCCAGCTTGTCAGGGGCTGCCAGCAGCCCTGCCTAGTAATCAGCAAGTGCTGGATGCTGTCCTCCTGGCAGGCTCTGTGCTGTCCTTGCTAGGACCCGCACTTCTCTTCTCCTGGACCTTAGCACTGCAGTGTGCTTGCAGAGGAGCTGGCTGGCAGTGTCACCCTGCAGCACTCCAGCCACTGCTCGGTGCTGGAATGGAGGCAGCAGATGGGGAGAAGCAGGGAGACAACCTCCATCAGCAGCACAGGCGGCCAAAGAGTGGTGGCTTAACCAATGTCCAAAGTGCCTCAGGCGTGAGGGAAGCTAAAGTAGCACTTTCTGCCTGGTGTCCATTAGTGGATGGGGAGTGATTTCTGAACGTGTCCCAAAGACGTGTCCCGTGCACCAGTTTATTGGGATTTGAACTGTAACCAGCTAGTGCTGCAGAGCAGAATTAATCCTCTACTTTGCTGCTTCCCTTCTCTGCCTTTTGTTTCATGGCAAAGTTCGAGGCGGCACCTGAGAGGGTGCTCAAAACATTGGAATGGTCTGCCCAGGGCAGTGGTGGAGTCACCACCCCTGAAGGTGTTTAAGCAATGTGTGGACCTGGTGCTCAGGGAGACGGTTTAGTGGTGCCCTCGCAGTGCTGGGTCAAAGGCTGGACTGGATGATACTGAAGGTCTCTTTTTGAAGGTCTCTTCCAACCAAATCTATTCTGTGTTCTTGGTGCGTGTCAGCTCTTCCCCTGTGTGCTGACATGTAGCCAGTGTACCTTTGGGCCAGGGGATTGAATTCTGTCAGCTGAGTGCTTTGACCTTTTTTTTGCTGTTCTTAAACCCTGAGAATAGAATTTTCCTTTTTTCTTTTTCCTTTTTTATTTTTTTTTTTTCCCCCAGCCCAAAAACTTTTTGGTGGCTAAACATAGGCTTCAAAGTGTTGTGTTCTCTTGTGGTTGGATCAAGTTTGCTATTTTATCCCTCCTGCTTCCATGGTTTGGTTTTATTTTTCTTTTCATGGGACTTTGTGAAAGTTCAGCAGCCTCTCACTTTTCACATTTTGTCCTTCTCCAGATGCATGTGAACACAGAGATTAGTTTATGGGTTGGATATTTTAATGCTTTCTTTTTGTGAGTAAAATGATACACGAGAGAGAGGATAATGTAAATGTTAAGATGGCGGAAAATAGCTTTGTGCTCTTTGAATTCCAAGGGTTCCTTTACAGAAAGGATGGTCAGGCTCAGCAATTGGCAATGAGAGTGTCATTGAGAGTTACAGGGGACACAACATCATCATAATTTCGATAATCAAAATCATAGAATGGTTTGGCTTGGAAGGGACCTTCAAGATGATCCAGTTCCAACCCCCCAGCCATGGACAGGGACACCTTCCACTAGCCCAGGGTGCTCAACGTCTCATCCAACCTGACTTTTGAACACCTCCAAGGAGGAGGCATCCACAACCTGCTTGAGCAACCTGTTCCAGTGTTTCACCACCCTCACTGGAAAGAATTTCTTCCTAATCTCCAACCTAAATCTCTCTTTTTCTAGCTCTAAGCCATTCCCCCTCTTCCCATCCTTCCAGTTCTAGAACTCCCACCACAAGAAGGATGTGGAACTGTTGGAGAGAGTCCAGAGGAGGGCCATGAAGATGATCAGAGGGCTGCAGCAGCTCTGCTATGAGGACAGGCTGAGGGAGTTGGGCCTTTTCAGCCTGGAGAAGAGAAGGCTTCCAGGAGACCTTAGAGTAGCCTTCCAGTATCTGAAGGGGGCTACAGGAGGGCTGGGAAGGACTGTTCACAAGGTCTTGTAATGACAGGACGAGGAGGAATGGGTTTAAACTGGCCGAGGGGAGATGGAAAGTGGATGTTAGAAGGAAGTTGTTTGCAGTGAGGGTGGCGATGCGCTGGAACGGGTTGCCCAGGGAGGTTGTGGCTGCTCCCAGCCTGGAGGTGTTGAAGGCCAGTTTGGATGAGGACTTGAGTGACCTGATCTAGTGGGAGGTGTCCCTTCCTATGGCACAGGGATGTTGGAACTGGCTGAGCTTTGAGCTCCTTTCCAACCTAAACCATTCTATGATTCTGTCAACACAAACCCCTGTAACAATTCCTCCTCATGTTATTATTTGGAAATGAGGGCTCCAGAGCTGGATGTTTACCTTACACTGTTCCATGTGGTTCTGATTCTTCAAAATCCTATTGCTGACTTTTTTTTTTTTTAGTTTGAAGAACATGTTTGCAGCCTCCAATCAGGCACTGAGCTTTTATGTATCTATGTATGTGTCTTCATTTACAGACAGATTAGTGAAACAGAAGTGTTACTGTACCAGCTTGGACCAAAAATGCACAAGATTCTTTCTATGTGCTCATTATCCTAAAGGAAACTCAAAGCATTTCATGGTCCAAAGCTTTTTGTTGCATTACTTCTCGTTCTACACTGATGTTTTCTAAAGGCTGTTTGTGAACTGAGGCAGGAATTGAATTTATAAATGGGAATAATCCAGGCTGGGTGGGGAATGACTGAGAGCAGCCCTGAGGAACAGGACCTGGAGGTCTGGGCTGGTGAAAAGCTCAAGATGAGGCTGCAGTGTGAGTGCAGCCCAGACAGCAACTGTGTGCTGGGCTGCAGCAAGAGCAGCTGTGGGCAGCAGGGCAAGGGAGGGGATTGTGCCCCTTGGCTCTGCTCTCCTCACACCCCACCTGCAGCACTGTCTGCAGTTCTGCAGTCCCCAGCACAAGCAGGACATGAAAGTGTTGGAGAGGGTCTAGAGGAGGCCATGGAGATGCTGAGAGGGCTGCAGCAGCTCTGCTGTGAGGATAGGCTGACAGAGTTGGGGTTCTGGAGCCTGGAGAGGAAAAGGCTTCCAGGAGACCTTGGAGTGGCCTTCCAGTATCTGAAACGGGACCTACAGGAGGGCTGGGGAGGGACTATTGACAAAGTCTTGTAATGCCAGGATGAGGAGGAATGGGTTTGAACTGGCAGATGGGAGATTTAAAATGGATAATAGGAATAAGTTGTTTGCAGTGAGGGTGGTGAGACACTGGCACAGGTTGCCCAGGAGGTTGTGTTGAAGACCAGGTTGGATGAGGCCTTGAGTTACCTGTTCTAGTGGGAGGTGTCCCTGCCTATGGCACAGGGGCTTTGAGACTGGCTGAGCTTTGAGGTCCCTTCCAACCTAAACCCTTCTATGATCTTGTTTCACATGGGATTGCATCATAAGATGATTTATAAGACTGCAGGCCAGCAGCATCACTTTGTCATTTTAGGTGCTTTTAATTTTGTGTCCTGAGCATTAGATCTGTCTTTCATGGAAAAATGCATAATTTTCTGTATAAAGGTGTGAAGGAGATTGGGGCAACCTTGGTCTGAGTCAGCTTTTCCTCAAGATGTTCATCAAGCTACGGATGGGTGTACAAATGTTGCACAAAAGTTTTATGAATGACTTTGTCTCCAGATCAGACTTACTCATCTTGTTTTCCTTTCTTTTTCCTCCCTTTCCCCAAATCCCTCTGTACTTCCAGCTTCCAGCTGATCTTACCAAGATGCATCTTACGGACAATCCCCATCCTCAGGTGACTCATGTCCCCTCCAGCCAGTCGGGATGTAGCATTGCCAGTGACTCCGGGAGCAGCAGCCTCTCGGATATTTACCAGGTAAAATTCCTCAATCCTCCTTCCTTCTTTCATATCGTGTCTTGTTCTGGTCTCCCTGCTTCAAGAGAGTTGTGGAAATACTGGAGAGAGTCCAACGGAAGGGAGTCTTAAGTTGTGCTGGGGGAGGTACAGACTGGATGTTAGGAAGAAGTTCCTCCCAGAGAGAGTGATTGGCATTGGAATGGGCTGCCCAGGGAGGTGGTGGAATCCCCATCCCTGGAGGTGTTCAAGAACAGACTGGATGGGGCACTTAGTGCCATTGGATAAGGCTGGATGATAGGCTGGACTTGATCTTGGAGGTCTCCTCCAACCTGGCTTGTTCTGTTTTGCTCTGTTCTATTATGTTCTATTATATTTTATTCTGTTCTGTTCTGTTCTGTTCTGTTCTGTTCTGTTCTGTTCTGTTCTGTTCTGTTCTATTCTGTTCTGTTCTGTTCTATTCTGTTCTGTTCTGTTCTATTCTGTTCTGTTCTGTTCTATTCTGTTCTATTCTGTTCTATTCTGCGCTGTTCCAGCCTCCCCATGCCATTGTGATCCTGGGCAAGCTGCTGTGGCTGCCCCTGCTGTAGCATGGGTGTTGGAGTGGATGATCTTCAGAGGTCTCTTCCAACCCATACCATTCTATGGTTCTATAAACAGAATCAGTAGCCCTTTTATCCAAGGGCAGTCTTGATCTTCTGCGTGTCCCTGTGATCCCATGTGACTTGCCACTCCCACAGCCCCACAGAAAGCTCTTTTTTGTTGCTTTTCACATCTTAACATGCTCACTGGTGTAATAAGAGTCACACTTGATGATTTATGGGATCGTCTTCCTTCCTCAAACAAATTTCATGAATCATTCTTGTGTTTCAAATCCCTTCCTCGATTATTTGTATTTATTGATCGTAACAGATGTTCTCTTCTGCAAACAAAAGCACGGCAATAACCTCCCTCCCTGCACTAATTGACTGTGGAAATTCTTCTGCTGCTTGATGAGAACAGAACTTGTCTGAAATCCAGAAATAGCTTTCATTTTTTTAAAACTGATAATACTCTTAATGAGTTACCTGTCTCGTGGCAAACTGCAGAGGGGGGATTTTGTCACTCTGGTTGCTGAGGGTGCTCGTCCAGGGTTTGTCTTGATCAGTAATTTCAGAGCTTTTCCACTGCCAAGTTGAAATCTGACCACAATAGTGAGTATAGAACAAGCGGTGAATGTGATCTGGCATTCTGGTGTCCCCAGCATGAGGGCATGGAACTGCTGGAGTGGATCCAGAGGAACCTAGAAGATGATCAGAGGGCTGGAGAACCTCCCCTCTGGGGACAGGCTGAGGGATAGGATAGGATAGGATAGGATAGGATAGGATAGGATAGGATAGGATAGGATAGGATAGGATAGGATAGGATAGGATAGGATAGGATAGGATAGGATCGGATCAGACAGGTTGGAAGAGACCTCCAAGCTCATCCAGTCCAACCTATCACACAACCCTATCCAATCAAGTAGACCACTAAGTACTCCATCCAGTCCTACACCTCCAGGCTGTTCAGCTTGGAGAAGAGAAGGCTCCAGGCAGACCTTAGAGCAGCCTTCTAGTACCTGAAGGCCTTGAGTGACCTACTGGGAGGTGTTCTGCCTATGACAGGGGGTTGGAACTGATGATCCTTGAGGTCCCTTCCAACAAAAACCATTCTATGATTTGGGAGGTTACAGGAGAGCTGGGGAGGGACTTTTACAAAGACTTGCAGTGATAGGGTAAGAAGGAATGGATTGAAATGTGAGGAGGGCAGATTGAGACTGAAGGTTAGGGAGAAATTCTTTCCAGTGAGGGTGAGGAGACACTGCAGCAGCTTGAACAGGGAGGTTGTGAGTGCCCCTTCCTTGGAGGTGTTCAAGGCTAGGCTGGATGAGACCACGAGCGACCTGGGCTAGTGGAAGGTGTCCCTGCCCATGGCAGGAGGTTGGAACTGGGTGATCTAGAAGATCCCTTCCAAGCCAAACCATTCAATGATGCAGGGGTGACTCCTTTTTAGACTGCTGTTCCTTTTCCTTGGGTACTGCCTGGGTACTCTTTTCCACACTAGAAACAAATTAGTGCTGTATCTATTTATAGCAAAGTAACTTTAGCAATAAGGCTTTAAAAGCAAAAATCCTTTCAGACCATGAAGTGTCTGTATGCATTTTTTGTCCTATTTAATCTGTTATCTTCCTGCTTCTTCAGATTTGCTTGCTGCCAGCTAGGTCAGGAGGAGCTTGTATCCCTGAGAGAGTCTTTTCAAAGTCATAGACTCTTTTTGGCTGGAAGAGACCTTTAAGGTCATATAGTCCAACTGTTAACCCAGCACTGCCAGGTCACCACTAAACCATGTCCCTCAGCATCACAGCTACACAGCTTTGAAACCCCTCCAGGGATGGAGAATCCAGCACTGCCCTGGGCAGCCTGGGCCAGGGCTTGACAACCTGTACCAGGTTAGAGCAGATCCCTCCCTCGGTAGAGTAAACTCACCACAAAAAGGATTTGTTCTGAAAGTCAGGACAAAGGAAACTCTGTTTCTTATAGTTCAAATTAAATACAGCAGCATAAGGAGAATAAACTTCTACTGAAAAGATAATAACCTTAAGGAAGATGGGGAAGGGGTCAGGCAGCAGCGAGGCAGCAGGAAGCAGCAGCAGCCAAAACAGTGTGGAGGGGGAAGACAGCAGCAGGCACGGCAGAAGCAGCAAGGGGAAGGGACAAGCTGTGCTGCCAGACATAAAGCTCTTGATGCTTCCATGAAATGATATTAATGCTATTGTATAGCCTTATCCCTAGAACGTTCACCTCTTCACCCAAAGCTTCTACTTCTAAGGTTTTTTTCTATGTCTGAGCTAGAGATCTACCTCAAACAGCCTCATAACCATTTTGGGGAAGAAACTGGTTTCTAATCATAGGATGGTTTGGATTGGAAGGGACCTTTAAGATCATCTAACTCCAACACCACCACCATAGCAGGGACACCTCCCACTGTTGCCCAGGTTGCTCAAGGCCTCATCCAATCTGGCTTTCAACACCTCCATGGAGGGGGCATCCACAGACTCCCTGGGCAACCTGTTGCAGTGTCTCACCACCCTCACTGTGAAGAATTTCTTCCTAACACCCAGTGTAAATCTCCCCTTTTCTAGCTCAAAGCCATTCCCCTTCTCCCTATCAGTAAAAACCTTTGTGAAAAGTCCCTCCCCAGCTTTCCTGTAGGGCACCCTGCAAGATAGCATCCAACTTTCAAGAATTATTCAACCTAAACCCCCTCTGGCATAACTGGAGGCCTTTTCTTCTGCTGCCATCAACAAGATGCTCTGTGAATTCTCTGGTTTCTGAGAGGCAGTGCTGGAAGATGTTTTTTAACTTGAGGTTTTTTTTTTTCCTAGGTCAGTGGAATTGATTTAATTAGTCAGAGTCACCAGAGCTGCTCTGTGCATTGTACCTTAACATCTCCTGTCTCAGGATGCTGATGGGCAGTTTTCCTGACCACCCACTACCTGAGTGGTTTGGAGAGCTTGCTCTAAGTGAAGAGCACTTAAAATATATTATTGATAAGAAACCTGAGTGAATACTCCTATCACCTGTGGCTGATTGCATTTGGAATGCCAAAAGAGCATACTTGCTAGACAAAAGGAGAATGATATAGGTAAAAGAAAGGATGGAGGAGTGTACTTATATAAACTGGAGCAAATAAGCAATGGTGAAAGGTATTTTTGTACCCTAAGGAACTGATGATTTATTAATGTGGAAATGATTTTCTATTAATTTTGGGGAGTGTGAGACTCTTAGGCAGCATTCTCCTCCTCAGTCACATTAGCCTGTCTGGTTTTGCATCCCAAAGGGAACAGAGCTGACAGTTTCCTGGCTGGTCAGGATGAATGTCTGGGGCAGGTCACCACTGGTAGACTCATGTGAGATCCTCCAAGATGATGCTGGAGCAAAGTATGATCATAGCTATGGTGCCAGTCATCCTGAAAGAGGACACTGGAGAATCCAGCAGCTGATCAGTTTTGAGTGAAGATCACAGAATAGAATCACAGAGCTGGTTTGGTTCCCTAGAAGTGCCTGGACACAGGCACTGGAAACTACTGGGGACTGCTCTTACCTGTGCCATGTGGATCTGGCTCCAGGGTGCTTGCTGAAGTGCTGCTTGCTTTAGTCTAGATACTAATAATTTTAAGGCACAAAAGTTTTTTTTCTAGCATTTCTTTTATGCCTCTTGGAAGGCTTCATACCGCTAGCTAGAAAAACTGAACTGCTGAGACTTTCATGGTGTGTGGTTAGTATGAAAAATAGGTAATAACAAGAAGAGAATGTGGCCACAAATAATGGCCCTGAGCAAGGGACACAGAGGACTTTCTGGGAGTGGGAGGTAGTGACTCTTTCAGTATTTTAAGGGGGCTTACAAGAAAGCTGGAGAGGGACTTTTGAGGATGTCAGGTAGTGATAGGACTAGGGGGAATGGAACAGAGCTAGAAATGGGGAGATTCGGACTGGATATTAGGAAGTAGTTCTTCAGCATGAGGGTGGTGAGACCCTGGAATGGGTTGCCCAGGGAGGTGGTGGAAGCCTCATTCCTGGAGGTATTTAAGGCCAGTCTGGAGGAGACTCTAGATGGTCTGATTTAGTGTGAGGTGTCCCTGCCTGTGTCAGGGGGGTTGGAATTAGATGATCCTTGTGGTCCCTTCCAACCCTGACTGATTCTATGAAAACATTTTTACTTGAAAGAGGGTTTTTTTGTTTTGTTTATTTTTTTTCTCTCTTCTCTGTTTTGTTTAGTCATTCAGCCCATTCCTTACATTTGATTCAGAGCTCTGGTCTTCAGACAGAAGTTGGGGAAGCTCTGTGGTTACACACAGAGAAATTCCAGAGAGGGATTATGACTTCTCCCAACAACTGCTTTGACCTGTAATAAGTATCCTCAGGGAAAAGTAATTCAACAGGCATTAAAGAATCAGAACATCTTTCTTTACCCTTCCATGGGACAGGCTTGGAGGTGTCCAGCCGAGGGAACACAGATAATCCAGATGAGATCTCTGGATGTAGTTGGAAGGGTCTCACTTCTGCCCTGTACCAGTAGCTTGCAGTGCTGTTCTGCTAATGACCAATTTAAGTTCTTTTAATTTCTCATCTGTTTGGTTCTGTCAGTGTTGTGCTTAAACTTTCTTTCCCCCCCCACCCCAGCTTTAAATCTTCATTTATCACTTTGTCACTAAGTACTGATTGTGGGCAGCAACATCATTCCCCAGCAATAATTCCAGTTGTGGTTAAGGTTTTGATGTTAAAATGGATTTTCTATAAAGTCTACTGCAGAGATGTAGATTACTGAGATATTTTTTAATCAATTCTGGGAAGAGAGGGAAAAAAAAAAAAAAAAAAAAAAAAAAAAAAAAAAAAAAAAAAAAATTTGGNAAAGAAGAAAAGAAGAAATAAAAGCTTGGATGTTCTTGACAACATTGAGATGAGGGAAGGTGAGGGGGAAGCCCCTTGCTCTTAATAGCAGGTGGCATCAGAAGTCATGGGCACTGAAGTATGTGACCATATGGAGTCTTGTGGCACAGGAAATCTTTTATGTGAGCCATATTTAATAATTTTTTTCCCTTGTCAGTGTATGTTTTTGGCACAAATTGTAGTGCAAGAATTGCCATTATCACCAGAACTTTGCCAGTTCTTTCATCTTTGACTTCTGAAAGTGTAGGGCAGCATGAAGGGTATCAGCATCTGGCAAATCTCATGGAATGGTTTAGGTTAGAAGGGACCTCAAAGCTCAGGCAGTTCCAACCCCCCTGTGCCATAGGCAGGGACACCTCCCACTAGGACAGGTCGCTTAAGGCCTCATCCAACCTGGCCTTGAACACCTACAGGGAGGGAGCAGCCACAACCTCCCTGGGCAACCTGTGCCAGTGTCTCACCACCCTCACTACAAACAACTTCCTCCTAACATCCAGTTTATTCTCCCCTATGCCAGTTCAAACCCATTCCTCCTCGTTCTGTCATTACAAGACCTTGTGAACAGTCCCTCCCCAGCCTTCCTGTAGGTCCCCTTCAGATACTGGAAGGTTGCTATAAGGTCTCCTGGCAGTCTTCTCTTCTCCAGGCTGAAAAGCCCCAACTCTATCAGCCTGCCGCAGCCCTCTGATCATCTTTGTGGCCCTCCTCTGGACTCTCTCCAGCAGTTCCATGTCCTTCTTGTGTTGGGGGATGCAGAGCTGCAGACAGTGCTGCAGGTGGGGTGTGAGGAGAGCAGAGCCAAGGGGCACAATCCCCTCCCTTGCCCTGCTGCCCACAGCTGCTCTTGCTGCAGCCCAGCACACAGTTGCTGTCTGGGCTGCACTCACACTGCAGCCTCATCTTCAGCTTTGCATCAGCCCAGACCCCCAGGTCCTGTTCCTCAGGGCTGCTCTCAGCCATTCCCCACCCAGCCTGGAGTTGTGCTTGGGATTGCACCCACCCAGGTGCAGGACCTTACACTTGGCCTTGTTGAATGCCATGAGGTTGTCCTGGTCACTCCTCTCCAGCCCATCCAGGTCCCTCTGGATGGATCCCTGCCCTCTAGCAAGTCGACTGTGCCACACAGCTTGGTGCCAGCTGCACACTTGCTGAGGCTGCTCTCAATTCCTCTGCCCATGGCACTGACAAAGATGTTGCCCAGCACTGGTCCCAGCACTGACCCCTGAGGGTCACCACTTGGCACTGGTCTCCAGGTGGACACTGTGCCCTTGGTCACCACTCTCTGTGTGCCGCCAATTCCTTATCCAGCAGTGCTCCATCCATCCAGTCTGTGTTTTTCCAGTTTGATGACCAGGGTGTCATGTGGGACAGAGCCAAAGGCCTTTCTCAGCTCCAGGCAGATGACATCAGTTGCCCTTCCCTTGCCCACCACTGCTGTGACTTCATCATAGAAATCCACCAAATTTGTCAGGCATGATTTGCCCTTGGTGAAGCCATTGCTGGTTACCATCAGACACCTCTGCTCGGTGTAAGACTTTGAGGATTGCAGCCTCTGCTGTCATTTTGTAAATTAGCAAGCTCCTAAAATGCTCCAGTTACAAATGTTTTGGGTGTTCAATGATGGCAACAGCTGGGACATCATGCTTGGGAAGAGCAGCTTCTTCTGCAGACAGCTTTATGAGCAAAACCTTTCCTGTTCCTTCCAGTGCTGCCTGACCTTGCCAATGCTTTGTCATCTGTCTGCACGTGATCTTTGAAACACAGTTTGGGTATCATTTCTTATTTCCTAGCTTGATCAAATCATTAACTTGCTGATCAAGAAAAGAGAAGCTCTGTTCATTGTCCTGTCTTAGGGCACACAATCATTTCTCTGTGGAACCTGCAGCTTGAGTCCTGCTCTCGTAGCTTGAGGTTATCAATTAGTCCTGTAGTCTGTCTGCCTGAAGATTGGGATATAAATTGTGGTATTTAGATGAAGAAATGCTAGAAAAGTCCTCGAATAAAAGGCTGCACTGATCATGTGCTGCTGAGACTCTCCAAGCACAATTTGCACTTGGGCTTTATTCCAAAACTGTTAATGTGAGCTACATAAGCCAGTAAAATGATGTAATATAAAACAGATTTAACCCTCTATGTATTGTTATCCTGCTCTGAACGAAACACGTTAAGTCATTTAAGCCTGATTGATTAGTTTTGCTGGCTAATTATTGACATGAGGACAAGCTCAAGGGTCCAAGGTGATACCTAACCTGGTATTTTTCTGTCTGGTGAGAGCAGGAAAATGCTTCTGGGCTGTCAAAGTGTTGGGGCTTACATTAGCTGATCAACGTGGAGTACGTGGGAAGATGGAGGCAGAGCAGTCTCAGTCTGCTGGCATTAAATCACCTAAACCAAGGGGTGCTTTTTATGAGGCAGCATGGCTCAGCAAGAGCCTCCTGGTCCAGCTGAGGTGTAAGAAGGAAATGCACACAGTGGAAAGAATCCCAGAATCCCAGCATGGTGGGGGTTGGAAAGGCCCTTTGGAGATCAGCCAGTCCAACCCCTCTGCCAAAGCAGGGGCACCCACAGCAGCTTGCCCAGGATCACAGTGGCCAGGTGGGGTTGGAAGCTCTGCAGAGGAGATGACTCAACAACCTCTCTGGACAGCCTGCTCCAGGGCTCCAGCACCTTCACACCAAAGGTTTTTTTTCAAAGGGATCCTCCTGTGTTGCTGTTTGTGCCCCATGTCCTGTTATGCATCACTGAAAAGAGTCTGGCACCACCCTCTTGACACCTGCCTTGGACTGGAGATGGGGAAGAAATTTTTATTCAGTAGTGGTGGTGAGACACTGGAACCAGGTTGTCCAGAGAAGTTCTGGATGCCTCATCTGTGGAAGTAACCAAAATCAGGTTGAACAGGATCCTCACCCTTTATATTGGAGGTTTCCTGGACACACAGAGTATTTGATGTGCTGGTTTGTGCAGTGGCTTTGTCAGCTCTCAAGGATGTCTTTTGAAGTCAGAGTGGGAACTGTGAAAGTGCTCCTTTAAAACAACACACCCCATTTGCTGCAGACCTCTCTAGAATTGCCTTACACTTCTTGGTGACATATCTTCTTGTTCCAATTTCTGAATCTCAACAGAAAAAGAAAAAAAAAACATTTGCATGCTGGCTTAAACTAAGAAGCTCCTGAGCAACTACTCTGGCAATTGAAAATTTCAAACTTCTTTTTCTTCTTTCTTTTCTTTTCTTTTTTTTTTTTTTTTTTTTTTTTTTTTTTTTTTTTTTTTTTTTTCTCCTTTCCCTTTCCATCTGTTTGTAAAGTTATTTTCGTGCAATTACATCATTTAAACTTTACCCAAGGAACTATTGCAAACGATTCCTCTGTGGTTCTGCTTTTTTTTGGTGGTTGTTGTTGTTGCCAGTGTTGCATTCTCTTTCTCAGTTGCCTGGTGTGTCTGCTCAGTGTGGTGTCTCTGTTGCCATCTATTGATGACAGCAGAAATGAGTCTACAGGCGTTGGGTAGCCAATGGTGTTCTCAGGTTATGGCTTTGTGTTCTTTATAATGCACACTCTCAAGTTGTGGAAGGAAAGGGGAAGAAAACAAAAAAAAAGCATTTGGTTTACCTGAATTCACAAGCAGTAAATGCCAGAAGTCGAGAGGAAGAATAATCATCCTTATTCCTCCCCCTCCCCCCAATTAACACACTCCACCTGCCACACTCTCTCTATGCCAGGATTAAAATCCCATACCAACATTAAAAGTGAGCTCAAATCCCTTTCATTTGAGCTGCTCAAGCTGCTTTGCTTTTTCCTGTGTCATGCTGCTAAATATTTCCTGTTATTTCACCACAGGGGAGGAGAGAGAAAAGTAAAGAGCGAAAATAAGTGTCCCAATATGTTAAGTTTCTCTTCAGAAGTTGTGATCATAATTCCTGTGGCATGATGCTGATGATTTATAGTATCATAGGAGGGTAGAGTTGTTTCAGTTAATATGAAGAGAAGACCTGTGAGGTTATTGAGTTCAACCTAAGACCACCATGGACATTAAACCACGTCTAAAAGTGTCCTGTTCATGAATCTGGTGAACACTTCCAAGGATGGTGACTCCACCACCTCCCTGGGCAGCCTCTTCCAATGCCTGACCACTCTCGCAGCAAAGAAATTGTTCCTAATATCCAACCTAAACCTCCCCTGGCACAATTTCAGGATTCTGTGATTCTATTTCCTCATTCTATCTCCTGATAGTAGGGAGAAGAGACCAACTCTCACCTGGCTCCAACCTCCTTTCAGGGAGTTTTAGAGATCCAGAAGGTCTCCCCTCAGCCTCCTCCAGGCTGAACATCCCCAGTTTTCTCAGCCACTCCTCACCAGCCCTGTGCTCCAGACCCTTCCCCAGCTTTGTTGCCCTTCTTTGGACCTGCTCCAGCACTTCAATGTCTATTTTGGAGTAAGGGACCCTCTGGCTAATGGTCTATGTTTATAGCAGCCTGTAGCTGTAAATTTCACCGTGAGATGGTTTTCAGTGTTCAGAAAGGGTCCTGCTACAAATTCTGGTTGGCATTTTTGGTCAGAGTTTCTTGTGTTGTGTGACCTACCCAAGATAAGGCCACGAGTCACTGAACTCTTTGTCTGATGGATGTTTTCTTTGCAGGCTACAGAAAGTGAGATGGGAGACGTTGATTTAACAGGCCTTCCAGAAGCACCTGTAGACTCTGAAGATGAAGAAGAAGAAGAGGATGAAGATATTGACAGAACTTCAGATCCACTTCTAGGGCGAGACGTTGTTCGAGAGTGCCTTGAGAAAGAGCCTGCAGATAAAACTGATGATGATATTGGTGAGGAGAAAAAAAATATAATCCTAGCTTTCTTCACTGTGAGGGTGGAACCCTGGAAAAGGTTGCTCTGGCAGTTGGTGGACTCCCCATCCCTGGAGACTTTCAAAGCTGGGCTTGATGGGGCACTAAGCAACCTGATCTAAGTGGAGATATCTCTGCTTACTGCAGGGGAGGTGGACTAGATGACCTTCAGAGGTCCCTTTCAATCCAGTGCATTCTGTGATCCTCTGTAAAACCTTATCATACAACATCTGCAAGGGAAGCCCATCTGAAAGCTGCTTAATGAGTTAATGCTAAATATACATCCTCATAATTATGAGTGATGCCTTCCAGAGATTACTTCATTCTGGTGAGACTCTTAATTGAATGATTTCTCCTCCTGCTATCTCAGAGAGTATTTGTTCTGAGGAACTAAGTACTTCAGAACCTAGGAGATGCTGAAGATGCTGACAGTCATGAGATGTGTTGATAGAAGGGAGGGAAGAGGCAGCAAACTAATTTTGGCTGCCTGAAACTGCTGAATTAGTTCAGAAACACACCATGGCTGTGGTGAACTGTAACCTGCAGCACATTTAAGATAAAAATCATTTACTGCAGGGTTTAACTAGAAGCTGCCATCAGTGTTAACAGTAAAATCTGCATTGTGCTGTACTTGGTTTTATCCTCTAACCACTGGAAAAATCATTTTTGTGCTCCTGTGAAGCTTAGAATTCCCGTACCAGAAGGGTATTTGGCATTGTTCTGAGTGTATGGGGCTGAAGAGCTTTTGCACTCTAGCTAGACTGCTGCTGTGAGTCAATCAGGACACAGGCAGGACTGTAGAGCCCAGTTGTGGTTGCTGATGACAGAATGCACACTGGGCTCCTTTAGCTACAGGCTCTGATGGGGATGGTAACACCACTGAGCAACTTCTCCATGAAGGTAACAGGTTCGATACCTCTGCAGGGGTGAGGTATCTAAGGAACCCCTGTGCTTTGCAGTCTTCATAGCAGTGTTTCCTTTGTTTGACAGAGCAATTACTGGAATTCATGCATCAGCTGCCTGCCTTTGCAAACATGACTATGTCTGTGAGGAGAGAACTTTGCTCGGTGATGATCTTTGAAGTAGTAGAGCAAGCAGGAGCCATCATACTTGAAGACGGCCAAGAAGTAAGTTACTGCTCAGCAGCCATTTGAGTGCTGTGGGCAGTGGATTAGCCAAGAGTATCTGAGGGTGAAGGGCTGGAAAAGTTGTTTGCCACCTCCACACTTGAAAGTTCTTCTCTCACTGTGACCCATATCCAAAACTTAGCCCATCCCTTTGGCAGATTCTGCCTTGTTCAAAACTTCAGCATGGGCAAGTGCAAAACTTCAGGCGAGGCAGTGAGTGGCTGGAGAGCAGCCCTGAGGAGAGGGACTTGGAGGTGCTGGTAGAGGAGAAGCTGAAGATGAGGCAGCAGTGTGCACTTGCAGCCCAGAGAGCAACCAGAGCCTGGGCTGCAGCAGGAGCAGTGTGGGCAGCAGGGCCAGGGAGGTGATTCTCTCCCTCTACTCTGCTCTGCTAAGACCTCACCTGGAGTAGTGCATCCAGTGCTGGAGCCCCTGGGACAAGAGGGATGTGGAGATGCTGGAGGTGTGCAGAGAAGGGCCCCGAGGATGCTCAGAGGGCTGCAACAGCTCTGCTGTGAGCACAGCCTGAAAGAGTTGGGGCTGTGCAGGCTGGAGAAGAGGAGGCTCCAAGGTGACCTTCTTGTGGATGTGGGCTATAAAAAACCTGGGGAGGGACATTTTAGGCTATCAGACAGTGACAGGACTAGGGGGAATGGAGCAAAGCTGGAGGTAGGGAGAAAGTTGTTGAGCATGAGAGTGGTGAGAGGCTGGAATGGGTTGCCCAGGGAGATGTTTTTGGCCAGGCTGGCTGAGGCTGTGGGCAGCCTGATCTAGGGTAGGGTGTCCCTGGGCATGGCAGGGGGGAGTTGGAACTGGCTGATCCTTGTGGTCCCTTCCAACCTTGACTGGTTGTATGATTGTATGAAGTGCAGACACAAAGCAGCATTCAGTAGTTTGTGATCAGGGAAGTGCTGACATCTTGAGTTTATTTCAAAGATTCTTTGTGGCTTAGAAGAATCTCTCATCTCTGCTGATAAAACAAATTCTTATAACTGAGGGGTTTTTAAATACTAACATGGAGAAGTATTGTAACATAATACCTTATCTTGAATGTTTCCAGAGAGATGGGAGATGCCCATCCCTGGAACCATTCCAGGTCAGGTTGGGGCTCTGAGCAACCTGCTCTAGTTGCAGACTAGAGCTGGCTGCAAGAAGATTGGACTAGGTGACCTTTAAAGATCCCTTCCAACCCAAACCAGTCTGTGATTCTTTAAACATCTAAATCAGGAGCAGTTTCCATACATAATCAGTGGGAGAAGAGAGATGTTCAAATCAGTTAGGGGTCAGGCTCCCAGCATAGGTGCTCTGGATCACTACCTGGAAATCTTTCTCTGCCCTTGGGTCAGGACACCTGGAATAACCATAGCAGGTCACTCCTCCAAGAAGCTTAGGTGGGCCTTTGTCTCTGGTAGTGACCAAGTGGGCACCCTGGGGAGGAGTGTTCCTTCTCACTAAATGGCATAAATGCATTGTAGCAATTAGCCCACTGATTAAAAAAAGCAACCTATTCATCAGCTTCCCTCCCTGCTGAATTGGTGCTGGAATGAGTGAAGAACGCTCTGAAGGGTTCTTGCTTCACTCATCCTCATTGCTGCTTGCCTTACAGGGCACATTTTTAGTGAATGAAACTGGTGGCAACAAACTGGAGGCTGCTAGAATGAGCTTTGCTGAGAGCTCATGGAAGAGCTTACCAAAGCTGTGGAATCAGCTTCCCTTCTCACCTTTGTTTTCTTTGCTCCCTCCAGCTGGATTCGTGGTATGTTATTTTAAATGGCACAGTGGAGATCAGCTATCCTGATGGGAAGAGTGAGAGCCTCTGCATGGGAAATAGCTTTGGGATTACTCCCTCGCTGGACAAGCAGTACATGAATGGTGTGGTCAGGACAAAAGTAGATGATTGTCAGGTAAGATGGCAATTCTCTGCAAGCACCTCATGTTTTCACACGTGGAATAATAAAGCAGGCTGCTTTCATCTGAAGGTATGGCCTCTGTTCCAGGAGGTTGGTACTTCATGGGTCAAGGGCTCTGCTGATGTTGGGTTAGCTGTGCAGTCATTAGAAGCTGAGATTTATTTCCCACTGCTGTTAGGTGAGGAACAGGAGCTTCTGCTTCGTGCTGAGATGTCAGTTTAGTCCAACCTAGTCGTGCTGTGTCTGTGCAATTGATGTGGAGTAGCAAGAGATAAATAGAAAATAATCAATTGTTGCTTCCTAGAGCCTTTGGCCTCTAACCCATTTAAACAACCTTTTTGGGATGTCAGAAACTGACCTGTTCAGTTTGCCTTATGTTTCAAACTCCCATTTAAATGAGCAGAACAGAGTGGGACTGGTTTCAAATACTGTGATTGTGCCAAAGCAGCCCAGGGGTGAGGCCTTGAGTGACCTGTTCTAGTGGGAGGTGTCCCTGCCTGTGGCAGGGGGTTGGAACTGGATGATCCTTCAAGTCCCTTCCAACCTAGACCATTCTATGATTCTGCAGCCACATTTAGGATATTTATTAACAATTCTGTGTTGTTTGGGGGCAGTTTGTGTGTATAGCCCAGCAAGACTACTGGAGGATTCTGAACCACGTGGAAAAGAACACTCACAAAGTGGAGGAGGAAGGAGAAATTGTTATGGTAAAGGAGCACAGAGAGCTGGATCGCAGCGGGACCAGGAAAGGACACATAGTTATCAAGGTGAGTTTCTTTCTGTGCTTTCCGTTGATCTGTTAGGTCTTTATTAGTAAGCAAGTATGGTTTTGCTCTGTTTTGTCTGTCTCAGCTGAAACGAATGAAATTGATTGGAAGGAACTGATATTATTTTACAGAGGAGCTTTCATCTCTCTTTCAGTGAAGTTAGAGCTGTTCAGCACATGCATTGAGTCTTCTGTTAGGAGCAACCTTATTCCATCTTTGTGTATCAGCCTATGCTTAGGAATCTGGAAAGAGGACCCCAAACTGTTTGATTTAAAATAAAATGAAGTGAAGTTGCTAGTTGTTTCTTGCCTGCTGTTACCTAGAGGGAACATGTGGGCTGAGAGAAGCATGAAGAGGTGATTTAAAACAGACGTTAGGGCAGCGATTTAAAACCACTTCAGCATCTTTTGTCCTGAGTTTGCCATAACTGAATTTTACAAGAGGCTGTAGAGCTCACGTGGGTTTATGTCAAGATGCTCCCTAGGGAGAAGTGGTGACAAGAGAGATGAGTTGGCTTTTGGTGTTTCTTTTTGAAGGCAACCCCCGAGCGACTCATCATGCACTTAATAGAAGAACATTCTATTGTGGATCCAACCTACATCGAGGATTTCCTTTTAACCTACAGAACTTTTCTCACCAGCCCTCTGGAAGTTGGAAATAAACTCTTGGAATGGTTCACGGTGGACAGCCTCAGGGATAAGGTTGGTGTGAGTGGGAGAGATGAGCATTTCTGGTGAAAATGTCTGGATACCCATTCCTGTTTGGGGTGCTGATAAACTAGGGTCATGCACCAGCTGTTTTTATATGAACTAGTTTAAAGCAAAGTGGTTTGCACTAGTATCAAGAAAGGTTCTCCAGTGAGTGGTATGTGTGTAGTGAACTCTCTTACATTAGGTCTGACCCTGCAGCTCTTCTGTAGGATAAAAAGACCTTGTAACTACACTTCAGTAGCTGAAGGGAGCCTACATAATGGCTGGAGAGGGACTGTTTAGAAGGGCTTTTGGTGATAGGATGAGAGACAACGATTTAAAACTGGAGCAGGGGAGAAGAAGTGCTTTACAGCGAGAGTGGTAAAATGTGGACATTGATCCAGGGGAGGTTTAGGTTGGACATAAAGAAGTCCACAGTCCATGCTGGAGTGTGTCCAGAGAAGGGCCCCGAGGATGCTGAGAGGGCTGCAGCACCTCTGCTGTGAGGACAGACTGAAAGAGTTGGGGCTGTGCAGGCTGGAGAAGAGGAGGCTCCCAGTGGACCTTCTTGTGGCCTTCCAGTATTTGAAGGGGGCTACAGAAAAGCTGGGGAGGGACTTTCTAGGCTATGATGGAGTGACAGGACTAGGGGGAATGGAGCAAAGCTGGAGGTGGGGAGATTGAGGCTGGATGTGAGGAGGAAGTTGTTGAGCCATGAGAGTGGTGAGAGGCTGGAATGGGTTGCCCCTGCAGGGAGGTGTTTGGGGCCAGATCCCTGGAGGTGTTTTTGGCCAGGCTGGCAGAGGCTGTGGGCAGCCTGCTCTAGGGTAGGGTGTCCCTGGGCATGGCAGGGGGGTTGGAACTGGCTGATCTTTGTGGTGCCTTCCAACCCTGACTGAGTCTATGATTCTATGGTTCTAAAATCCTGGAACAGGCTGCCCAGAGATGTGGTTGAGGTCCCATCCCTGGAGACATTGAAGATCAGACTTGGAGGTGTGCCTGCTGAGTGCAGGGGGCTTGGACAGGGTGGCCTTTGAGAGTCCCTTCCACCCTGATGCAATCTGTGAACTCGTAAATGCTGTTTTCTGTTGGATTTAAAAGGTGTAAATGGCAGTCTCTGAAATCCTGTTTCAGCAGAAATGCAGGGAAATTGTGTTCATGGTCTCTTTCTGCTCACCACAGTGTCTGTAGAGCTCTTCAGTGCATGGAGCAGGTTTTATTTGAGCAACTTGCTACAAACTCCATACTTAAAATAAACTCTTCTCGAGACAGGTGCAGTCCATTAAAATGCTTCCATAAATAGAACTCAATGTATGCACATACACATGAAAAATGTTCATCCTCTGGCACTTGGATCCATGTCCAATTTGTTGCAAATGAGGGCAGTAAAATTCCTAGCCAGAGGTTTTATGTGTTCAGGCTTCAAGCTGTAGGAAACCCAACAGCCTCTCAACAGGCTCCCTTTTCTTGCATAGGAAATTGGCTGCAGTCTTTTGCTGTGGTTACTTCTTCTCCTGTTACCTTTTTCCATGCTGTTCAGTTTGGCAACTGCTGGCTTTGGAGAAGAGGAAAGCGTAAAATGCAAACTGCCCTAGCAAATGAAAGAGGAAATTGTTTATTTTTAGGAGCAAAACTGCTATAAATTCACTTTTTTTCTTTCTGTTTTTAATGCCACGGATGGATAAAATAGTTGTCAGACCCACTTCATCATGTATGGTAGTCACTCTGGCACATGCAGAAGCAACCCAAAGGTTTTAACTAAAAGTTCAGAAAATAAAGCTTCTTACTATCACAACATGCTTCCTGCAACTTTTAAGATCACAGAACCATACAATGGTTTGGGTTGGAAGGGACCTTAAAGCTCGTCCAGTTCTAACCCCCCTGCCATGGGCAGAGACACCTTGCACTAGACCAGGTTGCTCAAGGCCCCATCCAACCTGGCCTTTTGAATACTTCCAGGTTTGGAGCTTCCACAGCTTCTCTGGGCAACCTGTGCCAGTGTCTCACCACCCTCATGGGAAAGAATTTCTTCCTAATATCTCATCTAAATCAAACTTTTTCCAGTTTGAAGCTGTCACCCTCATCCTGTCGCTCCACACCTGTGTAAAATGTCCCTCTCTGGCTCTCCAGCAGCCCCCTTCAAATACTGAAAGGCTGCCTTAAGGTCTCCTTGGAGCCTTCTCTTTGCCAGGCTGAATGGAGCAAAGCTGGAGGTGGGTAGACTGAGATTGGATGTGAGGAGGAAGTTGTTGAGCATGAGAGTGGTGAGAGCCTGGACTGGGTTGCCCCTGCAGGGAGGTGTTTGGGGCCAGATCCCTGGAGGTGTTTTTGGCCAGGCTGGCAGAGGCTGTGGGCAGCCTGCTCTAGGGTAGGGTGTCCCTGGGCATGGCAGGGGGGTTGGAACTGGCTGATCCTTGTGGTCCCTTCCAACCCTGACTGATTCTATGATTCTATGTCCTGCTTTCTCAACCTGTCTTCGTAGCAGAGGTGCTCCAGCCCTTGGATCATCCTCACGGTCCTCCTTGATCGTTTAGGATGGTTTTAAAAGTTTGATAAACAGCCTAAGAAAGAGTTAACCCAAGACAGATTTGTGCAGCAGTGAGTAGCCAGTGATGTGGGCAATTAGGTACAGCTATGTTTGGCTTTATATTTTTCCTTTGTTTCCACAAATGAAAGAAAAGAGAAGGTATTTTCAAGTGTAAATGTTTTCTGCTCATTAACAGATGCAGGACTCTGCACTCAGAGAAGGGCCATGAGGGTGATCAGAGGGCTGGAGCTCCTTTGCTGTGAAGAAAGGTTGAGAGAGTTGGGATTCTTCAGTTTGGAGAAGAGAAGGCTCCAAGGAGACCTTTCTGTGGCCTTTTAATACCTGAAGGAGGCCTACAGGAGAGCTGTGGAGGGACTTTTTAGGGTGTTGGGTAGTGATAGGACTGGGGGGAACGGAGCAAATCTAAAAGTGGGTAGGTTTAGATTAGGTGTTAGGAAGAAGTTCTTCACCATGTGGGTGGTGAGACCCTGGAAAGGGTTGCCCAGGGAGGTTGTGGCTGCTTCCTCCCTGGAGGTGTTCAAGGCCAGGTTGGATGAGGCCTTGGGCGACCTGTTCTAGTGGGAGGTGTCCCTGCCTATGGCACAGGGGGGTTGGAACTGGCTGAGCTTTGAGGTCCTTTCCAACCTAAACCATTCTCTGATTCTCTGATTTGTTGCTTCGCCACGTCCTTGTGCAAACTTCTTTGTAATTAAAGCCTACAGGGGGAGGAATCCTGGACACCTTTATGGATACACATGATTGTTGTGTTTGTTTTCCAGGTTACCAGAGTGGTCTTGCTGTGGGTGAACAATCATTTTAATGACTTTGAAGGAGATCCTGCTATGACTCGGTTTCTGGAGGAATTTGAGAAGAACTTGGAAGACACGGTAGGAGCAGCAAGGAGCCACTGGCAGGCTTCCTTATCCTGCACATTTTCATTCTCCAGTGACTTAACACACACATTGTCAATGCCAGTGGCTGACACATTGTCATCTCTAACTCTTAACAGTTAATAGATGGCTTTTTGACATGGACATTTGTTCTTAAATATACGTAATTAGGTCTAAAGAATAGTAGGGGTGGAAGGGACCTCAAGGATCATCCAATTCCAACCCCACTGCCATGGGCAAGGACACCTCACACTAGATCAGAATACTCAGAGCCACATCCAGCCTGACCTTCAAAATCTCCAGGGATGAGGCTTCCACCACTGCCTGGGCAACCCATTCCAGGGTCTCATTACCCTCATGGTGAAGAACTTCTTCCTAACACCTAATCTGAACCTACCCACTTCCAATTTTGCTCCATTCTCCCCACTCCTGTCAGTACCCAACACCCTAAAAAGTCCTTCCCCAGCTTTCCTGTAGGCCTCATTCAGACATTAGAAGGCCACAACAAGGTGTCCTTGGAGCCTTCTCTTCCCCAGACTGAAGAACCCAAACTCTCTCAGTCTGTCTTCATAGGAGAGCAGCTCCAGCCCTCTGATCATCCTCGTTCTCTGGACACTTTTTAGCACCTCCACATCTTTCCTGTAACAGGGCCTCAAGAACTGGATGCAGTACTCCAGGTGGGGTCTCACCAGAGTGGAGCAGAGGGGCACAATCTCCTTCCTCACCTTGCTGCCCACTCTTCTCTTGATGCAGCCCAGGAACTGGTTGCCCTCTGGGCTGCAAGTGCACACTGATGGTTCATCTTGAGCTTCTCATCCACCAGCACCCCCAAGTCTCTCTTCCCAGAGCTGCTCTTAAGCCAATCACTGCCCAGCCTATATTGGTGCTTGGGATTGCCCCAACCCAGATGCAAGACCTTTCCCTTGGTCTTGTGGAACTTTATGAGGTTGGCTTGGGGCCACCAACCTCAGGAAGTTCAATATTAAACAGCACATGTTGACATTTCTGCATTACTGCAAAGTGGAAAGAGGTTTATTTAGTAAGACTTGGATACATGGCACCAAAAATAGGTTTTTTTTCTGCCACTTGGGAGTTATTTCACAACTTGTTTTGTATGTTTCTGTTAAAAAAAAAAAAAAAAAGCCCAGCAAACCAAACCCTTACACTCCATCTTGTGTCTTCTGTGTTACAGAAAATGAAAGGACACCTCAGACTGCTGAATATTGCCTGTGCTGCCAAAGCAAAATGGAGACAAATCACCCTGCAGAAGCCTTCTAGAGATTCACCACTGTTCTTCAGCCTCCTGGGAGGAAGTGACAAAGGGTTTGGCATTTTTGTGGAGACTGTGGAAGTGGGGAGTAAAGCAGCAGAAGCTGGACTCAAGCGTGGTGATCAGGTGAAAAAAAAAAAAAAAAAAAAAAAATTTTCCTTTTTTTA
>VWZI01005530.1:221488-258564 GCA_013396835.1 Psilopogon haemacephalus
AGGAGACCTTAGAGTAACTTTCCAGTATCTGAAGGGGGCTACAGGAAGGCTGGGGAGGGACTGTTCACAAGGTCTTGTAATGACAGGACGAGGGGGAATGGGTTCAAACTGGCGGAGGGGAGATTTGAACGGGATGTTAGGAAGAAATTCTTCACAGTGAGGGTGGTGAGACACTGGAACAGGTTGCCCAGGGAGGTTGTGGCTGCTCCCTCCCTGGATGTGTTCAAGGCCAGGCTGGATGAGGTCTTGAGTGACCTGATCTAGTGGGAGGTGTCCCTGCCTATGGCACAGGGGGGTTGGAACTGGATGATCTTTAAGGTCTCTTCCAACCTAAACCATTCTATGATTCAGAGCACTGCATACACTTGATAAGTTTTGTAAGCATCTAAATCTTGATTTGCTGTTGACAGAATTATGTTTTGTTTTTTTTCTTCTGTTTGTTTGTTGTTGGTTTTTTTTCTCCCCTGCTGGCAGCTGTTGGGTTTTACTGTAAGTATCCTGATGTATGGCATCTGTAGACCTTCATTTTGCATGGCTTGCCTGTTAAACTTAACACTTCCAGCCCTTGCCTTGATGTAATTATTACTGTGAGGGCATTAAGTCATTCTGTGCCCTGCAGTCTTCCCTTCAATGAACCAAATCCATCAGTTCTCCTCGTGGGCACTGTGCTGAGGCTGACATTTCATTGCCACTTCTGCCACCAACACAGAATGGCCTTTGGCAGGTTACTTTGCCTCTCTCTGACCTTAGTTTAAAGGATTGAAGTTGCTTTTGAAGTTGCTTTTTCAGTTTCCCTCCTTTAGAAACTGAAAGTTTAAATGATAACGTAGCCTGACATTTAGTTTCTTCTTCTGTTGAACTTTAGTACTAAAATTACATGCATGCAAGCATGAAACCTGGTTTGTGTTGGCATCAGAAACTGAGTAATGAGTAAGAAAATAATTTTAATAAATATTTACTTGCTTAAAAGCAAAAACCTGGAAGATAGACATGTGCTTGCAATGTGCTTCCCTCAGCTGTCACAAGATACCTGAATTTTGGTTGCATGGTGAATCTTTTGTTTGCTTTTTCTCTCTCCATCCCTCCCCTACAAAAAAAAAAAAAAAAAAGACAATTAATTTATTTGGTTTATACTTCGAACATGCTTTGATTTTGAGGTATGTTGATAGCCAGGTGCAGATGTGTGCCTCTCCTCTTGATCTGTTAGGATTTTATGAGTGCAAGTGTTTTCCCCAAATTGCCCAGTGTGTCACGTTCAACACTTTTCACTCTGAAATAAATGCATAATATTTATTTTTACTTTTTATTGGCCCCCTTCACATATACATGAAGCTTTTCCAATTCAGCTAGTCCCCAACTACTGGTGAGCCCATTCTGATAATGTGGTGGTCATAATAATGACACTGTTAGAGTGGGGTTTTTTTTAATACCCTGTTTCCTCCCATCTTCCAATTTCTTTACAGCTGATACTGAAGCTTTCCTTTTTCCAACAAGCAAAAACTTGGGTCTTAAATTACCTGCTTACTTTTCGCTCTTGAAATTCCTACTGCTTGCCCCCCATGATACCATTAAGCCCTGGTGCAAGGAAAAATAACCCTCAGGTCACTGCCATGTTAAGAGAGATCTCAATTTCTTCCTTAAGCAGTGGGTTTTGAGAGAGGAAAATCAGTGTATAGGTAATAGGGTAAGTAAAGTGTAGAAAGTCCTGCTGGAAGGAGCTAGGTGCCCAGCCCAGCAATTCCTTCCTTAAGCAGTGGGTTTTGAGAGAGGAAAATCAGTGTATAGGTAATAGGGTAAGTAAAGTGTAGAAAGTCCTGCTGGAAGGAGCTAGGTGCCCAGCCCAGCAATTCCTTCCTTAAGCAGTGGGTTTTGAGAGAGGAAAATCAGTGTATAGGTGATAGGGTAAGCAAAATGTAAAATGTCCTGCTTGAAGGAACTGGGCCCAGCAGATGATTCCCCTTAACTTCCTCTCTTATCCTCAGTGCTCCAGGGACTCTCTTCTGGTGGCATCTCACATCCCTCCATCTGCAGGCTTGGTTCTTATTGCTGAGGCTGTTAAAGGTTATATAAAACCTTTATGTTATGCTAAAGGTCAGATAGCAGTGAGAGAAGTGAAGGGCTGTTGGGAGGTCATGCTGTAATAACAGCCCTTCATGTCTCTCACTGGTGTGGCACCTAATGGCACATTGACCTCTGAGGTGGCATTCCAACAGCTTCATCATCTGAAGAGGTGGCCGAGGGCTCAGTGAGATCCTCCCACATTTTCAGGACTGCAGAAAACTCGTGAGGTTTTAGTCGTCAGAGTTGAGGGAGGGAAAGAACTGTGCTTTCCTGACTTTTAAATCAGTGACCACTCTGCCTCCTGATCTTTTTTTTCTCCCCCCTAATCAGTTTTATTTTGAAAACTGAGCCTTCTGTGATAACTCATGGAGCAGATAATTTCCAATCATCAAGCTGTAGGTTAAACATGTGCATCTTTAGATATTTGTTTCCTGCCATAGGCTACTTTGGATAAAGCTGTTCTCTAGTGCATTTATAATACATAAAATGTGCTATAAATAAGTACAGTAGCCAAAGAATTAACTGCTGGCAGCAGCTTTGTTCCTTCAGGGTGACAGAGCGAGTGTAAAAGCTTACAGCTACTTATGGGAGCAACCAAATCTCCTTTCTCCTTCACGTCCTCCCACCCACAGCCTATCCATGCATGTTTAGAGCTTCCCATCCCTAGGAAGGGTGTCCTGGCACACAGCATGAGCTTGGCTCTTGCAATGACACAAGAGTCAAAGAAGGAATGATGCTGCCCAAGTTCGGGACATGCTGAGGAGGGCAGTGTAGAGCTTCTCAATCAGAGAATCACAGAATGGGAAGGATATGAAGAAACCTCTGGAGATCGAGTCCAACCTCCCTGCCAGAGCAGGATCACCTAGGACAGGTCACATACGAACCCAGCCAGCCGGGTCTTGAAGGTCTCCAGAGAAGGAGACTCCACCATCTCTCTGGGCAACCTGCTCTGGGGCTCCAGCACCCTCAAAAGGAAAGAATTTTTTCCTCATGTTGAGGTGGAACCTCCTGGGCTCCAGTTTCTGCCTATTGGCTCTTGTCCTATCACAGGACACCACTGAAAAGAGCCTGGCCCCTTTTTGATACTCACTATTCAGATACTTATAGACGTTAGTAAGATCCCCTCTCAGTCTTCTCCTGATGAAACAGCCTCAGATCTCTCAACCTTATAAGAGGAATGTTCCAGTCCCTTCCTCAGTGTCTCAAGATGCCTTGCCCTTGGGTTTTGGTGGTAGAGTGAGTATACCTCAAGTATGATGAGTATCAACTGAGTTGTGGAAATGGAGAGAGGAGAAGAGTCCTCTTTTTTTTTTTTCCCCCCCCTCTAAAACGTGAAGGAAAGAACTATTTGAATGGCTCCTTACCAAGTCCAGCATGGCTCTTTTTTGTCTTGCTGCCTGTTTTTTTGTCTTCTGGCTCTCCAACAAGACAGTAAATGAGCTGGTGCAAGAAGCCATCCAGCCCTGAAGGGCGTTACTCTGTTGTTTTAGATATTCCAGATCAGGTCATACGAGTCTTCAAAGCAGACCAGCAGAGCTGTTACATCATCATCAGCAAAGACACTACAGCAAAAGAAGTGGTGAGCCATGCTGTCCACGAGTTCAACCTGACAGGAGCCCCAGAGACCTACTCCTTGTGCGAGGTGTCCGTCAGCCCCGAGGGAGTCATCAAACAGAGGAGGCTCCCAGATCAGTTCTCCAAACTGGCCGACAGGATCCAGCTCAACGGAAGGTAAATCCCAATTGTTGTGGTTTAGTTTGGATTTATGTGACTTTTAGGAGTGAAACACCTAAAAGAATCATCATGCAGTATTGCTTTAATTGAACTAGGAAGGTGGCTACTAGAACTAGTAAGTGTTAGTGACTTAGAGAATCCCAGCAGCCCTGCACATCACCCAGCCCAACCCCACTGCTAATGCAGTAGCACCCACAGCAGCTTGCCCAGGATCACAGTGTCCTGGTGGGTTTGGAATCTCTCCAGAGAAGGAGACTCCAAAACCTCTCTGGGTAGCCTGCTTCAGGGCTCCAGCACCCTCACACTAAAGTTTATCCTTCTGTTTAAGTTGGAGCTTCCTGTCTCTCCCATAATTTCCTGTATCTCTTGAACTGGCGGAGCCCAGAAATGGATCCAGTCCTCCAGCTCTTACCTCACTAGGGCAGAGTAGAGGAGGAGGAGAACCTCTCTCAACCCAATGGCCACACACTTTTTGGTGCACCCAGGGACACCATTGGTCTTCCTGGCCATGAGGGTGCATTGCTGGCTCACGGGGAACTTGTTGTCCACCAGCACTCCCAGGTCCTTCTCCACAGAGCTACTTTCTAGTAGGTCCTCCCTCACCTGTACTGGTGCAGGAGGTTATTCCTCTGAAGGTGCAGGACCCTGCGTTTGCTCCTTGTTGAATTTGATGAGATTCCTCTCTGCCTAACTCTCCAGCCTGGCCAGGTCTCACCCAATGGTGGCACAGCCTGAGGGCTGTCAGCCACTTCTCCTAGTCTGGTGTAATCAGCAAACTGGCTAAGGGTACACACTGTCCTTCATCCAGGTTGTTGATGAGGATCTTTTGAACAAGGTCTTTTCCTTCACCTCCTTTCTTCCACACTCAAAACTACATCCAGCTTGCTTGATGACAGCTAAACTGAGCAGATCAGGTTAATTTACATAGTGGCTTACTCTTAGAAAGAAAAAAAAGTTGTATTTATTCTGACATTTCTCACATACCTCAGGACTACACCATACAATTAATTCCTTTCTCAGCGATGTCACATTGCAGTGAACCTGATGCTAACCTCCCATTTTTCAATGTAAACTGTTGTGAATGTTTCTGAAATGTTAAGTGCTTCAGTTTTATTTGATGACCTGCTCCATAGCAGAAGGAAGTTTATTAAATAAAGAATTCTTTAGACTTCTTTGCTAGGCAACGGAGTGGGGGGAATTTACGAGGAATAAACGTGGGTATCTCTGAAAGTGATCTGCTTGGGACTGTGGAAATGAATTTTCCAGATACATTTTCATTTCCTGAATCCTCCTGTGCTTTATGTAAATATTAATATGCCACACTAAATATATGTAAGAATCCACACCGAGTTTGTGTAAGAAATGCAGAAATACATTAACAAGAGATTTCTCAGGACTAATGTGTATTGAAAATGTTATTTCACTGCTGCATTTACAAAGGGGAAAGGAACTGACCTTTTCCCAAAGGTGAAAGCTGCAGCGTGTTACAGCTGCAGAACAGAAGGCATTAGCAAAGAGGTGGATTAAACCAGCTCTTGAAGTGTTCTTCTGCTTCAGTAATGATGGTATTTCGTGCTAGCTAAAGTGCAAGGTTATGCTGCCCCTTCTTTCTGCTCCCTTCTACTCCCTCTTCCTCTGGGTTGTCAACAGCAACGTGGCAAGGCTGTCTCATAAACAGCCCTCTGCTGACACAGCCACCCTGATTGGTGTAGTTCAATGTCTTTGCCTTCACAAAGCCTCTGAAGAGCATCTCTAACCTTTCCGCTGTGACTCCATTATTCTTTAGGTACTATCTAAAAAACAATATGGAGACAGAGACCTTGTGCTCAGATGAGGACGCTCAAGAGCTGCTGAGAGAAAGCCAAATTTCCCTCCTCCAGCTGAGCACCATCGAGGTGGCCACTCAGCTCTCCATGAGGGACTTTGAGTTGTTTCGCAACATCGAGCCGACCGAGTACATCGATGACCTTTATAAGCTGGACTCCAAAACGGGAAACGCTCACCTCAAACAGTTTGAGGATGTCATCAATCAGGAGACGTTCTGGGTTGCCATGGAAATCTTAGCAGAGCCCAACCAGCTGAAGAGGATGAAGATCATCAAGCATTTCATTAAAATTGCTCTCCACTGCCGCGAGTGCAAGAACTTCAACTCCATGTTCGCCGTCATAAGGTAAAAACTCATCCCGCCTCTCGGGTCTGGTTTGCGCTGCCAAAGGCAATTCTGAGTGTCCAAATGGAAAGAAAAAAAGCAGTATCCTGAAGGGATCAGCCGTGGTTTGAGGGAACAGCCAAGCTTTTCAAAAGCCAGGCTGCCTACAGAGAGCTGTGTTGTCACCACAGCCTCTCCCCTCCTCAGCCTCCCAACTTCAGCCTGCGGCGGTCGTTGTGACCCTTCCCTACCCATTACCTAGCAGGGAAAGAACAGATTTGGCCAAAACCACTCTTTGGTGGATCTTAGAAATCTGCTTGAATGTTGCTGTCATTTTCCATGATGCTGGCACCCAATTTCCCTTCGTCTTTCAATTCTTACTGCCTTTTTTCAGCGTGCACTGACTCATATCTGCGATGAGGAGATTATTGTATTTCTTCCTCTCATTGTAAGGACTTCCTCAAATCACTCTTGCTTTAGTTTATTTGTCCTTTTCATTCTTTCCTGTCACCTGCTTACTTCTCTTTTTCTTTCTTTCTTTTTTTTTTTTTTAATTTTGTTTTATTTTTAGAAGACTTTCTCTTCTGATTTATACCAGGTACTGCTACTTTAACAGCAGGAGTTCAGCATTTTCTTTACTGGCAGTTTTCTTGCACCCTGCTTTTACAGAGTCAGAATAGAATCATGGAGTCATTTTGGTTGGAAAAGATCTCTAAGATCATCTAGTCCAACCATTATCTAGTTTGACCAAGCCTGGTGCTACACCACGTCCCTCAGCACCACATCTCTGAGGCTCTAAACCACATCCCTCAGCACCACATCTCCAAGGCTCTAAACTACATCCCTCAGCACCACATCTCCAAGGCTCTAAACCATGTCCCTCAGCACCACATCTTCAGGGCTCTAAACCACATCCCTCAGCACCACATCTCCAGGGCTCTAAACCATGCCCCTCAGCACCACACCTCCAAGACTCTAAACCATGCCCCTCAGCACCACATCTCCAAGGCCCTAAACCATGTCCCTCAGCACCACATCTCCATAGCTTGTCAGTCCCTCCAGGGATGGGGATTCCACCACAGCCCTGGGGAGTCTGTTCCAGGGCTTGACAACCCTTTTGGGGAGAAGTTATTCCTCGTGTTCCAGCCTTAATCTCCTCTTATGCAACTTGAAGCTATTTTGTCTTGTCTTTTACTTAAAAGCAAGACAAAAAGGTGCTGTGATTTCACTAGACAAAGGCCTGTTTTCGTGCTGTATCCCAGCACTCTCACAAAATACCCTTTTGGTGTATTTTCTCCCATGTCTAGCCAGTTTATCAAATGGTTTTAGCTCCTCTTTAGTAATACATTAAAGAATTCATGAATTCCCTTAAAAGATGCTAAGAAACCATTGGGGCTGTGGCTTCTCATTACGTGGTGAATACTGAAGCTAATTCCTGTGTTCTGCTCCCTAATTTCTCATGGTTTATTGTAGGTGGAAAAAGAAGTCTCCCTGATCCTCAGTGTGGTCTAATCAGGCCATGACTGAAGTAAAAAAAAAAAAAAAACCACAAACCAGAAGGCAAATAAATTAGCTTTTGTTTTACCCTTATTTCCAGGGGAATATGTTTTTCTGAGCATATGCCATGGGGATTCTCTTCTTTGCCTTGCCCTGCACTGCATATCAATAGGTGCCATATGTTCCATGAAATGGGAAGAGAAACCTTCTTAATGCTGCATGTGAAAGAGGAGCTGTGGGGTGACATATGTTGAATCTTCCATGTGAGAGAAGGCTTTGTTTGTGGTTTGACAACAGCATGGAGAGAGATCTGCATAAAAAAAAACCCACAAAATCAGGTTTTGAAGGTTTCCAAATAAGAAAAAAATCCTTCTTAAACCAGCAAATTCAGTAATGCTGTGATTGTGGATTTACTGGTGAATGCTGGAGAGGATCAACTTTCCAGTTCTGCAGCTACAAGGACTTTACAATTGTTGCAGAATTTCTGGAGCAAAGATTCTGAGAGATTATGACAGAGAGGATGGATTGATTCCATTTATTGTGATTATTGCATGCAACTAATTCTGGATAATTTTTACTTGATGAGAAGGAGGGCACAAAACCAAGTTCTGTCGTATCTGCTGCTTCTAATTCTCAGTCTGTTGGTTCTAGTTTACAAATGCTCTAATGATCCTCCTCTGAAATCTGGCCACTTTTGTTTGGGATAAGCTCTGTGCTGTTCTCACTTCCTGCTGTCACACATTAATTTTCAGATGGAACCTCCTGAGTTCCCTTTTGTGCCCATTTCCCCTTGCCCTGTCACTGGGCAGCACTAGAGAGTCCAGCCCCATCTCCTTGCCTCCACCCTTTAGCTCTTGTCTTTTACTTACTTCTTGCTTAGCACTGAGAAGCTCCCCTCTGGGGCTGCTCTTCTCCAGGCTCAGCAGCCCCAGGGCTCTCAGCCTTTCTTTCTCCAGTTCCCTGAGCATCTACACTGATGCTCAGGGAAGTCTCTCCAGTAATTCCCTGTCTCTCCTGAACTGGGGAGCCCAGAACTGTACCCTATCTTCCAGCTGTGGCTTCAGTAGGACAGAGAAGAGGGAGTGGAGAAACTCTCTTGACCTGCTGGTTGCCTGCACTTTTCTTCATGCCCCACCAGAAACCAGTGGTGTCCTTGGCCGCGGGAGTGCATTGCTGGCTCACGGTGAACTTGTCTTCCAAGCTCATATTAACATCTCTCTGCCTTTCAGTGGGTTGAACCTAGCTCCAGTAGCACGTCTCAGAGGCACGTGGGAAAAGCTCCCCAGCAAGTATGAGAAGCACCTCAGAGACCTTCAGGATCTTTTTGATCCATCTCGAAACATGGCGAAATACCGCAACATCCTCAGCAGCCAGAGCATGCAGCCGCCAATTATTCCACTCTTCCCTGTTGTCAAGAAGGACATCACATTTCTGCATGAAGGTAACAGCAGAGAGCAATAAATATCTCAGCGCAGAAGGTGCTTTAGCCCTTTTGTCATCACTCCATGATTCAGCCAGTGTCTAAAAGGAGCTACCACCGATGGGATGCTTCTGATTTGTCCTTTGTCGGGAGTAAAATGAAGCAGAGCTCAGATTGTATAATGGCAGAGACTGCTCCTGGGCAAAAAGCAAGAGTTAAATGCACGGTTTGAATATTTTATAAGCAATGTTAAGCCTGTATCAGCTGCCCTGAGGTTTAGGGTGGAGAGTAGGTGTCAGTGCTAGCTGACAGTCACACTTCCAATCTATTTCTCTTACAAAAACTTGCCGCTGGAATGTTTGGAGGGTTTTGTTCCGTGTTGTGCCTTTCAGACAGCTCTGATGCTGTCACACCTCCTACTCTTGCTTTCGGTGCTTTGAAAGGGTTTTGTTTAATCATCTCCATTTTGTTCCTTTTACACAAAGCTCTGTTTGCAATCCAAGTGAAAGTTAAGCATTCCCAAGTACGCCCAATTCTTGGTTGTGATGTTTCAGAACGATCTGAACTCATTTCAGGATCATAGAATGATAGAACTGTTGTGGTTGGAAAAGACCTCCAAGATCAAGTCCAACCATTGACCTAACATGCTGATGTCAGTTCTGTGTTGTTATTTGTCTTAGCATCTATGCCAGTGAACTTGGACGCAGTTCGTTTATTCCCTTTTTCTCCAACTAGTTACTTTAGGAATAAATTCACGAATGCAATGCTGGGCAGTCTGAGTGAGTCTCACTTCTGCCAGTTTCCATTTCTTGCTGTTTTTGTGGAATCACAGAATGGTTTGGGTTGGAAGGGACCTCGAAGATCACCTAGTTCCACTCCCCTGTCATGGGCAGGGACACCTTCCACTAGCCCAGGTTGCTCAAAGCACTGTCCAACCTGGCCTTGAACACCTCCAGGAAGGGGGCACTCACAACTTCCTTGGGCAACCTGTTCCAGTGTCTCACCATCCTCTCTGGAAAGAATTCCTTCCTAATCTCCAGTCTAAGTCTGCTCTCCTCAAGTTTCAATCCATTCCCTCTTGCCCTGTCCCTGCAAGCCCTTGTAAAAAGTCCCTTCCCAGATTTCTTGTAGGCCCTCTTCAGGTACTGGAAGGCCACTATAAAACAGTTTTATGCCTGGAGGAGAAGAAGGGAGGATGGTGTGGGGGACCTAGAAGCACATTGCCTATGGAAAATATTTCTGACTCTCTTTTTTTCCCCCCTGTCTGTGTTTCCATTCTGCAGGAAACGACTCTAAAGTGGATGGCCTGGTGAATTTTGAGAAGCTCAGGATGATTGCCAAAGAAATTCGCCAAGTCGTCAGGATGACCTCAGCAAACATGGACCCGGCTGTGATGTTCAGACAAAGGTCAGCAATTTAGCAAGCTGCTAGGATTGAAAGTGTCTCAGAGTGGGCAGGGACCTGGGGTTGTGTCTGCATCGTTAATATACTTCATTGTATAACTTCCCATTGACATCTCCCATCAGAACCATCAGCTTTATCAGATTAGGGCAATGCAATCAGTGATCCCAAAAGCTGCTTCTAATGACAACTAAACCGATCTGTTGCCTTTAAACAGCAGAGAAGAGTAGCTCCTGCTTGTGATTATTCATATTTTTGCTAAATAAAAATGTCAGTGTCAGCAGAGATTTGAGAGAGATGCAGTGTGAGGGAGAAAATCATACATAAACAACATACCTGAATCTGAAATGTTGCTTCAAAACCAACCCAAACCCTGCTGATAACATCTTAAACCCAAACACAACATTTTTTGCTCTGTTCTCAAGCACAGCTTTCTCCACCTACAAAACATTTGATATGTTCAGGCTGTGAGCAGGTGGAGGATGTTGCCTGCTTTTATTTTCTCATTGTGTTTTCCGCCCCTCCCGATGCATAATATCATCAGGGTCTGTGTTAACTATCTGCAGAATAAAACCACCACGACTTCTAATCTGGTGCTGATTAGCTCTAGATTATATTTAGTGCAACTGAATAATTTCCTGCATCTGTTTGCTGAGCTAAAAGCATCAACAACTCCATTGTGTTCTTGCAGAGCCCTGATGCCTGCAGATCCCTGCCAAGCAAGGGCTGTTGTCCTGCCCTTCCACCACCAGTTTGCCTCTTGAACTGATGGGCCAGACAAAAACCCTTCAGGATTGAGTTCAGGGGTTAGTTGGTGACAAGATATCATGGAGTCATAAAGCAGATTAGTTTGGAAGGGACCTTTAAAGGTCATCCAGTCCAGTCTCCTGGTGTCATGCCCTGTGCCAGGTCATTATATGGCTTCTACTTCACAAAACAACAGAATGGTCTCTTGAGCTGTCTTGCAGGTGTGTGTGCTCTCAGCACACCATAGTGAGCAGAGCACAAAGAGAGGGAGCTTAGTGGGCAGGTGCTTGGGTGAAGGGTGCCTTGTACTAGCCCTGATTAAGTCCCTGTTGATAGCTCAACTGGGCAGCTGGAAATTACCTGGATTTATGAATTTACAGAATCCCAGCATAGTGGGGGGGTTGGGAGGGACCTCTGGGGATCATCCAGTTCAACACATCTGCTAAAGCAGGGTCATCCAGAGTAGGTTGCCCAAGATCACAATGTCCAGCTGGGTCTGGAATCTCTCCAGAGAAGGAGACTCCACAACCTGCTCCAGGGGTTCCAGCATCCTCATACCAAAGAATTTTCTTCTCATCTTCAGATGAAACCTCATGGGTTTTGTGCCCCTTGTCCTGTTTCTTGGTACCATTGAAAGTCTGGCCCCATCCTCTTGCCCCTCACCCTTTATCTCTTGCTGAGCGTTGATCACATCCCCTCTGGGGCTGCACTTCTCCAGGCCCAGTGGCCCCAGGGCTTTCAGGCTTTGGTCCTATCAGAGATGCTCCAGACCCCTCAGCATCTTTGTGGCCTCTGCTGGTCTCTATCCTATTGTTTTCCTTGGACTGGGGAGCCCAAATCGGGACACAATACTCCATCTTTGGCCTCACTAGGGCTGAATAGAGGGGGGAGAACCTTCCTGGACCTGCTGGTTGTTGATGTGTGTGCAGTGGAAGGCAATGGTGTATGCAGGGATCTCTGGCGTACGTAAGAGCATAGGGGGTTGTTTCCATGCAGCCTGGAGTGGTCAGGAATCTCAGGCAGTCAAGAGCCCTGTCTGCATTTCTTTGTTTGCAGGGCTGATTGTCATTGTGCCCTTTGTTTTAGAATTGGTCCAATCTAGTTTTGAGACAGAAATAGGAGCTGCCTTGTTCAGGTTATTTAAAGATGGATCCGTTTCAAAGGGAGGTTCACCTTCGCACCGTTGGATTTGAATTAGCAACATTTCCCTTTCAACTTAAAGTTCTGACTCTGCTGGCCGCTAAGTGATGGTTGCTTGTCACAAACTTTGACATTCACAGACTAAACCAGTCTACAAAGAAATCTCCCTGGTGCCCCACGTGCTTTCTAAGACCTAATGAAGCCTGATCATTAAATAAATTTAAGAGTAAATGGTTACCTTGGCGTTACAGAACAGGCTTTAATGACCGTAATTTAAATTACACACACTGCCATAAAGTGCTTAGGCATCTAATCTTGGAGATGGTGCCGAAGATTAAAAGGAAGCAATTCCCTCTTTTCACATCGTTTATATTCATTTTCATTGCCTCTGGTGTTTGATCTATCAGTTTTGTGTTCTGAAGCACCAACACATGCTTTTGAAGATGAGAAATGAACAAGGGAAAGATGCGTGTTAGCGAGGACGTGAGACTTGCTAGCAACTTCATTCCCCGTTAATATAGAGCACCTAATTCTTCAGCATGTGTTGGACAGACAGCCTTGTTTTCCAGCAGGAGCAAACAACACCTTCAGCTTGGATGCTGCTTGCTACAGCCCTAAGGCAGAGAGTGAATTAATTGAATCACACTTTCTGCAAGGTGGATAAAATCGACACTGAATGGGGCTTGTGAGAGATACTCAACAGGAAAATCTCACGTGGGTTTGATTTATGAATTCACAGGTTAAACTTAAGGACAAATTAAAAGCTGATAGATGTTCTTCCATATCCACCTATCTGAGCAAGCCCTGCCCTTGCATTCCATTTCAACACTGTGTTACTGTTTGAGAAGAATTGTGCTGTATGGAAAGTTTTTTCTTTTCTGTTCTTTCCTGTCTACATCTTTCTTCCTGACTCTCAACTGTTTTATTTTTTTTCCTGTGCTTTTCTGTTCAAATACATGCTTCAATGTATATGGCTCTTGCTTACAGGAAGAAGAGGTGGAGAAGTTTGGGGTAAGTGTAGAGATGAATGCAACTAAGATAAATAAAGATTATGCAACTCTTTTAACATACTGCATCCCCCCTCCTTAGTGCATGCATCTGAAATACAGCATGCATTTTATTAACCCTGCAATACCTAGAGTTTGGACCACAGGACTAAGGGGTCACAGTCAGCATTATACTGCAGCTATACAAACCCTGAGTTGCTTTTTGTGTCCTAGATGAGTTGTTTGAGTTTGAGCTTCATGTGCAAAAAACAATCCTGCTGGAAGGGAAATCCAGAACTTGCATTTGAACATGTAACAGAAAAGTTTCAGCCACTCTGTGTTTTAAAGCATAAAGACACTTGGATTTTTGTGGTAATGGTACAGGAATTTCCCTCCCGAAGTCCGAGTTCAAGCTTAAAAATATTTTTTTTTTAGTGTATGTTTGAAATGTGCCTTCACATTTCACACCCCAGAATCCTCAGTGATTTCACTGGGAGCCTTGGTTGTGCAAGGACCAACTGACTCCAAATGTGCTAGGACTGACTGACCCATAGCAGGGAGTTCCAGATGACATTGCAGCCAGATTTGATCTCTTATATGTGGTGTTGCCTTTAAACTGTTATCTTTATACCTGAGTCTATGTGCTGGACCAGAGACTTCTGCTAAACAAACTGGGGAGAGCAGGTTTGGCTACTGGTCCCTGATGGGAAAAGAGCAACAGAATCACTGAAGTTGGGTTGGAAGGGAAAGACTCATAGGTCAAGTTTGGGTTGGAAGGGACCTTAAAGATCATCTAGTTCCAGCCACTCTGTCATGGGCAGGGACACTCCTCCAGACCAAGTTGCTCAAGGCCTCATCCAACCTGGTCAGCCAAGACCATCTGGTTTAACACATGAGTGTCCTTGGTGCAGGAGACCTTGCTTGATGACATTGGGTAGTTGATAATCAACCACTGGCAGTACAGCTCGTGGGGAGAAATAACCTGGGCCTCAGGGGGGGCCCCACTGTAATTTCTAACCTTTGGCATTACCATGAACACAGATGAATAAGGAAGGATCCTTTTTAAAGGAATTGGAATTGAACTGTTTTAAAAAGCAAGTCCATACTGGAAAGAAAAAAAGTGTGTAGCTAAGCAATGGAGTGTGTCTGTCATTAAAAATGAACATGATGTGGTTCTCTGTTTCATGACATAGATACTGGGTTGGTTCTTACCTGGAGGAGACAGGAGAGGACATCCCTTGCTTTGAATAGATGTGAACCCATCGTGCCTTTTTGCTGCTTCTTGCCTACAGTTGCATTATGTTTTCTTTAATTCAGCTATACATTTCTGCCTCTTTTCAGGCTTCTGTTTTCTCTTTGATTTGTTTAACATCTCAAAACATTGCGGGCAGCTGCTTCCCACTCTTTTCTGTTTTCCCAAGCTCAATGTGCTCCATTCCCTAAACTTCCTCAAACAGTGTGTTTCATTCTGACTCCTTTTAGCTCTTCCGTGCTGGAAATTGTTTATTCTGCCACTTATGGTTCATAAAACAACTTTATAAATAATTTTATCATTTTAAACTGAAGTTACTCTTCTTGACTGTTTAAAGAGCCCCCACAAAGAAACAGCTTCAAACAACTTTATTGACACTTCTCCTTTAGCATTCGTGTGTAACATAGGCAGTGATCTCCAATTAGTAAGGACTGGATTAGAAGTGCTGTGGCCACAGGACTTTCACAGAAACATTCTGGTCAGCAAAGCCCCTTCAGATCACCAAGTCCAACCCATATCCCTACTCTACAAGGTTCACCCTAAACCATATCCCCAAGCACCATATCCAAATGACTTTTAAACACATCCAGGGCTGGTGATTCCACCACCTCCCTGGGCAGCACATTGCAATTCCTGACCACTCTTACTGGGAAAAAACTTTTCCTAATGTTCAGTCTAAACCTGCCAAGTCACAGCTTGAGGCCATTCTCTTTCGTTCTATCACTAACTACCTATGAGAAGAGACCAGCACCAGCCTCTCCACAACCTCCTTTCACAGAGCTATAGAGAGCAGCGAGGTCTGCTCTCAGCCTCCTCTTTTTCAAACTAACCATCCCCAGTTCCTTCAGTCGCTTCTCATAAAGTTTGTTCTCCAGGTTCTTCCTCAGCTTCCTTGCCCTCCTCTGTGCTCAATTCAGCACCTCCATGTCCCTCTTGTAACGAGGTGCCCAAACCTGAACACAATACTTAAGGTACGGCCTCACCAGAGCAGAGTACAGGGGGTCTTTGGAGAGTTGGAAGCAAGTTGATGTGTGTATTTGAACTACTCCGAGATCAGTTGTTTGGTCTAGGAGTGGCTGTCAGGGAGGGTAACTGCTGTGCAAGAACCATTTGGGGATTATTTGGTTTTATCTCAGCTGCTGGTAGAGTTGGCAGCTCAAAATGAGGAGTGTTGATGAGCATCACCTTTCAGAGATGCAAGCCCCTACAAGTCTGGGCATCTGGATATTCTCACTGTCTTCTGGTCCTCTGCTGGGAGCCATTTTTTAATGAGCTGCTCTTCTGTGAATGTTTTTAATGGGAGGAAGAAGTTGAGTGCATAGTAACATGGACTTTTTTCAGATTGAACAAAATCTCCCTCTTACTTAAAGAAGGTCAGAAGCTCAGCTTTCTAAGGGGATTAAACCAGGCACTGCTGTGCTCAGCCAAGCTGCAGGAAGTTTCTGTTGTAAGGCTGGTGCAAACTGGGCACCAAACAACAAAGCCATCCTGTTTGTCCACTCTTAACCTTCTGCAACCGAAGCAGAGTGGGGTCTGCAGCACAAACCCATTCATGAGCAGAGCTAGATGGGTGCTCCCTGCAGCCTTGTGCCTTATCCTTGCTGGTTCCACACTTCCATATGCAATCCTTTTCTAGACTCCCAACTGCTGCTATCGATTTACCAGTGTACTTTAAGACGAGTGTTGATTTAATGCTGTTCATCTCTTTAACTCATTTGCATCAGCATGCACTAGCCCTAACTGAAGATGATTGGTATTAATCTGCTTTGCCCTGTGCTGCTGTAGCTCCTTGTCGCAGTGGAGAGCTGAAAGCTGACCAGTTTTGCTCTTTTCTTTTCTAGATCCCTGAGCCAGGGCAGCACAAACTCCAACATGCTGGATGTACAGGGAGGTGCTCACAAGAAACGTGCCCGCCGCAGCTCGCTCCTCAACGCCAAGAAGCTCTACGAGGACGCGCAGATGGCCAGGAAGGTGAAGCAGTACTTGTCCAACCTCAACGTAGAGACAGACGAGGAGAAGATCCAAATATTGTCACTTCAGTGTGAGCCTGCCTATAGCACTTGTAAGTACAGCGACATGAACCAGTGGCATGATCTAAGGCATCCATGAAGATTTTTTTTTTTCTTCCCTGAAAATAACTCGTTTAGGATCTTTGTGTGCTGTGTTCAAGACAAAGCTAAGTGCTTGTTTGTCAATTCGTGTGCTAACAGCTGCAGCAAACCAGCATTTAGAATCATAGAATGGTTTAGGTTGGAAGAGACCTCAAAGAGAGACCTCAGTTCCAACCCCCCGCCACAGACAGGGACACCTCCCACTAGATCAGGTCGCTCAAGACCTCATCCAGCCTGGCCTTGAACACATCCAGGGAGGGAGCAGCCACAACCTCCCTGGGCAACCTGTGCCAGTGCCTCACCACCCTCACTGTGAAGAATTTCTTCCTAACATCCCGTTCAAATCTCCCCTCTGCCAGTTTGAACCCATTCCCCCTCCTCCTGTCATTACAAGACCTTGTGAACAGTCCCTCCCCAGCCCTCCTGTATGCCCCCTCCAGATACTGGTAGGTTGCTCTAAGGTCTCCTGGAAGCCTTCTCTTCTCCAGGCTGAAAAGCCCTAGCTCTTTCAGCCTGTCCTCATAGCAGAGCTGCTGCAGCCCTCTGATCATCTTTGTGGCCCTCCTCTGGGCCTCAGATCTTGGCTAAGCTCAGAGAACTTTGGTGGCGTTTTCTGTTTTGACCTTTATTCTGAAGCTGTGTGTCTTTTCATCAGACTGGAAGGAAATTCAATAGTACATTAGCTCTGTTCTTGCCCTGCTGTCCTTGGACAGAATTAGGAAGGATAAAAGTAACGTTTACCATACGAAGAGCCAGAAAATGAAAAGAGACAAAATCAATATAGAAATGGCAACGGATTACAGCTTGGAATAAGCGAAGATTGTGCAGAAGTTAGGTCAATATTGACTGATGGGATTGACATGGCTTGACAGTCAAAAATTGAAGGATGCTGCAGAACAGTCTCCAGAAGTTGAACTCCTGTGCAGCTGTCTCACTGAACAAACTGTTGGCTGACCAGCTGTCCTACAAACAGACTATTCTTCTGCACAAATGAGAGCTGGGGATTGCTGTTTGTTGTGATCCTGAGAAGTTTTGGCTTCCATGGAGGTCTTGTAATGACAGGACGAGGGGGAATGGGTTTAAATTGGCAGAGGGGAGATTTAAACGGGATGTTAGGAGGAAGTTCTTTGCAGTGAGTGGTGAGACACTGGGACGGGTTGCCCAGGGAGGTTGTGGCTGCTCCCTCCTTGGAGGTGTTCAAGGCCAGGCTGGATGAGGCCTTGAGCAACCTGTTGTAGTGGGAGGTGTCCCTGCCTATGGCACAGGGGGGTTGGAGCTGGCTGATCTTGGAGGTCTCTTCCAAGCTAAACCATTCTATGATTCCATGGAAGGTAGTTTGTTTCAAATTCTTGGCACTAGTGGGTGAGGCCACACCTTGTATACTGGGTGCAGTTTTGAATCACTCACTCCAAGAAGGACATTGAGGTGCTGGAGCAGGTCCAGAGAAGGGCAACAGAGCTGGTGAAGGGTCTGGAGAACAGGGCTGGTGAGGAGCAGCTGAAGGAATTGAGGGTATTCAGTCTGGAGAAAAGGAGATTAAATGGAAATCTTCTGGCTGCCTACAACTCCTTGAAAGGAGGCTGGAGGCAAGTGGATGCTGGTGTCTTCTCCCAGGGAACAAGTAATAGGACAAGAGGAAGTGGCCTCAAGTTAAGAGGCTGTTGTTCCAAGGTTGGTTTTCAGTTGTTTTAAATAAATAATTTTAAATCTTGTGTGTATGGTGCTAGCCATCTCCAGGTTGAACAACTCCAGTTCCCTCAGCTGCTCCTCACCAGCCCTGTACTCCAGACCCTTCATCAGCTTCATTACCTTTCCTTGGACATGCTCCAGCTCCTCAATGTCCTTTTTGGGGTGAGGGGCCTAAAACTGAACCCAGTATTCCAGGTGCAGCCTCAACAGTGCTGAGCACAGGGCTGCAATCACTTCACTGGTCCTGTTGACCACACTATTGCTGGGATGCTTTTGGCCTTCTGGGCCAGCTGAGTAAGCACAGTGGTGCAGATAGGTTATGTTTTGCACGTACCCAGAAAAGCAGAAGGTGCAGCCTCCACCCAGCCTTTCCTCAGCAGTAAGACTCTCATGGCCTTGCTTGCAGGAGGAGTGAGTAATGCTGCAATCCCAAGTTTTCCAGGGGAATTTCAAGAGAAGTCAGGTGGCCTTAACTCCAGAATTAGTACTAACTGCTGGGTGATTAAAGCAGAAAACTGACTCAGGGCTTTGTGTTTTAAACCAACTGTGCCACCTAGTGAAAGGCTTGGTGCCAGCTGAAGAACAGCTGTGCCTGGAGATCTGGCTGGCATGACCTCATTTTGAAGGAGGTGCTGTTATGCTTTTGCACCTTTGGTGCAAACTTTTAATTGTGGTAGAAATAACTGACCTTTTTTCTCTTTTGATAAACCTCTATTGCAGGTTTTTGGTTTTTTTTTAGTGGTACTTCATGTAAGAGCCTCTTGAGTGTAACAAGATAGATGTGTTTGGTATGGAAATCGTTTCAAATGCATTTTCTCTGCTTCACACCCTGGTTGCTTTGTTTGGTTACTCAGAGTGCCTGCAACAATCTTGCAGTTCAAGATATTTGTTTTCCATAACAGTGACGAAGAATTTAAGCGAGCGAAGAGGAGGAAAATCCTCTGAAATGTCTCCGGTACCCATGAGATCAATTGGCCAAAGCACCAAATCCCATCAGCATCAACAAAACAGGATGAGTCAAGTTCTTCAGGTTCCAACTGTGAATTTATACCCCAGCAGGAAAAAGGGACAGACGAAGGATCATGTCACATTCAGTGAGTATCTGCAGCTCACTTGTCTGGAGAGTTCTGTAGATGAAGTAAGTAGGAGGGAGGAGATGTCTGTAGCTGGGTGGCTTATTGGAGATACTGTTGTGCTACATTGACTTCATGCACTTGAAAACAGCTGAAGGCCATGGCTGTGGTTTTAGAGGGTGTGCTGTTTACTTGGTTTCCTCAGTTTGTCATAGCTTTTCTTAAAACAGCTAATTATAAGCTGCTGGTTCCAAATCTGCTCTTGCTTTAGTTTCATTCCTTGCAACTTAGCACTTTAAAAGGAGCAGCCTGCTCCAAGGCTCCAGCACCCTCACAGCAGAGAAGTTTCTCCTTGTGTTCAAGTGTAAACCCCTGGGTTCCAGTTTGTGCCCATTGCCCCTTGTCCTGTTGCTGGGGACCACTGCAAAGAGCCTGGCCCCGTGTTCTTGCCCTTTGCCCCTTAGATATTGATCAACATTGGGAAGATCTGTGTGTTTCAACACACATCAGGTGAGCAGCCAGCAGCAGAGGTGGCCACTTAGATGTGGTCTTAGTTTGAAACTGATACTCCCTTTGCATGCAGACTTCATCTGAGCACCTGCTCCTGTCTTTGCTGAACGCTCCAGTGGTTGACCAATGTGATGCTTATTTGTTGTTTAAACCACTACCCTCGGAGAACAACTATGAGCAGTAAATTATTCTGTTGGTTTTGTAGGCACAGGCTCCCCCCAGAAGTCATTAAGCTTGTCTGAGGAAGTAAGTAGTAAGAAACAGACAGATGACACTATGTCCATGGCATCTTCTTTGCACTCCAGCCCACCTGCTTCTCCTCAGGGCTCTCCACGCAAAGGTACGTGTGCGGCGTCAACCTTCACTCTGCACATGTCAGCATCCTGGCATCTGTGTTGTACCAAAACCAGGGTGGGTGGTGGCAGAAATACTTGTTGGTGATGACATGAATCAGCATGGAGTATTTCTTGGTGGTGACCAGTTCAGACTGAGGTGGCCATGAGTGGGATTCCCAAGCCTGGGGATGCCTTGAAGACACCGATGCTGTGTAGAAACCGTGGCTGTTGAGACATCTGATGTTTTTACATAAGGCAGCTGGAATATCAGGTGCTGAAATGGAGCTGGCAATACAATGGTGTTGTAGTTCTTCAGAAGAGATGATTTTGGTAGCTGCAAAAGTATTGAATCCATCTAAATCCTCAAGTCGCTGTTCATATTTGTTGTTCTTGTGCACAGGGCTTTGTATACACCCCTGTCTATCATGATGCCCTGAGAATCCCTTTGTTTTTGATGTCTTCGTCTTAAAAGACCTGCATCACTTCATCATTAGTCAACTTTGGATGGGAATTCATTTGAAATCTCTTTAACAGCACTTTGTAGTCAGCCAGTGTGGTCAGTGTCCAACGGCGTAAGGCATTTCCCTCCCTTCTGTGCTGCTTTCGACTCACAGCTCAAAGCCACTGGGTTAGCATGGCATGGCACGGTGACCTGCTGCATCTTCTCACCCTTCTCAGCAGGAGAACATGCTGCTCTGTCCACTTCTGCCTTCACAAGATGCTGTTTCCTTTAGCAGAATGCCACTTATTTTCCTTAAACACAGCATATACGTGTGAGCTTAATTACTGAGGGTCACCAAACTTAGCTCCACTGGGATGGTTTGTTGAGCATCGCTCACAAACCTCTGATTTTTGTTAACTTGCAGCTGGTTCTTTGGGATTGTTTTGTCAATTCAACTTGCTTTCAGCATATTTTTAGCACTGATGTAGTTTGTTTGAGGCCATCCATGCCCTGTTGTGTTAACAGCTCGTGGGACTAAAATTAGGTGCTTCACAGACAGCAGTCAGACATCATTTGAGGCATGAACACCTTCCGCTTGATCTTAGATGTCATTTTTGTTTTGAGCTGTACCCAAGTGATATGCAAATAGGATTGAAAAAAAAGAGGTTTCTAAAATCAGGACACTGTTTGTTTTTGGGTTTTTTTTTGCTGTTATTTATCTCAGCATTTCTCAAGGTCTGCCTCTGTGTTCTTGGTTGTAGTTGGCAACATCCAAAGGTCGGATAACTGCAGTCAGATGAATCTCTCTGGCTCGTCCTCGTCGCTCGCCAGTGAAGCCAGCAACAAGAACAGTGGACAGCGCAGCTATGGAATAGGTGGGGCTTACTTGCAAAAGAAAATCTGGATGATTGTCAAAGCAAGAGACAGTTCTGACATAAAGGAGAAGGGAGAAAGAGAGAATGAGAGTGAAAAGGCGGAAGCTGAGCGTGAGCGCAGGAAAACAAAGGAACCCCTGTTTAGAAGACTTAGGGAAAGGAGCTTCTCCAGGGAAAGAACAGCTTGTGCTGCAAAAAGGGAGGCAGAGCACAGTGAAGCCTCAGAAGGGAGTGAAAAGCAAAAGGAGAAAGACAGTGATGCTCTGAGTACAGCAAGTATCTATAGCAACAGCAGTCTGCGGACACCGTACTGCCTGTGCGTGAAGTCTAGAAGGAGAAGGAAGACCATATGATGTGTTCTGGGAAGAAGGACTCTGGTGTCCACTTGGTGTCAGACAGACTGGTTTTATCTGAGTTATTTCAGCCTTGTTCAATTTACATGTTTAAGTTGTTTGATGTGCTTCCCTTCCAGATATTTGTGTCAGTTATTATTAGCTACCCACCTTTACAGTGCAGTGAAGGCAGTAATGTGAAGTTTAGAGAGCCAAGGAACAGGTACAGTGACAGTTCTGTTGTTTAGTGTTTCCCAAATGCTGACCAAACAGTAAGTTCTGCCACTCTCTCTCCAGGTGGTCCCTCTCATGATATAAATCAAATGTTCACAGTATTGGTGTAGATCATAGAATTGTTTCATTTGGAGAAGGTCTCTAAGATCGTCCAGTCCAACCATCAACCCAACACCACCATGGCCATTAAACTGTGTCCCCAAGTGCTGTGACCACAGGTTTCTTGAACACCTCCAGGAATAGTGACTCCACCACCTCCCTAGGCAGCCTGTTCCAATGCTTGACCACCCTTGCAGCAAATTATTTTTTTTTCCTAGTCTCCAACCTAAACCTTCTCTTGTACAGTTTCAGGCCATTTCCTCTCATCCTATCGTTGTCACATGTGCACTGGTGACATCTTCTGCTGACCTTTTCAGCCCAGGGAAGATTCTGTGCCCAGGACATGTGGTGAATTGGTCAAGAGAGGAGATTGTCCCACTTTATTTGGCATTGTGAGGCCTCACTTTGGGTGCTGTAGTTCTGGGCTCCACAATGGAAGAGGATATAAAAATATTGTGTCCACCTGAGGTCCACAAGGGTAGTGAGAGGACTATTGAGGACATGGCTTAGTAGGAGAAACTGAGGTCACTTCATCTGCTCACCTTAGAGCAGAGGAGACTGAAGGATGTCTTCATTGCTGTCCTCAGCTTCCTCACGAGAGGGAGTGGAGAGGGGGAGATGTTGATCTCTTCTCTCTGGTGTGTGGCGATTGGATACCTTGGAATGACTTCAAGCTGAAAGTTCAGATATAAGGAAAAGTTCTTCACCAAGGGGCTGGTCAAGCAATGGAAAAGCTCCCCAGGGAAATGGTCATAGCTTTAAGCCTTTCAGTGTCCCAGAAGGTTTCAGACAATGCTCTTGGATAATTCAACTTTCAGATTGCCCTGTATGGAGGTGGACCAGGCACTAAACCTGAAGGACCTCGAGAGTGTGGTTTCCTTCAACCCAGCCCAGATGCACTTTGCCAACTTCTGTTCAGTTCAGTTCTTTCCCTAATTCCCTGAGGTCCTCAAAATAAAGGATGTAGGCAAGTTGTTGATATTGAGGGTTTTCCTGATGCAGTCTTGAGGACAGATGTCTCATCTGGAATCACTTTAGCTCTGCTAGCAGTAATGTCTACAGGATATATGTAGTAAAAGCCCATGGAAGTCTCTTCTGTGTTCACTGCAGGTACTAGGAAGAGGAGGTGTTGAACATATGTGGCTGTGTGCATTATTTGTGTTTGAAAGAAGTGATGTGAGTGTAGGGGTAAGCCAAGCAGGAGAAACAGATTATATATTTTGCTCTGAAAGTGGAGAGGTCTTCAGCTGTTTCCTTCTACAGTGCTGGTGTCTGGTCCAGCTCCTGCCAAAGCTCAATTTCCCACTTCTGCTTCCTCCTCTGTTAATTTTGGATCGGATAGTAAAAATGAAAAAGGCCATATGGCTAATCCCTGAGAGCTAATAGCTGGCTTTTACCTTAGTCAGCATCTCCTTGTCCACTGCCAAAGCCTTTCCTGAGTCTCACATAGCACGCAGGGCAGAGGGACAGTGGGAAATGCACAGCAGTTACGGTAGAGGGCTCAGCTCCTGGAAAATTGAAGTGGCTTGAGCTGCCCACCCACTCTTCATGCTGTTTATGTAGGTTTCACCTTCTGGTCTTGAATGGTAGTGGAGTTGCAAGTAGGTTACTGGTGTCACCAGGCTTGCATTAATAAATTGCAGAGCTAGGTGCTGATAGATGGTGAAAGCTTCAGCACCCTCAATGGCCTGATCGTGTGCAAACAGGGTCTGACTGAAGTTCTGAAGTGTGTGTGTCCATGCTTCCTTGTTGTGCCTAGTAAGCTTCAATTGCTCTTTGACCAAGATTTTCTCTTCTCCTCTCCTTCAGGCTATGCCCTCATACCTTCCACTAAATCTGATAACTTCTCAGACTCCAGTCACAGTGAGATTTCATCCCGCTCCAGCATCGTCAGCAACTGCTCGGTGGACTCGATGTCGGCGGCGCTGCAGGATGAGAGGAGTTTGTCCCAGTCTCTCATCGTGGTGGATTCAGCAGGGGCAGAGAGAAAAGAACATACTCAGCCTCTGTCTGATTATGGCCAGCCATGCCCAGGGTAAGACACAACTAGTTTGGATTTGGGTTGGACTTGGTGTCCTGTTGTCATAGAATCACAAAATAGCTGAGGTTGAAAGTGACCTTTCAAGTCCCTTATCTGGTCTAATCCTCCTGCAGTCATCAAGGATGTCTGTAGCTGGAGCAGGTTGCTCAGTGTCCCTAATAACCTCACCTGCAATGGCTCCAGGGATGGAGCATCTACCACCTCTCTGGCTGACCTCAGCCATAGTCTCACCACCCTCAGTGGAAAAAGTCTTCCTTTTCTCCAATCTAAATCTTCCTCTTTTAGTTTAAACCATTCCCCCTTGCCCTCTCCCTTCTCAAAAGGCTGGCCCCAGCTTTATGATTGGCCTCTTAAAGCACTGAAAGGCCACCAGGAGGTCTCCCTGGAGCCTTCTGTTTTCCAGGTTGAACAACCCCAACTCTCTCAGCCTGGCCTCACAGCAGAGCTGTGATCATTTTTATGGCTTCTTTTAAACCTGCTCCAACAGGTGCAGGTATCAAGAGGAGTAACAAAGGTTTGGCCAGTTACGGGCTCTCCTGTGGCCATTAAGCTGTTGCCTGGAGAACTGGCTGCTCTGTATGAGAAGAACCTGTTCTCTCAAGGAATTTCCTTCTCACCTGGGTAGACAATGGCTTGTTCCCATCAGCGAGGTTCAGCTGGAGATCTCTTGCAGGGGACTGTGACTGTGTTAAAAGCTAGGATGATGTTTAGCAAATCACTGCAGTCGTGAGAGACAGCAGGACAGGAACAGGATATTCTCAGCTGTCTCTGAGTCAGCAGTGCCAGTCACTTAATAGAACCTAATGTCATTTTAAAGGATTTTCCTTATTATCTTTTGTTGCCTGGGTGAGCTGGAAGCTGTCTGCCACTGTCTTCGTCAGAGCTTCCACACACAAGGTCTTGTTGCTTTAGAACATGCAGTAAGAACATGTCCTGAGGTGTCAGTTTGAACTGGAAAAATTGTTATTTGGTCTTACTGAACGTGAAGCCATTAAGGATTTCTTGGGATAATGTCTTCTGCTTTTAGATATGTAGGTTCAAGTCAGTTTCCTCTCACTGGTTTTTATAGCTCATCTCTAAATCAATGTAAGGGCTTTATGACTGGGCTCTGTGAAGAGCTGGATGATGCAGTTCTGTGTCACTGCTGATGACACATCAGTGTTCTGTGATGTTCTCTGCCCTCTTCAAAACTTCCTTGGGTTTATATAGCTGAAGTGCTGGTGCTCTTCAGCAATCTGTGATTCTGTTTAGTTTGTTGGGTTAAAACAAAAAGTTCAAGGTGTGTTTGATAAACCAAGATCATTTCCTTTTGTAAAAAGCCTAAACAGACAACTGAGAGTTTGGTCAGGATAGTGCCAGCATGCTGAGCAAAGTGCCCCTTCAGTGACCATCAAAAGCCTCCTTCAGTGGTGGCTGTGGTTGCATCAAGGACCTCTGCTCCTCTCCTAACTCTGCTCCTCTGTGAATCAAAAGCAGATTGTTCCAGAGAAATGTGGGCAGTAGGGCAAGGGAGGGGATTCTGCCCCTTTGTTCTGCTCTCCTCACACCCCACCTGCAGCACTGTGTGCAGCTCTGCAGCCCCCAGCACAGGAAGGACATGGAAGTGTTGGAGCCAGTCCAGAGGAGGCCACCAAGATGCTGAGAGGGCTGCAGCAGCTCTGCTATGAGGACAGGCTGAGAGAATTGGGGCTCTGCAACCTGGAGAAGAGAAGGCTTCCAGGAGACCTTGGAGTGTCCTTCCAGTATCTGAAAGGGGCTACAGGAAGGCTGTGGAGGGACTATTGACAAGGTCTTGTAATGACAGGATGAGGAGGAATGGGTTTGAAGTGGCAGAGGGGAGATTGAAAGTGGATGTTAGGAGGAAGTTGTTTGCAGTGAGGGTGGCGAGACACTGGCACAGGTTGCCCAGGGAGGTTGTGGCTGCTCCCTCCCTGGAGGTGTTCAAGGCCAGGTTGGATGAGTCTTTGAGCGACCTGTTCTAGTGGGAGGTGTCCCTGCCTATGGCACAGGGGGATTGGGACTGGCTGAGCTTTGAGGTCCCTTCCAACCTAAACCATTCCATGATTCTGTGTTTCCTGGTTGTTCCTTTACGCCTTCATTTCAGTGGAAGGAAGAAAGACATTTTCATGGTAGAATGTAGAGAAAATCAAGGGAAAAAAAAAAAAAAAGAAAGCTGTTTGCACATTTCTAAGATAATGTTCCTTGATTTCACAACGTGTCAGTAAACTGCTGAGGGATAGTGTGGAATTTCAACGTGCTGCCTGTGTGTCATAAGCAGAAGCAGTTAAGAGACTTGAATGATGTCTAGCAATCATAATTTCATGTGTGCTAAATTCATACAAACCTGGCTTTATTTTTTTTCCTCCCCTTAATTATGCACTGACAGTGATAACAGCTTTCAGCATCCGTTTCTTAAACAAGAAATGGTGTAGTGGGGCGTTGGGAATCTATCACTCCAGATCGTTTCCACAACTGTTATTTATGTTCAGTATTTCCCAATGTTCTTTCAAAATCCAACTACCTCCAGTCAATCTAAACAGCTTTGTAGAATCACAGAATTGCTTTGGTTGGAAGAGACCTTTAAGGATCATCCAGTCCCACCAGCACTGTCAGGTTGCCACTAAACCCTCAGCACCACATCTCCACACCTTTGAAACCCCTCCAGGGATGGGGACTTCACCACTTCCCTGGGCAGCCTAAGCCACGTCCTGACAATACTTTTGAGGAGGAGGAAATTGTCCCTCGTGTCTGACCCAAACCTTCCCTGGCACTGCCAGTTCTGTTGCTGCCAAAGTTTTGGGTTTTTTGTTCTGATTATTGTTTGGTTGTTGTCTCAGTTTATAAATGCAGAGAAGAAGGTGGTAGCAACGTGAAACTAAGAGATCAGTCCTCCTCTGCTTCATTACAGACAGTCTCACTGTAGGTTATAGAGAGCAGCTTCTGTGGACCAAAGTTTTGTGGATCTGGGATCGAGCCTGCAAATGCCAGGAAACACATGGACGTGGCACTTCAGGACATGGTTTAATGGCAGTGGTGGTGCTGGGTTGGTGGCTGGACTTGATGATCTCTGAGGTCTCTGCCAGCTGAAACAGTGCTGTGATTCTGTACCTCTTGCAGACTTGTTGCTCCCTTGGGAATAACTTCCCTGCTGCCACGTGCAGTAGCGTGTTGGGAACAGCAGTGCCTCTTGTCAGTGCTCCATGTGCCTTGGCCTTGCTGCCTCCCTGCTGTAAGCCCAGAGTTGAGGTGTCTTCCAAACCAGCTGACTGTCTCTGACTCTGTCACTTAACAGTTTTTTTTTTTTCCCTGGTTTCTGCCGTTTTGAAATGCAGCTGGTCAGTCAGCAGGCCTGCTCTGATCAGAGGCATGGCCTTCACGTCCTCCATGAGCAGCGAGGAGATCTCCCACGAGCACATCACGGTGGAGGCAGCAGACAGCGGCCGGGGAAGCTGGACTTCGTGCTCGAGTAGTTCTCACGACAACTTCCAGAATATCCCAAACCAGAAGAGCTGGGATCTGCTCAATTCCTACCGGCACACCCAGCTGGACGGACCTATAGCTGAAGTCGACCCCACAAACTGTTACTCCGAGGAGGCTTACCTGTACTCTGAAGCCTTTGCCAAAGCCAACAGGCAGTCGAAGGGCAGCGCCGAGCTCGACCAGTCCCGGCAGAGCTGGGCCTCCTCCAGCTCACTCTCAGACACCTACGAAACAAACTATGGGACAATAAAGCGCAGGGGGCTGGAGAACTCCACAGCGGAGCAGGCGGAGGTTTTGGACTCTAAACCCGGCGCTGACACCACGTACAAAACTGTCACTTCCAGCACGGAGAAAGGCCTGATAGGTAAGCTTGGGGAGCTGCTTCAGCTGCTCTCATCTTGCCTTTAGGTTGGTAAGAAATGACACCAGCAGGTCTGGGGGCTGCACAGCATGTCAAACTGGCCTTGGCCTGGGGTTTGAATCACCACGCTAACAGGCAGGCCACCTTCTTTTGCATTAGGACAACTGAAATAAGCAACCCACATCACAATCACTTCAAGAGAACTGTTGTCAGGAGAATGCCAGGCAGCTCTCCTCTGCACAGTGACCTTTATTGTAGTGGGTGAATTTGGGAACACTCATCAGTGTAGGTGTTCCTCTGGCAAGCAGCAATGAGCATGGCTTCTTGAAGTCCCTGTAATAGAGATTTTCCATGAATCCAAGAGTGAGGAGCATGACTGCTGTGTGGTACTGAGCTTTCCCACTTCCCTTGGGGCTTGGCCACCTTTCCTCCACAGGGCTTTGGTTTCTGGAAGCTCCAGGGCAAAGCAGGTTCCTTTCCTATCTTTGTTCAGTTGCACAGCTGCAGTTCGGCTATGTTTGAAAGGAGAAAGACATAGAAAAGAACTTTTTGGAGACCCGTAGTTCTACCAAGCAAGATGTGCCCCTGTCCTAGTAAGTTCAGCAGCCAAACCTGAAAGAACTTGTTAGAAACAAGATGAAACAGAGTGCAAAGCTTTCTAGACTGCAAGTCAAGGGATGCAATTTAATTACTGACTAGATTGCTGGAGGGGTTTATGTTATCAAAGGTAATTGCCTGAGCAAGCATCACATGTAGAGTAGAGGTCTTGGATTGCATTCCTCCTCCTCCTTGGCTCTGCAGAAGAAAGGCAGCATGGTGGAGCTTTGCAGAAGACTTATTCACAGATTGCTCTGTGTCTGTGCTCTGCCCATGTAGCCTTCCCAAAGCTGCTTGTGAGCCTCTGAGCTGCTTTGGGAGATGCTGTGGTAGCTGTTCAGTAGGTGCCATCTTTGCTCACAGCTTTTCCCTGCCTTTTGCACAGACTCACAGATTGCATGAGGTTGGAAGGGACTCTTGAAGGTCATCTTGTCCAACCCCCCTGCAGTCCGTACACATCTCCAACTAGATCAGGCTGCTCAGGGCCCCGTGAAGTTTGACCTTGAATGTCTCCAAGGATGGGCTTCCCCCACATCCCTGAGCAAACTGGTCTGCTATTTTACCACCCTCATTGCAAAGAACTTCTCTTGATGTACAACCTAAATCTAACCTGCACCAGTTTCAAGCCATTGCCCCTTGTTCTGTCATCACAGGCCCTTCTAAAAAGTTTTCCTTTAGGTCCCCTTCAGATACTGAAATGCAGCTTTAAGGTCTTCCTGAAGCCTTCTTTTCTCCAGGCCGAACACCTCTGACTCTCAGCCTGTCCTCACAGGGGAGGTGTTCCAGCTCTCTGATAATCTTTGTGGCCTCCTCTGAATGCATTCCAGCAGGTTCTGCTTATGCTGGGGGCTCCAGAGCTGGACACAGTGCTCCAGATGAGTTCTCACTAGAGAGGGAGCATCACCTCTCTTGAGCTGCTGCAACTTTGAATTCAGTTTACTGCACCATGTAGCTGTCCTCCTTTGTGCAGCCACAGCATGCTGGCAGGGAACACTCAGCAATATGCTTCTGCAGAATGTGCACCTTCTTAAGCAAAGATCTGCTGGAGGTGGATGGAATTTCTGCTTTTCAAATGCAGACCTCTTAGCACCATACAATATACCAAAGATACATTAACTGCATTTCACTGTTTGGCTCTTCTCTGCACCTAGCTTGTTGCCAGAGTCTGTAATGACTCTGTGAGCTTAGGGAACTGCAAACACTAGACAGGAATCTTCAGTTCATTTATCACTGAGTGCTGGTGTGGAATAGTCCTCCAAAAGAACTGGCAAGAGCTTTTTTTTTCTTTTTTTTTTTTTTTTCCCCAAAAGCTTTAAAGTGGAGCTGGAAAGGTGTTTCCCACATCCTCTTGGCAGAATCTGTAGATGTGATGTCTTCATAACTTTATGTACATTTCTACCCTCTGCCACATCCAATATTTCTGGCCCAACCTTTGCTTTACCAACAGAAGATACATGGAAGTGTGATTTGCCATTGCTGTACATCCAAAGGGAAAAGTTTTTCCCCATTCCTTTTACCTATAACAGACATCAGAATTTTCACTGCTGCCTTTGGCTTACGTTTCCCTCAATCACTGTGTGGAATTTCACCTCATTTTCTTTATCAAGTATTTGAGTAATCATCTGCTTGGGAAGGGTGAAACCCTGTGAGGTTTTGTAACCTCCTGAGGCTGTAGGTGTTGGACAAATTATGGGCATGAAATGCTGCTAGAATGCTTTATTTTGATAGAATTTGTAAAATATGATCTGGAACTGTACAACAGGGCACATTAGTCCTACTTCTGTTATTGCAGTAAGCTATTAGGTATTAGCTCTAAGAAGCCTGAAGAGTTCTCCTTTAAAAGAGAATATTCCCACCCTCATCAGTTCTGCACACCCAACCAAGACTGAAGGTTGAGGGTTAGCCTGGAGGAGCCCTTCCCAATCCCTTCAGGGAGAAGAAAGCCTCCTTCATTTCTCTGCTTTCTCCTTGGGCCCAGTTAAATGAAAATGGTTCCTATAAATCAGCAGTATGAATCTCTGCCTCGACCCACTGCATCTGCAACAACATAGGCCCTGTGAATTCAGCTTGCTTTGTTTCCTTTGAGCCCAAGCCTGAACCATCAGGTGTGAGCTATCTCTTGTTCCTGATGCCAACACCAGGATGTCCAGAACCACAGACCCACAACACAATGATGAGCACTCCTTTATTTCCACCCTTTCGTGTAAGAACGTGGTACAGTTGCTGCAGTCAGCGACACTGTGATGAACAAGCACTTCCTAAAATGCATCATCCAGAGGAAGAAGGCAAATTCACTCAACTAACAGATGTCAGAAATTAGCCTGGCTTTCAGACTCTCCTGTTGCAACATGCACATGGCAAAAGCCCAATTTAACATGCACGTGAGCCCCAGACCTGGGGGGTGGGTGGGTGGAAGGGGAGGGAACCTAAAAGAAAGCAAGCCTGGATTTGAGAGACTGTGTGACCTGAACTGCTGCTGATGAAAGGGGCATGGGAAACCACTCTTTATTGCAAGACAACACTGAATGCAGGCTGTCTGTACAGTTTGCCTCACAGGAGCAGTTCCATGTGGTGTTGTGTTGTTTTCCCTCCCATAGCATAGCTGACTGGATGGATTAATGTCTGATCACCCATCAGTTGTTACAGTGATGCTGTGCTATAACAGATTTCTCTTCAGCCACTGGTGGGTGACGAAGGGGATATTGTTGAAGTCAACCAGCAGCTCTTGCTCCCAGTCTCTAGCACACTGCACACAGAACTTGGGGCTCGTTGACCTAATTTCTGGGGTTCTGGTATCTCAACCCAGACCAAGAGCAGGCTCAGCCAGCAGCGCTGGGCGGGAGTAGGGACTATAAGGAGTACTACAACTGCAGGCCGAATGAAGAGAAGGTTCTAGTCCTGCTTCCACTCCAGTTGGCATCTTGCCTAACGAGTTCACAGGTGCTGCTGCTCCTCTTAACTTCTTAAAAGAAGTAGGAAACATGAAATGAGAGGGTGACTAGCTGCTGCTGCCGTTATAACCAGTGTTTCTGCATTTGCGTTTTGTTATCAGTTTCTGTTTTGCCATTGTAACATTTCATGATTTTTTTAACGTTTTGTTTTCCTTTTGTGTTTGTTCTTTTTTTTCTTCTTCTTCTTCTTCTTCTTCTTTTAACATTTCCAGGAGTTATTTCTTGTGCCCAGTGTACTGTGTCACCTCACCTAAGAAGGACGATAGGTATAGGGAGCCACCGCCCACCCCTCCGGGATATATGGGGATTTCTTTAGCGGACATAAAGGAAGGATCGCCCCACCACCCACACCTAAAACCTCCAGAATATAGTGTGGCAGTGCAGAGGTCAAAGATGCTGCACAGTGACCTCTCTAGACTTTCATCAGCATCTCTCAGTAGTGAACCTGTGGCCTGTATCTCATCGAGGATGCCTCAGTGGCATAGCCGGCAGCCGTCCAGCCCCAAGCTAGCAGATATGACTGACGCAGATAGTGAAGAGGATGGTATGTGCAACACCTGCCTCGGGAGATGTGAACTGAACTTTGCTGTGTGAATCTGCTCTCTGCCTTCCCAACCCCATCTCCCGGGCTTTCTCTTGGTCATTCTTGGAGATTACACCTTGGTTAATCTCTAGAGATACAACTCCTGTTTGTGTGGCTGTGTGCACATGTATATGTGGATGTATGCATGGATATACACCTCTGGAAACAGCAAAGAATGCCTTCCCTTTTAGAAAAGCATGTTGGCACCCACCAGACTCTAAATTACACAGAAATAAATACATGAGATCTCCCAAAGCACACAGCTGAGACACTCAAGAGCATGTCGATATGATTTTTTCCTTTGTTTTTCTTCCTTTGGTTTTTTTTTTGCTTTAGAATCTGTCTCCTCTCAGTAGTGATGATGATTTTAAGGGACACTGCCAGGCTATAAGCCATGTATGAAAAAAATCTCTTCCCAGCCTCTCTGGGTTGATGAACTGAGGTCCTGCTTGGCATCAGGGTGGTGATCTGAAAAGGAGTATATTGGAACAAGTTGTGGATGCCCTGGATGCCCCCTCCCTGGAGGTGTTCAAGGCCAGCTTGGACTGGGCCTTGAGCAGCCTGGTCTTAGTGGAAGGCATCTCTGCCCATGGCAGGGGGGGAGGTTGGAACTAGATGACTTTTAAGGGCTTTTCCAACCCAAACCATTCAGTAAATTTGGGTTTGGTGGGTGCTGCACAACTCTTAACTCATTCCACATTTGCGCTGCCTCATTCCTCAACTCCTGGAGACGGAGTTTAAAAACACCAAACCAAATAGTGGTGGATTCCTCTTCTCTTGAAGAGTGCATTTGCTAAAACCTGACTTCTCAGCCCCACTTAGCCTGACAGTGTCTCCCTTCCACTTAAATTTGCCATGCTTTTGTTTGAAGCAACAGCCAATGCTCTGAGCACGGCGTGCCCCAAATGCAAGAGATTGCTCTCAAAAAGGCTGCTCTTAGATGGTGTCAAAACTGGCTCTGAGTCAGGACAATTTCTACTGTTCATCTGCTGATTTGCTTTCAGTACCTGTGCACTGATACAATCTTGCTGTACCCCTTGCTAGTGAACTCAGTTTTGATTATTAGAATGCTGTGGTCGCTTCCTTCAATTTCAGTCTGGCTTCAGCATGGTTGTGGAATTAGATGAAAACCTTTCCTGATGCAAAATGATCTTATCCTGACCTGTGAAACATGCAAACAGCATTTAACAGATCCATGAGCACTGCATCTCGAAGAGGAAAACATGAAAGTTACCCAGCAGTAAATCAAGTTGTGATATTTAGTGGCTTTGATGGAAAAAAACTCAACAATGCACTGCTTCAAACATCTGAATCCCAATTTTTATGAATTCAGTTCTGATATTTAAGTGGCTTTGATGGAGAAACAAACAATCCATTGCTTCAAACATCTGAATCCCAATTTTTTTTAATTAATTTCTGATACTTAAGTGGTTTTGAGGGAGAAACAAACAATTCATTACATCAAACATCTGAATCCTAATTTTTCTGAATTTGGTTCTGATATTTAAGTGATTTTGGTGGAAAAAACAAACCCAAAACCAAATTCATTGCTTCAAACATTTGAATCCAAATTTTTCTTCATTAATTTCTGATATTTAAGTGGTTTTGATGGAAAAAATCCAAACAATTAATTGCTCCAAACATCTGAATCCCAGGCTTTCTTAATTAATTTCTGATATTTAAGTGGCTTTGATGGGAAAAAAAAACCAAAAAACCAACTCATTGCTTCAAACACTTGAATCCAAAATTTTCTAAGCCAAATCTAACCATGCCCTTTCAAACACACCTCTTTTCCTGTTTCTCAGAATGCTTGGTTGTTTTTATTTGGGTTCCAGTGCTTCCCTGCATGTTGGCAAGGAAATTTACTGGCTTTTCTCCCAAATCTCGGTGGCCTTTGGGATACTGGGAGAGCTGCTGCATGCTGGTAATTTTCGGAGGATCTGGGATTGTTTTGCAATGTGTATCTTGATTGCGTGACTAAAATCCCTCCAGGTGCTTGGGGGTCTGATAAATGGTGGTAGTGGGTATGGTGTGGTCAGTGATTGAGAGAGTGAGACCATCAGGCTGAGGCTCTGCCAGCAGATAGAGCGGTGCTGTTCCGCACCCCTGCATCCAAGGCAGGGCGCCGACGGAGTCATTAACTGTCTTTTTCCCCCCCTCCTCCCCTTCTTGTTTTACAGAAGATGAACAAATATCAGCAGTTTAACCATTGGGTTGTGGTGTCAGCCACTTCACACAGGGGATGTGGGGAGATGGACCACAAGGATTCTGTTAGCGAAGGCTAACAACTTGCTGCTGCTAACCTCAGACGCTGCGTTTGCCTCTGTCACCAGACGGAACGGGTTGGGTCACCTCTCTCTACCTTCCTGCACTCTGCCACTGCCTGTGAAATGGAAAGCCCCAGGTAGCCACCAGGCTGGTATCTGGAGGTGGACCAGGCTTCATTCATTTAGGAGGACCAGTTGTCACCACCACTTGACACTCGGGACACATTCTTCTGTGCGATACCATAGAACCCTTTGGTAGTTTTCCCATCGTCGTTGTTTTCTGCGTGGCCATTCTGATAGTGTTATTTTATGAACTTGAAAAGAAACAAACAAACAAGAAAAATTATATATATCAAAAATGTCAGCAAAAGCAAAGGACGTTGCTGAAGTGTCTGAAAAAATAATTTATTAATTTAAATATGTTTTTTTTCTTTTTTTTTTTTTTTGTCCTGTGGTGGGAATTTCCTTTATTTGTGTCGGCGGTGCTCTGGTTGGCTAATGGAAGTGCTTAGTGGCTGCGATGCTAAATTGGCTCCGTGCAAACTGTGGCGCTCTCAAACACAGAAAGCTAAATGTGGGACCTTAAAAGGTGCAGGAATAACCTGGATTTTAGGGTGATTTTAGCTGAAGTAGAGCACAAAGCCCTACAGAGCAGCGCGTGTCATGTCCACCGCTCCCCTCCTACACAGACATAGCAAAACCCTCCAGCCCTGAAGGATTTCTGGATGTGTTTTGGCTACCAGCCAACTGAGGCAATAGTTGGTGCTCTCCTGCCCTGCTAAGGGATTGTTTGAAGTGTGGAAGCTGTGGCTTGTAGGGAACTGGGAGGGAGGAGGAGGAGGAGGAGGTTTGAAGTTTCCCCCCAAAGAGCTTTCACCGGCAGCTTTCGCCCTGCAGAGCCAAGATGCTGGTAGAACCCAAAACTTAAACCTCTGTCTTGTGGGCTTTAAGATCATCCCACACAGCCTGGCCTTTTGCCAGAGCTGCACAGGATTTAGGTGCAAAGGTTATCTTAAAAAAACAAACATAAAACCAAAACAACACCAACCAACCCTAAATGACTTTGTAAATAACCCACATTTCACAGTGGCAGTAGTGGAGCTATGTCATGGCATGATGCTTCTGTAGGGGAGAAGATGTTATACCATGGGTTAAAAGATATCCTGCTGCTTTCAGCTGGGAAATACAGATTGGGTTTAAATCCTAGGTGAAAAAAATCCTGGTGGTGGCATTAATGTCAGTGGCAGTTTGGACTTGCAGCCAGCCAGTATTAACACCTGAGCCTCTGCTTTGACTATGGTCAAATAAATTGCTTGTTGGGTTTTGCTTAGCCAGCCAGAGCACAGAGGGGTAAAACTGGAAATACCTGAGGTTTCTTTTTAACTTCACTTTTTCCTCTTGATCTCTTTTTTCTTTCTTTTTTTTTTTTTTCCCTTCTCTTTTCCCCCTATTTTTCTCCTTTCTTTTTCCTTTACCTTTACCTTTTTCTATTTTTCCTTTCTTTTTTTTTTAATTTATTTTTCTCTGTTTTTTCTTTCTGCCTTTTCCTATTTTTCTGTTTTCCCCCTTTCTTTCCTTTCCCCTCTTTTCCTCCTTTCTTCTTTCCCTTTTTTTTCTTGTTTCTCCTTTTTTTTCTATTTCTCCTTTTTATTTTTTTCCAGGTTGCTTCCTCTTTCCTCCGTTTTTCTTTTTCTCTTCCCCCTTGTTTTTCCCTCTTTTTTCCCTATGTTTTTCTCCCTCTTTCCCCCGTTTTCTCTTTTTCCTGTGTTTCCCTTTTTCTCTGTTGTTTTTTCCCCTTTTCCCCCTCTTTTTCCCCTCTTTTCTTTTTTCTCTTTTTTCTGTTTTTCTTTTTTCCCTATTTTCCCTTTTGTCTTTTTTCCCATTTTCCCTTTTTTCCCCCCCTCATTTCCCTTTTTTTCCCCCTTTTCCCTTTTTCCCCCCTCTTTTCCCTCTTTTTCCCCTCTTTTCCCTTTTTTCCCCTCTTTTCCCTTTTTTCCCCTCTTTTCCCTTTTTTCCCCTCTTTTCCCTTTTTCTCTTTTTTCTCTCTCTTCCCTTTTTTACCTCTTTTCCCCATTTTTTCCTCCCCATCCCTCTTTTTTCCTTCTATTCCTCTTTTTCTCATTTATTGTTTTCCCCTTTTATTTCCTCCTTTCCTCCATTCCACACGTGATGCCCCACCCCAGTGTTACAATTGGACATGAATGTGTGAATATGTATTTAGACATTTTCTTGTAAATCTCTGTTGTGATGTTTACAGCCTAAGCTAGAACGAAGATGTTTGTCCTTTTTCCAGTGCCTCAGAGATGATTTCTATATCCATAGTCGTGAAGAGCTTTAAGGATTTATTTTGTTTTCCTGTACGTGTGCAGGGGGTGCAAGGTGAATGCAGCAACATCTTCTGAAAACGACACAAGTACCAAAAAAAAATAACCCAACCCAAAGCCTTTTGATGTCCTTTCCCCACAGCAGCTTGGGAAAAGCACAAGCTTGGGGAAAGCTTGGGGAGTGCTGTGTCTGCACTCCCGGTGGTGCCAGGCTCAGTATTCCTGGGACTTATCCATATGGATTGGAGTAAGAGACATAAAAGAGCAGTGATGCTGAGGGGAGGGATGCCTCAATCAGAACTCATTTGGTAGGCTCTAGGAATTCTTTTTTTTTTTTTTTTTTTTTTTTTTTTTTTGGCACAGGGATCCGAAAGAAAAAAAGGTG
>VWZI01005530.1:268850-293802 GCA_013396835.1 Psilopogon haemacephalus
CTCAGTCAAAACTGGGTGAAGGGACATAGTGTTTAATTTCTCACTCTCAGGCAGCAGTCTAATTTTTCACACAAATTCTCCAATTAGCTCAAACCAACACACCCCCAGACCTATCAGTTAGGCCCCGTCAAGTTTATTTTAAATTCAAACCTGTTTATTAGTAAACACAACCTCTGTTGAAGGGAGGTTGTAGCCAGGTGGGGTTGGGCTCTTCTCCCAGGCACCCAGCAACAGAAGGAGGGGGGACAGCCTCAAGTTGTGCCAGGGGAGGTTCAGGCTGGATGTTAGGAGGAAGTTGTGCACAGAGAGTGATTGGCATTGGAATGGGCTACCCAGGGAGGTGGTAGAGTCACCATGCCTGGAGGTGTTCAAGAAAAGCCTGGATGGGGCACTTAGTGCCATTGGCTAGGGCTGGGTGCTAGGTTGGCCTGGATGAGCTTGGAGGTCTCTTCCAATCTGGCTGATTCTATGATTCTATGAACAAGTCCACAGTACAAGACTCCTGGGGGTGGAAAGTGTGTGTCTGGAGCAGGATGCTGATACCTGGGTGTGCCTCATGGCTCCCTGAGGGAGGGTTGGCCAACTGACCATCTGGAGAAGGTGCTGGTGGTTCACTTGTCCTCTGGGAATTCTGACATCAGGGAAGGTTTCTGCAAAGCTGGGAAAACTCCTCTGGGATATTCTGCCTGGAGAGCAGCTCTATGGAGGACTTCTCAATGCTGGTGCATGCAAAGCTGGACACGAGGCAGCACCATGCAACCCCAGCCCAGAGCCAGCTGCCTGCTGGTGTAAAGGGTTAACCTCTCCTGGGGAGTCTGAACCTGCCCCCATGTCCTCCTGACTCCTCCTGGGGGAGTGGTCTGAACCTGCCCCCATGTCCCCTTGACTCTTCCTGGGGGTGGTCTGACCCTGACCCCAGGTGCTGTGGTTAGCTCACTCCCACTGCCTCTCTTGAGCTCCTATAAAAACAGAGAAACTTTCTGATTCTCTCTCTCTCTCTGCCCTGCCTCACCTGCCAGCACCATCCTGCTGCTCCTGCTTTGCCACATGCCCAGCCAAAACACTTGGTGGGGAGCAACCACCTCCTGGATCCACCTCCATCCATTGCCCTCCAATCTGGCCCTCTATTTTTTGTAACTCCCCTTACCTAAAATCCCTTTTATTTATTGGGTGTTTTTTCCCCCCTCTTAACTTCCAAATCAAATCCAGGCTATTCTTTGGCTGTTTTACCCCTTTTCACTCTATACATCTAATTCCTTTCTTTCCAAAGTGGGGAGAGGGGAAAGGATCTTGTTATTGTATTGTTCTGGTAGGCTTTGGGCTCCAGCAAGTTTCACCTAGACCAAATACAACCATTCATGACTCTAGGATGATTCTATGTTCCAGTACAGCTGGGCTGGTCCCCAGCAGCAGGGGCAGGGAGGGGATTCTGCCCCTCTGCTGTGCTCTGCTGAGACCCCACCTGCGGTGCTGGGGCCAGCTCTGGAGTCCTCAGCAGAGACATGGACCTGTTGCAGAAGAGCCAGAGGAGGCCACAGCAATGCTGGCAGGACTGGAAGCTCTCTGCTGTGAGGCCAGGCTGAGAGGGTTGGGCTTGTTCAGCCTGGAGAAGAGAAGACTCCAGGGAGACCTTCTGATGGCCTTTTGGTGCTTAAAGAGGCTGGTAAGAAAGCTGGGGAAAGACTTTGGGGCAGGGTCTGTTGTGACAGGACAAGAGGTGATGGTCTGGACTAAAAGAGGGAAATTTAGATTAGATGAAGTTGTTTTTTTTACCCCCAGTGAGAGTGGTGAGGCTCTGGCCGAGGTTGCCCAGAGGGGTGGTAGATGCCTTATCCCTGGAATTATTCCAGGTGAGATTGTTTGGGCCTCTGAACAACCTGCTCTAGTTGCAGCTGTCCCTGCTAAGTGCAGGGGGTGGGGGGGTTGGACCAGATGACCTTGCAAGGTCCCTTCCACCCCCTGCCATTCCAGGACTCTGTAGCTGTCTGCTAATCGCAGAGGTTAAAGCTGCAACTCTGGCCCTTGCTGATGGTTTCGTTTGCAGAAGTGCAGAAACCTGCTCGGTGGGAAAGCAGCTGATTAAAAAAGACTGAATGTGGCACAAACAAAGGTCTTCTCCTCACACCGAGGGGAAATGCACACCACAAAATTCCGTGGCTGCTGCTGACTTTACCTGTGCCCTTTCCTGCCACTTGGAAATGTCACCTGTGGCTGGAGGGAGCCCCAGGGATAGGGATGGGGACATCAGTGCTGGCATTCACTGTTGAGAGCCCTAGGGTGTTTGAACTCGTGAATGTCACCCTGGAAGGTGTGAGATGGACCTTGGTGGGGTGTTAAATGTGCAGCATAGCCCTGGTCTTCAAACGTGGAAGCTGAGAAATATGTTTTATTGCACAGGGATGAAGGAGCCCAAACTAGACAGTGGTGGAGGTGCAGAGGGTTTGCTGCAGCAAAGGCTGAGAGGGCTGAGAAATGCTCAGCTTCAGCTTTTTCATCTCAGTTATTTTTAGACTCCGTTGTTTTCCCCCAGATGGTTAACCTGGCAGTTGAAGAAGCTCAGTGCTGTGCTCTGTGTGCCAGTGTTGGGTCCCAGGGATTCATCCAAGGGGTGTGTGGACAAGTGTATGACTGTGCAGTGGAGAGGCTGCACCTCAAACTTGGGGTTCAGTTCTGGGACCCTCACTTCAAGAAGGACATTGAGGTGCTGTAGCAGGTCCAGAGAAGGGCTACAGAGCTGGGGAAGAGTGACTGAAGGAACTGGAGTTGTTTAGCCTGCAAAGGAGGCTGAGGGGAGACTTCTGTCTCTTTGAAGCTCTGAAAGGAGGTTGTGGTGAGGTGGGGATTAGCCTCTTAGAATCATAGAATCAGTCAGTGTTGGAAGGCACCACAAGGATCATCTAGTTCCAACCCTCCTGCCGTGCCTGGGGACACCACTCTACCCTAGAGCAGGCTGCCCACAGCCTCAGCCAGCCTGGCCAAAAACACCTCCAGGGATCTGGCCCCAAACACCCTCCTGGGCAGCCCATTCCAGGCTCTCACCACTCTCATGCTCAACTTCCTCCTCACACCCAATCTATGTCTCCCCACCTCCAGCTTTGCTCCATTCCCCCTAGTCCTGGCACTCCCTGAGAGCCTAAAAAGTCCCTCCCCAGCTTTTTTGTAGGCCCCCTTCAGATCCTGGAAGGCCACAATAAGGTCAGCTGGGAGCCTCCTCTTCTCCAAACTGAACAGCCCCAACTCTTTCAGGCTGTCCTCATAGCAAAGGTGCTGCAACCCTCTGAGCATCCTCATGGCTCTTCTTCCAAGGACCAAGTAACAGGACAAGATGAAATGGCCTCAAGTTGTGCCATAGAAGGTTTAGGTTGGACATGAGGAACAATTTCTTCCCTGAAATTGTTACAAGGCCTGGACCAGACTGTCCAGGGCAGTGGTGGAGTCCCCATTCCTGGATGGTTTCAGTACCACGTAGATGTGGTGCTGAGAGATGTGGTTTAGCTGTGAACATGTCAGTGCTGGATTAATGTTGTACTTGATGACCTGAAAGATCTTCTCCAGGCTAAAGAAGAGATGGTTTGTGGACATCATTAAATGTTTCATCTACTCTTGGCAAGCAAGAGAAGCTGCTGTGGGAGGGAGACCCATGGAGCATTTTAACTCAGGTTTGCCTGTGGCATTGCCTTTGACTTTGGTTTTGGGTTGGATCTGCTTTGTTTGGCAGCTGGGTACCAGGTACTGCATCACCACTGATGCCTCTGGCAGCCAGGACATCTCGTGGTGGGTGTCAGCAGTGTGCCAAGTTCTTTTCAGTGGACAAATGCTGTGTGGCCAGCACAGGTTCTTCAGAGCAATAATTCACTGATGGGCAGCTGGAGGGATCAGTGAGAGCATGGAGCCTGACCTGGTTGCTCTGCTTATTGCAAAGGGTGAAAGGAACACCAGAGTTGAATTGCTGCCATCAGTAGTCACTACACTAAGTGTGACTATTAAGTGCTGTGGGAGAACAGGACCTCTTGGAGGTAATGCTGAGCTCTTGGACTTGCCAACCACTTGGCAATGGGCATGGGAGATGGGACCAGTGTCCACCACAGTGCCACCCATTCACAGTCCTTCCTCCACAGCAGGAGAAAGGATCCAAAGCCATTTTTAATAACATAGGAGGAGTCTAATTTTCATCGTAGTATTTTTTGTTGCTGTCATCTTGAAGACAAGCAGCCTCTCTCTGGATGCTTTGTGGGTCACTTGGCTCCAGATACATTGCAGGTTAAGCAGCAGCAAGTAAGGTGCAAACAGGTGAAGGTCTTCCTGCTTTAGCTCCTCTTTGGAAAGGGCAGGGTGGGGAGAGAGCTGACATGCAACAGTTTCTGGTGAAGCCTGCAAAGAGAGGAGACCTTTTGTCTCTCTACAAGTCCCTGAAAGCAGGTTGGAGCCAGGTGGAGATCAGTCTCTTCTCCCTATTAAGAAGTGAATAGGACAAGAGGAAAGAGCCTCAAGTTGCCCCAGGAGAGGTTTAGGTTGGACATAAGGAAGAGAACAGTTTCTTCTCCAAAAGGGTTGTGAAGCTCTGTTGTGAAGGAGAAGGAGAGGCTCTGCTCAGGTTGTTGTTGAGGCCCCAGGGTTAGTTTGGCTTTCCTTGGTGGAGAGCTTTCCTTTTGCCTCTTACACAGATATGCTCACCCAGGGAGTTTCCTCTGACCTTGGAGATGCTCTGACTGGCTTAGCAATCAGCTCAGATTTTATTCAAGCTCTGGAAGGGAGCAGCAGTGTTTGCACAGACATCACTGGGATATGGAGCTGGCTTCTGAGATGTTTGTCCTGTAAAGACTCCAATGACACTGTGCTGCTTTCACTACTGCCACAGGGCTGCACCCTATCACAACCAGACTTTTGTATCAGTACCAGCTGTCCTCTGCCAGCCCTACCCAATGCTTCATCATCTTCCTTAACCTTCACTTCCCTGCAACCAGAAAAAGCAGTGTTAAAATTCCTCTCCAGACCTTTCTTTCCCAAAGGCAGCAATTTGAGGCTTCAAAACTACCAGCAGCTTTTAAAAGAGCAGAAATCAGAAGAATTAAAATGCAAAAGAGAGGAAGCCCATGGTGTTCATCAGGCTACAGGGTTCAGTCTTCTTCAGTATCTTCATCAGTGACCTGGTTGAAGGGACAGAGTGGACCCTCTACTGTAGGCAAGCCCCACCAGGCTGTGCTACCATTCAGTGAGACCTGGGCAGAGAGGAATGCCATGAAGCTGGACATCAGCAGATCCTGAGCATTAATAACCTCCTGCACCTGTGCAGGTGAGGGGCTGACCTGCTAGAAAACACCTCTATGGAGAAAGACCTGGGACCTCTGGGGGACGATAGGTCTACCATGAGCCAACAATGTGCTCTTGTGGCTAAGAAAGGCAATAGTCTCCTGGGGTGCATTCAGAAGAGTGTGGCAGCAGGTCGAGGACAGTTCTTCTCTCCCTCTTCTCTGCCCTAGTGAGGACATATCTGGAGCACTGGGTCCAATTCTGGGCTTCCCAGTTAAAGAGAGACAGGGAGCTGCTGGAGAAAGTTCAGTGGAGACTACCAAGATGCTGAGGGGTCTGGAGCATCTCTGTGAGGAGGAGAGGCTGAGAGCCCTGGGGCTGAGCCTGGAGAAGAGCAGCTCCAGAGGGGATCTGATCAATGCTCTGCAAGAGCTAAAGGATGGGGGAAAAGAAGATAGGGCCAGATTCTTCTTGCTGGTGTCCAGTAACAGATAAAGGGGCAAGAGACACAAACTGAAAGGCAGAAGGTTCCATCTGAAGATGAAGAGAAGCTTCCTTGGTGTGAGGATGCTGAAACCCTGGAGCAAGCTGCCCAGAGAGGTTGTGGAAGCTCCTTCTCTGGAGAGATTCCAGATCCAGCTGGACATTGTGATCCCAGGGAAGCTGCTGTGGGTGACCTTCCTTTAGCAGGAGGGCTTGAGCTGGATGATCTGCAGAGATTCCTTCCAACCCTCACAATGCTGGGATTCTGTGAAAGCCAGGCTGCATGAAGAATGAGACCATTCCAGGTATTGCACCCTTTTATTTGCTCTTTGGCTGGAACAAGCCAGAGATGTTTGTTTGTTCAACACCTTTTAGAAGAGGCAGCATTTAAAAAAGCATCTGCACTGGATTAGATTCATGATCTGGACTCAAATCCTAAACAACTCCCCTCTAAGCTCTACACAAACTTTGTGCCACAGAAGCTTTTTGCTCGACTCACTGCGCATTTGAATTTCATGAAGAGGACTGCGAGAGGTGTCTCTTCTGGGGGATGAAAAACACCCCAGATAGAGATCAAACATTGTTCTGGTGCATGGCAAATATCATCAGCCTAAGGGTAAAAGGAGCTTATGGTGGATCCTGTGCACAAGGCAAGCACATTCCCTGCGCTCAGAGAAGATGCTGCAAAGTAAAGGGATTGCCTTCTCTATCCAGGGCTTACTTATCTAGGAGTACAAAAGGTAAACTTAATGGCTACTGAGGTCCTCCACCACTTCCAGATCTCACATTTTGCAGCTCTCACTCATATGACCACTGACAACTAGCAGCAAGGAATGAAGAGCAATGGCATCTAAGCCCAGCACCAGATTGTGGCAGGTCTCTGCCTCATCAATGAAGGAAACCTCTCTGAAGGCAGCAGATGCTGCAGCTCACCAACCTCATCACTGAGCTACCACAGCATCAGGCTTTTGTCATTAAAAGAAAAAAAAAAAAAAAGTCCTGCTTAGAAAGAGAAACATTAAGAATGGGATAACACATCTAAGTAGCTGTAAGAACTTCAGTTCCCATCTTCAGGCATGACTTAGTTTCAGACCAGAGGTGCTGAGGTGCCTTACGATGCACATAAGCAGCAGCATGGATGCAGAAGTCACAACCCTCCCACCAAAATCAAACCTGGCAGCTACCAAGACCAAAGGCATCTTGGAAATCTACTGCATGCCCCAAAAAACCTGGCACCATGGCCTTGGGACTCAAACACCAGGGAGAAACTCAGTGACTTGGGAAATTCCTGCAACACCTGAACCTTGATGGCCATCCTCATGCCTCCCAGGAGGCTGGCCAGGCTAGCCACCAAAGCACTGTCAGTTCAGTGTCATTGCTCCCAGTTACAAAATCTTCATCACAACACAGCACCAAGAAGGACTTTTTCTTATTGTTGTACCATTTATTGTCTTGTCATGCTCCATGGATGATGTCTGAAACCAAGACAAAAACATCAAAGTGTGGGGGGACACAGCCCAAACCTCTGAGTTGTGTCAAAACAGATTTTATTTGCCGTTGAAGCAGCTGAGTTCTGCGAGAAGCAGGAACAGGCTTTAAGTGCTCCATAATGTCCAGCTGCTCTAATTCTCCTCCACAACCTCGCTTCACAACCCTTTTTAGGGAAGAAATTGTTCCTCACGGTCAACCTAAACCTCTCCTGGGGCAGCTGGAGGCCATTTCCTCTTCTCCTATTACTTGTAAATATAGGGAGAAGAGGCTGACCCCCACCTGGGTCCAACCAAGAGAAACAACAGCAGGCTTTAAGTAATGTGCTCTGGTTCTCCTTCACAACCTAGCTCCACTGTGAAGGAACAGGTTTTGTTTTGATTTGGTTTGTTGGTTCCCCCCCCATGGAATACAACCATCTCTATCAAGCTCAGCCATTGAAATGACTCTATTAAATCCGTGCTGCCTTTTGTCCTTCAACTGTTCTGTCTTTAAGCTGTATCTAGACGTGTATCTACAAGAATTCAATACATATTTATTTGTTTGGGTACTTGGGGGCCTTTTAATAGATGTCATCTGCCTTTGCAGGGTGATTTTCCTTGGCGCTGGCTCTCCACCAGCAGCCTTTGCTGACTAATCAAGATGTAGCTTTGTCCTGCCCTCCTGGCTGGAGGGGGTTTGTGCAGCTCACTCAGGGTTTTGTCACTCATTGGGATGCATTCATTGCCTGCTCTGCACCTGCACAATGTCAAATACATATTGCCCACAGCGGCATTTAGTACACTTCCTGATGTCAATGTAAAGGCAATAACTCGAGATCTTAATTGCAGGACCTGTCTGGGTGCTGCCTCACCTACATTGCCTTTTTTTCCCCTCTCCACCCTGTATTTATTTTCTGTGGCAAATAACAGCCAGTCCTGGGAACACAGCTTGGAATATTGTTTTCTCTGTGACCCTAGGAAACAAAGCCAACAACACTGTGCAATGATTATTTGTCTGGAGAAAGCCCTTCCAAGTCTGTCTTTGCCTCTGTCTGCTAAACGCTCACCACTGTGTCCCAACAAGGCACTTTCACAGAATAAAAAGGTTCTTTATAGAACCTTTATGTTCTTTGCAGAATGCAAAGGTCTAAGGGTGGACCAGATGATGGCTACGAGCTGTGGGACAAAGGAGAGCTACCAGGCTGAGCACAATGGCACTTTCATCTCCTTGTGTGCCAGGACTAGGGGGAATGGAGCAAAGCTGGAGGTGAGAAGATCCAGATTGGATGTGAGGAGGAAGTTGTTGAGCATGAGAGTGGTGAGAGGCTGGAATGGGTTGCCCAGGGGGGTGGTTGGGGCCAGATCCCTGGAGGGGTTTGAGGCCAGGCTGGCTGAGGCTGTGAGCAGCCTGATCTAGGGGAGGGTGTCCCTGGGCATGGCAGGGGGGAGTTGGGACTGGCTGATCCTTGTGGTCCCTTCCAATTCTGACTGATTCTATGATTCTATGTTCGTGTGCTCACTGCAGCCAACACTCTGTAAGGTTAGGCAGGTGCTTGCTTCTATGTTCAGAGGAAGCTTCTGGTCTGAGGTTCTTTCTGCCTCTTTCTGTGTTCCATAATACTGTAACCTGGAGAAGAGGAGGACGAGGAAAGACCTTACTGCTCCCTACAACTACCTGAAGGAAGGTTGGAGCGAGTGGGCAGACAGCCTCCTCTTCTTTGTGGCTAGTGACAGGACTGGAAGAAATGGTTACATCCTGCACCAGGGACCATCCCTGGAACTGTTTAAGTGGCATGTAGACCTGGTGCTTAGGGACATTATTTAGTGCTGGGTCAAAGACTGGGCTAGATGATCTTGAAGGTCTCTTCTGACTAGATATAGTCTGTGACTGTGCCTAGAAATATTGGCCTAGGAGACAAAAGGTGGCATCTTTCTTCTCCTGCCCCCCTACTCTGCCCTGCTGAGGCCACATCTGGAGTACTGTGTTCAGTTCTGGGCCCCCCAATTTAAGAGGGACATAGAACTGCTGGAGAGAGCCATGAATGTGCTGGAGGGAATGGAACAGCTCTGTCAGGAGGAGAGCCTGAGGGAGCTGAGGCTGTGCTGCTGGGAGAACAGGAGCCTGAGAAGTGACCTCAGCAATGGTTATCAATATGTGCAGGGTAAGTGGCAGGAGGCTGGAGCCAGCCTCTGCTGGGTGATGTCCAGGGACAGGACAAGGGACAATGCTGGAACCTGAGGCATAGGAAGCTTCATGTAAACATGAGGAGGATTTTTTTTCCCCTGTGAAGGTGACAGAAGACTGGACCAGGCTGCCCAGGGGGGTTGTGAAGTCTCCCTCTCTGGAGATATTCCAAACCTGCCTGGATGTGTTCCTGTGTGATCTGGTATAGGTGATCCTGCCCTGGCAGGGGGGTTGGACTGGATGAGCTTTGGAGGTCCCTTCCAGTCCCTGACATTTCCAGCCCCTGACAGTCTGATCTAGGGAAGGGTGTCCCTGCCCATGACAGGGGGGTTGGAACAAGATGACCCTTGTGGTCCTTTCCAACCCTGACTGATTCTATAATCCTTGGGACCCCTCCCAGTATGGCATTCTGGGATTAAGAATCACAGGGACCCCTGGAGGTCATCTAGTCCAACCCCCTGCCAAAGCAGCTGTTGGAAGGCTCTCACAAAGGTAAAGGTGGTGTACAGACAAAGATGCTGCCTGAAAGCTACACTTAGGAGATGGATTCAAACTATCTCAGTGTCCTGTGCTGTGCTTTGGGAGCATAACCTTTTCATGTAGCTGATTATTGAGCTGCTGCTACCCTTAATCAGTCAGCAATTGAATGTACAGCTGAGGCTCAGATACTCTCCCTTGATTTCCAAAGCCCTGCACTGCAATCAGTCCTGGCAATTCGTCAACCCTGGCCTGAAGGTGAGCACTTTGAAACCCTCTGCAGCTGGTTTCTTGGTGTAGAGACCATGAGGGGTGGTAGATGCTCTTGTCAAATAGATGGCAAAGCACCTGGCTGGTTGGGGATCTATCACCTGGCCAGGCTGGAGAGTTGGATGGAGGGGAACCTCCTGAAGTTCAACAAGGGCAGGTGCAGACCTCTTCACCTGGGGAGGAGCAACCCTCTGCACCAGTGCAGGTGAGGGCATACCCTGCTGGAAAACTTCTTTGCTGCAAGGGTGCTTGAGCCCTGGAGCAGGCTGCCCAGAGAGGTTGTGGAGTGTCCTTCTGTGCAGAGATTCCAAACCTGCCAGGACATTGTGATCCTGGGCAAGCTGCTGTGGGTGACCTTACATTAGCAGGGGAAGTTTCACTGGATGATTCCCAGAGGTCCCTTCCAACCTCCACCATGCTAGATATAGAAATCATAAAATCATAGAATGGTTTAGGTTGGAAGAGAGCTCAAAGTGCAGCCAGTTCCAACCCCCCTGTGCCATAGGCAGGGACACCTCCCACTAGAACAGGTTGCTCAAGGACTCATCCAACCTGGTCCTCAACACCTCCAGGGAGGTTGTGGAGCACAGAATCACCCAACGTGATCTTTGATCACGTTGGGTGATTCTGTGCTCCACAACCTCCCTGGGCAACCTGTGCCAGTGTCTCACCACCCTCACTGCAAACAACTTCCTCCTAGCATCCACTTTCAATCTCTCCTCTGCCACTTCAAACCCATTCCTCCTTGTGCTGTCATTACAAGACCTCATCAATAGTCCCTCCCCAGCCTTCCTGTAGTCCCCTTCAGATCCTGGAAGGCCACTCCAAGGTCTCCTGGAAGCCTTCTCTTCCCCAGGCTGCAGAGCCCCAACTCTCTCAGCCTGTCCTCAGAGCAGAGCTGTTGCAGCCCTCTCAGAATCTTGGTGGCCTCCTCTGGACTGGCTCCAACAGTTCCACATCCTTCTTGTGATGGGGGCTCCAGAACTACACACAGATGGATAGGGAGAGGAAAAACCTTTGGTCTGTTTTTAATGCAGGTGTTTTCTTGCTCCAGTCACTTGTAGACAGCTGTTAGTCTTTTCTTCCTGTTCAGGTGCTGATGCAATTTGCCCTCTGGGTTTAGAGTGGAGCCTCAGTCAGGTGAGATCCCTGGGAGACAGTTTGCTACCCTCTTATTGCTGTGCCTTTGGAGCACTCAAACACGTAAATGTCTTAAGGTAGAAGTAGGGATGGAGCAGAGAGAGTGAAGAGCAGAGCCCTGACCTCCAGGATAAATGTTCTTTGCTTTGCATATGTGCTGAATCCAGAAGGTTTTTTTTGGGGGGGAGGGGGGTTGTGCTTTTGAGGAGCAATCAGACAGCAGCAGCCAGATTTAAGCCCAGGTGTTTAGGTGAGAGGAGGTTGGGGGTGTCTCGGCAGGCAGGCAGCAAGCTGGCAGAGCTGGAGAGCCCAAAAGGTGGCACTGTTTGCCTGCTGCACTGGAAAGCAAATCCCTTCTCCCAAGCACACTCCTTCCCTATTGAGCATCTCTCAAAAACCTTAGGCTTTACATGAAGTCCGGTATTTGNGTGCAGGGAAGGAGTTTTTCTCAGTTATTCATGGCTGATGTTTGTTGTATTGTTGAGATCAGTCCAAGAAGCCCTGGTGGATAGGAGCAGCTTTTGCACAGCAGTGGCCCTTCAGCTGCCCTTTTAATGCGTTCTACAAGGGGTCAGCCAACTTCAGGATGTCAGGGATTGGAATGCTCTGCCCTGGTGAGACCTCATCTGGAGCACTGCCTTCAGTTTTGGGCTCCCCAGCTGAAGATGGACAGGGAGCTGCTGGAGAGGGGCCAGCGGAGGGCTGCGAGGATGCTGAGGGGACTGCAGCAGTGGCTGGGGAGGAGAGGCTGAGGGACCTGGGGCTGCTTAGTCTGGAAAAGAGATGACTGAGAGAGGATTGAATCAATATTTATCAATATTTGAGGACAGGAGGGTCAGGAGTAGGGGGGACAGGCTCTGCTCACTGCTTCCTGGGATAGGACAAGGAGCAATGGATGGAAGCTGCAGCACAGGAGGTTGCAGCTCAACATGAGGGGAACTTATTTACTGTAAGAGTCCCAGAGCACTGTCACAGGCTGCCCAGAGAGGTTGTGGAGTGTCCTTGTCTGGAGCCTTTCCAGGTCTCTCTAGATGTGTTGCTGTGTGCCCTGAGCTAGATTGTCCTGCTCTGGCAGGGGGGTTGGACTCAATGAGCTTTTTGGGTCCCACATTGGGTGATTCTGTGCTCCACAGCCTTCCTGGAGGTGTTGAGGACCAGGTTGGATGAGTCCTTGAGCAACCTGTTCTAGTGGGAGGTGTCCCTGCCTATGGCACAGGGGGGTTGGAACTGGCTGAGCTTTGAGATCCCTTCCAACCTAAACCATTCCATGATTCTATGCCCTGAGTTTCCTGCAGACTGGCTGGGCTGGCATTGCAGGGCACAGAAACTCCCCTGCCTCAGCCTCTGCTTGGGCTAACTGATGGCAACAATTCTGCCCAGGGTAAAATTCCTGTAACTGGCTGTGGCAGCCCAAGGAATAAGCATTTGAAGCTGGAGGGAGCAGAGACACCAGGCTGAGAGATCTAAAGGTACTTGTGCTCCCCGGGGGAGCTCACTTAGCCCCGTTGCTTAATTGCAGGTGATATTGCAGCGTTTGTTTGATCTGACAGCCTCTATGCTGCAGCTCAAAAGGGGCTGAACAGCTCCAGAAGAGCTCAACAGGAGATGAAAGACCTCAGCAAAAGATGATGGGATGAGAACAAAGTTATTTCATTAAGAAAATGCAGGAATAAAGGAATTGAGCTTTTTAGGCCAGCCTCATTAGGAACCTAGGCAAATTTGGTTTATTAAATAGCATTTTGTCCAGGGCAAAAAATACCAAAACCAAAACCCAACTCATCCTGCAGAATGCTTCCAAGAATGAAACAGAAAGAAAAGCTAAGAGAAGCTGTTTCTTCACTTAGCTGCTGCCCTTTCACGCAACTCTCAGATCTTTGCTTTTAGCTTTTAAAGACCTGAGGCCATTTGTTTAAACAACAACCTGGAACTGAACTTCTCTGTGTGGAACGTGTCCAGAAAAGGGCAAGGGTCTGGAGAACAGGGCAGGTAAGGAGCAGCTGAGAGAACTTGGGGTGATTAGCCTGGAGAAAAGGAGACTGAGGGCAGACCTCACTGCTCTCTGCCATTACCTGAAAGGAGGTTGGAGTGAGGTGGGGGTCAGCCTCTTCTCCCAAGGAACAAGCAATAGGATGAAGAAAATGGCTTCAATTTGCACCAGAGGAGGTTTAGGTTGGATAGTAGGAAAAATTTATTTTCTTCAAGAGTGGTCAGGCATTGGAAGAGGCTGCTCAGGGAGATGGTGGAGTCACCATCTCTGGAGGTGTACAAGAAATGTGTGGGCATGGCACTTTGGGATATGGTTTAATGGCCACGGTGGTGTTGGGCTGACAGTTGAACTTAATGATCTTGGAGGTCTATCCAGCCAAGACAATTCTATAATTGCATGGCACTGTGAAATCTGAACCTTCCACCCAATGATCTTGAGTGGTTTGATTGCTTCAGAATAGCAAAGTCAATGAAGATGCTCTCCAAGAGTCTCTTTGTGGGGAAGAGACTCTCACCCTGACTTTATTTTTCGTTGAAGCTAATTTGCAGCAGTGCTTGTGCAGGAGCATAGCTGTGGGTTTGACTAAGGACGATGAACCTTGTGTTTGCTTGCCTGGGCAGAGACTGGTGTGTGGGGAAGGGAGGGTTAGGTTAAGCAGACTTCTCTTCTCCATCCTTTCCAGGATTCTCTGCAGGTCGTGGCTGGTTGCCAGCCCTCTGATTGGGATGCAGAGCTCCTCACTGCCCCTTTTTTGCCTCTAGCCTGTGGCACACATTGTGAGGAAGATGAGATAGAAATAAAGGTCTTTTGGCCAGCTGACTGAGATGCAAGCTCAGAGGCATTCGGCACAGGCTCTGTGAGGCACAGATCTGTTGTCAACACTCAGAAAAGGACTTGTGAATGCAGATGTCTCCTAAAAACAAGGCACAGAATCCCAGCTTGGTGGAGGTTGGAAATGACCTCTGGGGACCATCCAGTTTAACTCCCTTGCTAAAGCAGGAAGCAGCTTTCCCAGGGTCACAGCTTCCAGGTGTGTTTGGGATCTCTGTAGAGAAGGAGAGACAGAATCACAGAATCAACCAGGTAGGAAGGACCTCTAGGATCAACGAGTCCAACCTATCACCTAACCCTTCTAATTAACTAAACCATGGCATGAAGTGCCTCATGAAGCCTCCTCTTAAACACCTCCAGGCACAGGGACTCCACCACCTCCCTGGGCAGCCCATTCCAGTGCCAATCACTCTTGCTGTGAAGAACTTCTTCCTAACATCCAGCCTGAACCTGCTCTGGCACAACTTGAGGCTGTGTCCTCTTGTTCTGTCCCTGGGTGTCTAGGAAAAGAGCCCAACCCCACCTGGCTACATTCTCCCTTCAAGGAGCTGCAGATAGCAATGAGCTCTGCCCTGAGCCTCCTCTTCTGCAGGCTCTCCTCTTGGGGCTGTGCTCCAGGCCCCTCCTGATCCTCGCTGCCCTTCTCTGGACACCTTCCAGCACCTCAACATCTCACTTAAATTCAGGAGCCTGGAACTGGACACAGCACTCAGGGTGTGCCCTGACCAGTGCCAAGTACAGGGGCAGAATGACCTCCCTGGTCCTGCTGGCCGCACTGTTTGTGATCCAGGCCAGGATGCCAACGGCCTTCTTGACCACTTGGGCACACTGCTGGCTCCACAACCTCTCTGGGCAGTTTGCTCCAAAAGAAGCTTCTTTTGAAGTGTCTTCAAAGGTTTCCATTTTGCCATGACAGTGACCTCTCAGGGCATCTCCTGTAGAGATGATAAAGCTCCAGGACTCTAGTGGGCAGAGGCCATGCTCATGTTTTTCTATACTGTCCCCAAGCCACTTAGCTGAAGGGTCATCTCCAGCAACCAGACTGTGCTGAACATGCAAGTATGTACCTGGATGTTGGACTATCTGTGTTGGAATGTGATGAAGATGTCAGCTGTGCTGCTGGCTGTTACAAAGCCCAAATGAGTTCTTTCAGAGACTGACAAAAATAGCCTGGTTCCCATTAATTTCAGATCCCATGAGATGCCTGTCTTTATTTTTAGGCACCTAAATACTTCTACACATCTCCCTCTCTCTGCTTCTTCTGAGCTGGGGACTGATCTGGCACATCAAACTTCAGCTCAGACATTTCTAGATCTGAGCAGCTTCTAAAATGAGGAGCAGAACTTAGAATCATAGAATCAGTCAGGGTTGGAGGGGACCACAAGGATCATCTGCAGGGACACCCTACCCTAGAGCAGGCTGCTCACAGCCTCAGCCAGCCTGGCTGCAAACACCTCCAGGGATGTGGCCCCAACCACCTCCCTGGGCAACCCATTCCAGGTTCTCCCCACCTCCAGCTTTGCTCCATTCCTCCTAGTCCTGTCACTACCTGATATGCTAAAAAGTCCCTCCCCAGCTTTTTTATAGGCCCCCTTCTGATACTGGAATTCGGGTAAAGGAAGCCTATGGCTTCACCTAATATAGTCAAGCTTGGCTAATGGCCATTGTGATTGGCTATTCTGTGTCCAAAGGCCCATTAGTCTTGGGCTGTATTGATAAAAAGAGATGAGCAGGTAACAACGTGCTCTGTCCTTGTATTTGTGTGCTGGAAGGCCACAAGTATGTCACATGGGAGCCTCTTCTTCTCCAGACTGAACAGCCCCAACTCTTTCAGTCTGTCCTCATAGCAGAGATGCCACAGCCCTCTGAGCATCCTTGTGGCCCTTCTCTGGACATGCTCCAGCATGTCCACATCCCTGTTGTCCCAAGGACTCCAGAACTGGATGCAGTACTCCAGGTGGAGTCTCACCACAGCACAGTAGAGGGGGAGAATCACTTCTCTCGACCTGCTGGCCACCCTTCTGCTGCAGCCCAGGCTCTGGTTGGCTTTCTGGGCTGCACACTGCAGACTTCTCAGACCCTATAATGAGGTCAGAATTGCTCATGCCAGCGAGGAAGTAATTCGTGGAGACTTGCAGATTTTTTTTTTTTTAAAAAAACCTCTTTTGAAAACATATCCTGGAGGGATCTTGTTGTAGTTGCTTTGCTTTGTTGTACGAGGCTTTGGGGGTTTTATTTATTTATTTATTTTATTTCCATTTATGCTAACGTGAGAGGCAAGGAGAGATTTCTATCAACACACAAAGCATATTGGGAATTGCTTGGGTCAAATAATTTTGCCCTTTGGTAAAACGATGCTTTAGGAATATTATCACAGACATTGGTTATATTAGCAATCTGTTTATCCAGGTAACTGAGAGGCAAATGCAGCTAGCTGGCATCTTAAGAAGACAAAGACAGAGTGGAGGGGGTTTGGACGATGCTGCATATAAATGACTTATTTATTTTGATAAGATTTTACTGGAATTCCAGAAAGAGATGGGACATATTGCTGTAAAATACTTATCAGCGTGAAATAATGCTACTCCCCCTGCCTCCTGTGCTGCCTAGTTGGTAATGCTGATCTAGATGGATGGCTGTGGTGGAGAGAGAATCTGCATCAGAGTGGCACTGTGGTGAAATCCTGTGACCCCCTCCATGCTGGGTATGGGGTAGTGAGGGTGCTCCAGGGGGGAGGTGAGCTCTCAGGTGTAGTATCATAGAATAGTTTAGGTGGAAGGGACATCAAAGCTCAGCCACTTCCAACCCCCCTGTGCCATAGGCAGGGACACCTCCCTCTAGAACAGGTTGCTCAGGGACTCATCCAGCCTGGTCGTGAACACCTTCAGAGAGCCTAAAAAGTCCCTCCCTAGCTTTTTTATAGGCCCCCTCCAGATACTGAAATTTGGGTAAAGCAAGCCTATGGCTTCACCAAATATGGTCAAGCTTGGCTAACTACCATTGTGATTGGCTATTCTGTGCCCGAAGGCCTGTTAGTCTCAGGCTGTACTGATAAAAAGAGATGAGCAGGTAACAACGTGCTCTGCCCTTGTATTTGTTTGCTGCCTGCTGCCACTGCTCTCTGCTTCCGGCAGTTTTCTGCTTCACTGCCTTATTGCATCCTGAACTGCCTGGAAACTGCCTGCCTCGAGTTCACCAGGAACAGGCTTTAAATGCCTCCAAATGATTGGCCTGCGTAGCCAGCCTGACATCTGTGCTGAGACTGCACACTGCAAGGCATCCTGTCTATACCTGAAAGTCTCCTGCCAAGAGGAGAAGTCATGGAGGTACACAGATTGTCCAGAGAAACCAGGACCAGGTCAGAGATAGTCTCCCGCTTTCCTCAGCAGCCTGGGAAGAATCAGAAGCCTCAGTGGCTAAGACACCAACAGAACCCCAGGAAAGCGTTTGGCTACTGTCTGAAGCTGTAGTTAGCCCCACAAGTTGGGGAATAATATTTTGCGAGTAAATACTTAAAGCCTCTTGTAATTTAGCAGCTGCCTTCTGCCATAAGCAGAAAGGAGCTTCCTTGAAGTCCACCTAGTGGGCAAGCAGTATATTGACTGCAAGAACCTTCTCCTCCAGTTCAATGAATGTTTATCTATTTTTTGCTAGTTATTTGTTCTAGATCCAGTTATTCCTTTGTCTAATGTTTCCATGACTGTTGCAGAAGAACCTGATTATTATTAAAATTAGTGGTTGGGATGGCAAGAGTTTTGCATAGCAAAATTAATGAACAGTGATAATTTCTGAAAATACCATCTTGCAATCAATTAATTACCCCTCTGTTATGGCAGGGGAGGTTTAGATTGGACATTAAGAATAAATTCTTTGCTATGAGGGTGGTGAGGCACTGGAAATGGTTGCCCAGAGAAGTTGTGGATGCCTCATCCCTGGAAGTGTTCTAGACCAGGCTTGGAGCGACCTGGTCTAGTGGAAGGTGTCTCTACCATTGGCAGGGGGTTTGGAACAGGATGATCTTTGAGTGTGCTGCTTTGAACTAATTGGAGGATTTGAATGAGAAATTAGACTAGAGGCTAACAAAGGAAAATGAAGTTTGGTTCTACTTCACCCATTTGTTTACTGATATGGTATAAATGTTATAACCAAAACAAAGATAAGACAAATTGCTTTTAGCCGTGCTGGCCAATGCATGTCTCTCTCTCCCTGCCTTCCTAGCTGGATCTGAATAACTTCACTAACAACTTTCCTGCTGCTAATCCCCCTGGTCGATCTACTTTTGCTTATCTGTCATGAAAGACAGATAATGAGATAAGATTGGGAAGTAGGGGAAGGTGATAGGGTGGTTGGAAACCCCCTCTTAGGGACTCTGATCTCTCAGAGGGCTGTGGTGTCTCTGTATTACCTTTTCTCTGTATATATCTGTAAATATCTGTAATATATTGTAAATATCTGCTTGTATATTGTGCAAAGCTGTAACTATGAAGTTTCATTCCCTTAACTTCCATTTGGCTGAGTTCTAACCTGGGTTATTTCAAAGTGGGGGTGGGGAACTCCCAAACCACCACCTTGAGGTTCCATCCAACCCAAACTGTTCTGGGATTCTGTGACCTCCGCTTTGGTGGTGCTGGTAGAGATCTTCCCTTTAATTTTTACTGAGTGATCTAGGTGGTGCTAGAAGCCATGCAGAATGGGTTATTAGGTTTGTCTGACTTAAAAAGAAAAGGAAAAAAAAAAACCACAGAAAGGGAAGGAAAGAAAAGGACCTAATCTCCCTGAGAATGAAAAATTGCTTTGAATCTGCTGTCAAAACAGCAGGGCTACAATGGCACTTGTGCAATTACAGGGATTGTGCATGCAGGAGTGATGAGACTTTTTTACGTATATGAGAAATGAGAGAAAGGTCTTTAAAATCACACTTTAGTTTTACTTCATAATTATGTGGCTCCGGGACGATGCATCACGGAGGTCTCTCTCGGCACTGAAGTATGAAATTGTTTGAACATTTATTTTTTTAATCCAGAAGCGGTGCCATGAGCAATGCTTCAGAACGGTCTTGAATTGACTGGAATTCTATTAGTCATGTCTCTATTTTTAAAAAGGCAGTAATTAATTCAGGAGATTTAGAAGGTTTTGATTTTCATCTCTGAGAAGCTGAAGGGTCGAAAAGTAAATTTGGGGTGGCACAGAGCGGCGCTGAACGCCCAGGCTGTGCGAGAATCAATGGTGTGCGTGTGTGGTGGAGTAAACTGCTAAGATGTGTTGTAAGGAATGGAGAATTTGTGTACCTGGGAAAAGTGGTCGTGGAATAAGCGTGGAGGAATTGAGGAATGGCATTCTAATGGTAAACGAAGGACACGCTGGGTTCAGTTTTGGGCCCCTTGCTTCGAGAAGGACATGGAGAGGCTGAAGCTGGTCCGGAGAAGGGAAATGAAACTGACAAAAGGCTGGTGAGGAGCAGCTGAGGGAACTTGGGGTGTTCAGCCTGGGGAAGAGGAGGTGTACTGGTTTGAACTAATTGGAGGATTTGAGAGAGAAACTAGTCTATAGGCTGAGAGAGGAAAACAGATGATGCTACTCCACTCACAGCTTTACTGAGAAAGAAAAAAACAAAACTTGTTTTAGGAGTTGTAACCCAAATATAGATAAGTCAGAGCACTTCAGGCATCCCTGGGCTGTGGCTGTTTTCTTGCATGGCTCCTTTGTCCCTGCCTTTTGTAGCTAATTCTCAATAATTCCACTGACTTCTTTTCTACTGCTAACCCTCTGGCCGATCTACCTTTGCCTATCTGCTGCATCAACAGCTGGTGAGATAAGACTGGGGAAGGGGGAAAGGTGGTAGGGGTGGTTAGAAACCCCTCTTAGGGATTCTGATCTCTAGGAGGGCTGTGGTGTTTCTGTGTTACCTTTTCACTGTATATATCTGTAAATATCTGCTTGCATATTGAGCATTGCTGTAAATATAAAGCTTCATTTACCAAGTTCCAGCCGTTCTGAGTCCTAGCCTGGGTTATACCAAAGGGTGGGGGGAGCAGGGAACTGCTAAACCACCACAGGAGGCTGAGGGGAGACCTTATTGCTCTACACAACTCCCTGTAAGGAGATTGGAGCCAGTTAGGTGTCAGCCTCTTCCTTCAGGCTGGAAATTATATGACAAGAGTGTAGGGCTTCAAATTGCCCCAGAAGAGGTTTGGTTGGACATGAGGAACAATTTCTTCCCCAGAAGGGTTGCCAAGGCCTGGCCCAGGCTGCCCAGGGCAGAGTCATAGAATCATAGAATGGTTTAGGTTGCAAGTGACCTCAAAGCTCATCCAGTTCCAACCCCCTGCCATAGACAGGGACACCTCCCACTAGAACAGGTCGCTCAAGGCTTCATCCAACCTGGCCTTGAACACCTCTAGGGAGAGAGAGCAGCCACAACCTCCCTGGGCAACCCGTTTCAGTGTCTCACCACCCTCACTGCAAATAATTTCCTCCTAACATCCCATTTAAATCTCCTCTCTGCTAGCTTAAACCCATTGCCCCTCATCCTGTCATTACAAGATCTTGAGTCCCCATCCTTGGAGGGGTTTCAAAGCCATGGAGATATGGTGCTTAAGGGTTGTTTAGTGGTGACCTGGCAATGGTAGGTTTAATGGCTGGATTGGATGATCTTAAAAGTCTCTTCCAACCAAAATGATTCAATGATTCTACGACTCTATAATTTCTAATGCTGTCATGGGAGCCTCACAGCTTCTCATTAGTGTAGGGACACCATCACTGTCCAAAGAGGTTAAACACAGCTTTTGCCTCACCTATCTGTAAAGGAAAGGCAAAGTATCCCATGCGAGGGATTTTTAAGAGCCACTGTTAGCCAAAATAAAAAACCAAAAAACCCCTTCAAATTCTTCTATGAAAGATACCAAATAGCATAAAGAGTGTCATTATTCTGCATACCACTGTGTAAAAGCTGCAAATTGCCTTTTGTCTGGAGTGTAACAGGCTGTACTTAACCACTCACACCTGCTGACTGCTGAGACTCAACCTGAGCATCACTGTCCATAATAGAAATAATTAATCCCCGTGAAGAGGTATTCCAGGCAAGCCTGAATTTCTTGCATTGTATGCAGAGGCAGGAAGAGTTGATAACCTTTAACAATAATTTTCTGTTGTTACTCCAAGGGGTGGGCTTGAAAAGTTTCAGATATTTGATGCTGAACGATTGGGCTCTTCAAAGCTGCCAGCGTGGTCACTGTTGGGCTGTGTGATCAGCAGCCAAAGCACCACATTTAGAACTGCACAGCCATGCACAGAGACTATGGTAGGGGTTAGGAGGGACCTCTGGAGATGATCCACACTCCAATCCTCCTACCAAGGCGGGCTCACCTAGAGAAGGTTGCAGAGGAACATGGCCAGGTAGGTTTGGAATCTCTGCAGATATGGAGACTCCATCTCACCTCCTCACAGCCTGTTCCGGTGCTCCATCACCCTTAAATTAAGGAAGTTCCTCCTCGTGTTCAGATGGAAATTCTCATCTTCCAGTTTGTATCAGAAATCTTTTGTCTCCTGGGTTTCTTGCCATGCCTCATGTTTGGTGGTTCAGTGTTTCTGGGGCAAGCACAGCCCATGTGGACTCTCACTGAAGGATGTTGATTTGGTGGTTTTTGGTTTTTTTTAGCTTGTGTATTAAAACAAAGGATTTCAGACTCACAAGAGGTGTGCAGAGGAGAGCCACAGCATTGTGTTTTCTCGTAGGAGCAGGGGATTGGATATTTTGGGAAGTCAGTATGTAGGCTGGAAGCTGTCCTGCTTGCCTTGGAACATTCAGCTGTTACTCGTGCTGAAGGATGTGAGGCCTCTCTCTCCAGATACAGTCTCTTCCTACTCTCCTCCTCCTTGTCACTTCTGGAGATGCTCTCTTGCTGATACCCATTTTAGACCTGCTTCCCAGGAGCCTGTTCTACCTTCTGCCTTTTCTACTTTCTTACCTACTGAGTTATCAGTTCTTGTCCACAGACTTCTTCTCCAACAATAACAGGCACAAGTTTTGGGGATAGAAGACAACTCACCACCTGCTAACAACCAGGCCAGGGTGATATCTCCTCTGCCTCTTCCCTGGCCCCAGCAGCATCCAGTACAGAACACAGCAGAGATGAGCAGCCCCATCCTTCACCCCAACCCTCCTGTCCCTCTTTTCTCCAGTGGCACCTCTGCCAGAACCTGTAGGCATAGATGGAAATCCTCCATAACTCTTATGACCTGAAGCTGTGCCAGGAGAGGTTTAGATTGGATATAAGGAAAAACTTCTTTAGAGGAAGAGTGTTCAAGCATTGGAACAGGCTGCCCAGGGAGGAATCTGCTGGAGATGGTCCAGTGGAGAGCTACGAGGATGATGAGGGAGCTGGAGCATTACCTGATGAGGAGAGGGTGAGGGACCTGGGGCTGCTTAGTCTGGAGAAGAGAAGACTGAGAAGGGATTTAAACAATGTTTATCAATAGCTGAGGGCTGGGAGTCAGGAGCAGGGGGACAGGTTCTGCTCACTGCTCACTGGGATGGGACAAGGAACAATGGATGGAAGCTGCAGCACAGGAGGTTCCAGCTCAACACAAAGGAAAATTTCTTTACTGTTCCAGAGCACTGCCACAGGATGCCCAGAGAGGTTGTGGAGTCTCCTTCTCTGGAGCCTTTCAAGGCCTGTCTGGATGTGTTCCTGTGTGGCCTGAGCTGGACTGTATGGTTCTGCCGTGGCAGGGGGGATAGGACTTGATGAGCTGTTTGGGTCCCTTCCAACCCCTGAGATCCTGTGAGCCTGTAGTGGAGTCCCCATCCCTGGAGGTGCTCAGGAAATGTGGCCATGGCACTTGGGGACGTGGTTTAATGACCATGGTGGTGCTGGGTTGAGGGTTGGACTCAATGATCTTGGAGGTCTTTTTCCAACTGAAACAATGCTACGATGCTATGACTGAAAGTGCTGCAGTAGATGCTCTTATTGGTTGTCCTCTCCTGGGCTCTGCTGAGAGAAAGCTGTGAAGTCAAGGGCATCTGAAAAGCACAGATTGCTTACTGTCACTATTGGATTGCTTGGTAACCATTTGCTTAGGGCAATTACCACTAATTATTTAGCAGAATTGGAAAAAAGCAGAAAACTAATCTATAAAAGGTACCAGGGACACATTACTGTCTGATAATGGGATTTTACAAGATAGCCAAAACACACCCAGCCCAAAATGTGTCTGTCTAGATGTAAAAAAAAGAGGAATATTCTTCATTTGCTACTTGGGATATTTGAAGGGGGAAAAAAACCTCCAAAACAACAAAAACAAAAACCCCAAACAAGCAAAAAAAGAGCTCCATCATAGAGAGTATGAGATGAGGTTTGGGCTGATATTTATTTATGGAGTGAGCTTCTTCTTGATAATTTAGGAAGTACATAAAGTGCATCTAATTTTATCCCACTCAGATACAGGCAGGAGGTTCTGTCTAAGCTAAAATTATCTGGGGGTGGTTTGAGGGCATTTTTTTTTTTTTTTTTTTTTTTTTTTTTTTTTNTTTTTGTTTTGGTTTGGTTTTTTTTTGTCTAGGCCATCTGTAGATGTAATTTTGTCTTGCAGAGTTAGGTGCACACCCAATCATAGCAGGTAATGACTTGAGCCTCTTGTCTCCTCTGAGGGGGCAGGAAGGAGAAATGTTCCCACCTCAGAGCTTGCCTCAGATTTTTCTTTCCCCCTCCTTCTTGGTCAGGCTTTCTGCTTTCGGCTCCAGATGCCCTTCTGCCAAATGACCTAAGATGAAGTCAGGTTTGAAGGGGAGTTGTGACTATTTTATTGTCTTTGCACATTTCGTCTGTAAAAGGAGTGTAATGAAACCCATTTAGATCTCACAGCTGTGAGGGTTATTAAATTAAAAGTGATTTTGGACTGTTGGTTGAAAGAAAGTCCAAGTATTGGCCACTATCAGTTCTGGGTTTTACTCAAATTTCTGAAATTAATTAAGGTGACAACTTTATTTGAGGCAGTGTTTGAGGGCTGAAAGTTCTTTGCTATGAGGACAGACTGAGCGAGCTGGGATTGTTCAGCCTGGAAAATAGAAGGATCCAGGGAGACCTTCTGGTGGACTTTCAGTGCCTTAAGGGGCCAATCAGAAAGCTGGGGCCAGACTTTTTGGCAGGGTCTGTTGTGACAGGACAAGGGGTGATGGTTTAAACTAAAATAGGGAGAGAAGGAACAGATTTTTTTTACACTGTAGGTGGTGAAACCCTGGCCCAGGTTGCCCAGAGGTGTGGGCGATGCCTATCCCTGGAACCAGTCCAGGTCAGGTTGTTTGTGGCTCTGAGCAAACTGCTCTAGTTGCAGATGTCCCTGCTGAGTGCAGGGTGGGGGTTGGCTTAGATGATCTCCAGTGGTCCCTTCCAACCCCTGTCCTGTGGTGGAAGTGCCTTCTACTGCCTGCAATGGCTTGGATGTGGAGAGCAAAGCAAAAGCTCTAATCCATTGAGCTGACCTAAAGAAGTGGTAGCTCTTCCATGACTTACAGCTGAGTAAGATTCCCCTCTGGATTGAGAATGCCTTAGTTGAGGGATTTGCCACTGTAAATGTGATTTCTTTGTTTAAATATCCTGTAATTAGAGATGTAATGAAGCCAGTTCACAATATCAGGTATTTCCCAGGTAATTTCCCAGGTAGCACTGTCAGGTGCTGTTACAAGCCAGCATATGGTCAGGATCACACAGAATCACAGAATGTTAGGGGATGGAAGTGACCTCGAAATATCCTCTAGTCCAACTCCTCTGCCATAGCAGGGCCACTCTTTTCTTTCTTTTTTTTTTTTTAATTTTAATTTTTTTTTTACAGTCTTGTTTTAATGTTGTGGTTTTTTTTTTT
>VWZI01005530.1:293837-305176 GCA_013396835.1 Psilopogon haemacephalus
TTTATCCCACTTCTCCTTTATTATAGAATCAACCAGGTTGGAAGAGACCTCCAAGCTCATCCAGTCCAACCTATCACCCAGCTCTATCCAATCAACTAGAGCATGACACTAAGTGCTCCATCCAGGCTTTTCTTGAACACCTTCATGGACAGTGACTCTACCACCTCCTTGGGCAGCCCATTCCAATGCCTTGAGCACCTCCAGGGAGGTTGTGGAGCACGGAAGCACAGAATGTGATCCGTGATCACATTCTGTGCTCCACAACCTCCCTGGGCAACCTGTGCCGCTCTTTCCCCACCCTCACTCTCAAAAATTTCTTCCTCATCTTCAGTCACAATCTCCCCTTGTCAAGCTACACAGAAACAATCAGATTGGAAAAGAGCTTTGAGCTCATCAATTCCCATCTAGCACCTTCTAATTAACTAAACCCTGGCACTGAGTGCCTCATGCAGCCTTCTCTTAAACACCTCCAGGGATGGGGACTCCACCACCTCCCCGGGCAGCCCATTCCAATACCAATCACTCTGTGCAGAACTTCCTCCTAACATCCATCCTATACCTCCCCTGGCACAACTTGAGACTGTGTCTCCTTATTCTGTTGCTGGGTGCCTGGGAGAAGAGCCCAACCGCACCTGGCTACAACCTCCCTTTCCTCTCCATCTATTTTTCCCCCCATCTTCCTCCTTTTCTTTCTATCTCCTTCCTTTTCTCTTCATCTTCTTCTTTCCCATCTTCCCCCTTTCCTTTCCTCTCCTCTCCTTCTCCACCCTTTCCCCCATTTTCCTCTTTTCATCTCCATCATTTTTCTATCCATCTCCCTCCTTTCAGCACCACCTCTGCTTTTCCACCCCACACTGCATTTCCCCCATTGTTTTCCCCCAAACCCAGAGCACCTGGGTGCTGTTGGAGTCTCCTCCCACCCCAGGTGTGACCACTTTGCCCTCCCTGCCCACTGCCCTATTTAATCAGCCTCAGGAAAATCCAAAGTCCCAAGTTTGTCCAACTGGGCAGAGGGATCCTCTTCCTGTCACCACTGGTGAGTCCTCATGGTGCACGCTGGGTGAATGGGTGTGGGATCTAAAGCTAGGATTAGAGACTTGATGATCATTCTAACATCACCAATGGGTGCTGGTTGTGCCTCCTTAGTTAAGCTGAGCTCCTCTCTGCTTAGCTGCTTCTTTCTGCTCATGTATGATGTGCTGAAGTACTTGGCTGAACTGGAAGCTCATGGGGGGGAGTAGTATTGTGTTGTCATAGAATTGTTTCAGTTGGAAAAGCCCTTTAGGACCATCAAGCCCAACCTTCAACCCAACACCACCATGGCCACTAAACCACATCCCAAAGTGCCATGGCCACACATTGCTCAAACACTTCCAGGGATGGCAACTCCACCATCTACCTGGGCAGCCCATTCCAGTGCCTGACCACTCTTGCAGCAAAGAAATTGTTCCACGTGTCCAACCTAAACCTCTCCTGGCACAACTTCAGGCTGGTTTTTTTCTCATTCTAGGGAGAAGAGACCAACTCCCACCTCACTGCAACCTTCTTTCAGGGAGTTGTAGAGAGCAATCAGCAACTAGTTGCAGCTGAAGCTGCTAGTTGCTTCAGAGAGTTATGCAAAACAACTGTGTTACCAAAAATGAGATAACTGAAATGTTAAAAGTACTGAATTTGGGCTCAGCTCCCTGAGGAGGAGGCTCTGAAATGCTTTTTATAGCCTCCTGCTTCTGTGTCTTCATATTGACTATCATGGCTATGCAAATGCTATCAATTGCAATAAAATCAATTAGAGTGCTATCAAGTCTCATAAAAATATGCATCCATTAGTTTGCTGCTGAGGCACTGTTTCTGCCCTACTTGCTCATGGCCAAGACAGAGGAGGGGTGTGCAGCATGGTGATGCCCACTGGGAGCTGTAGGGCATCTTCTGTTTAGTCTGAAGAAGAGGAGGCTGAGAGGAGATCTTCCTCATGTGTACAAAGACCTGAGAGGTAGGGGTCAAATGGCTGGGGCCAAGCTCTTTTCAGTGGTCAGCAGCAAAAAGCCAGGGAGCAACAGCTAAAAACACAGAAGGTTTCACCTCACCATGAGGAGAAACTTCTTTACAGAGCAGTGGGACAGCCTGCCCATAGAGGTTGTGGAGCCTCCTTCTCTGAAGACTTTCCAAATCCACCTGGGTGCATTCCTGTGTGAACTACCCTAGGGGATCCTGCTTTGGCAGGAGAGTTGGACTGGATGATCTCTGGAGGTCACTTCCATCCTCTCAAGTTCTGTGGTTCTTTGCATAGTGCAAGATCTTGAGTGTCCAACACCCTGCCTACATCCTTTGAGTGGACATTGATCAGGGCAGTGGTGGAGTCCCCATCCCTGAAGGGGTTTCAAAGCTGTGGAGATGTGGTGCTGAGGGACATGGTTTAGTGTGACCTGGCAGTGCTGGCTTAATGCTTGGAAAAGGTCTCTAAGGTTGTCAAGTCCAGCTTTCAGTGAGCTTGAAGGACTTTTTATTCAATGAGTCTGAAGGACTTTTAAAACCATGATTCTGTGATCAGCTGAGGTGGGCTTTTGTGCAGGATGCCTGGGAGACCAAAGAAAGAGCAGAGTGACTTCCAGCCCAGCTCCAGAGCCAACTATGCAATCCAACCTTTTCTAACCATGAATTTGCACCTTGAAGAAAGGATCCCAAGTACCTGTTAAGAACCATAACTAGACAGAAAATGTAGCCTGAGAGGTGAGTTTTCTAACACTACAATTAGTGTGACTGTCCTAAAGGGTTTGTTCTGCTCCTCCTTCTGTGACACCTTTGTCACAGAAATCCTTGTGCCCTTTCTAGGCTGCTGTTAGCTTTTGGTGGTTTTGCTGCTTTTTTTTTTTTTTCCCAACCATCTTGGCTTAAACAAATTTTACCCACAAAACAAGAGGGTTTCACAGGGTGCTGAACAGCATCTAGGTCCTGCATGGGTTAGGGGACATCTTCTCTGGCCAAAAAAAACTCCACTACCAGGCTAGGAAGGCTAAGATCTTTTCCTGCCATCCACAAGATCTACATTGCAACAGGAGGAAAATGATGCAGCAAATCACTGCAGCTCTCTGCACTGCAGAACTGGTGCCATTTTTTTTTTTTCCCCCTCCCCGTGTTCAAATTAGATTTTCATGGATCTAGCTGGTACCTGGGCTCGCAGCAATCCCTTGACTAACTCTTTCTAGCCTGTATTTTCAGGGGGAAAATAAGGGAGTCTGGTTTTGTTCTAACGTTTTGGATAGAGATTGTGGGATGTTAAATGATGGCACCCCCCAAAAAAAAGAGGGGGAAAAAGATTAGATGGATGGTAAAAAAAATCTTATTGAAGGGTGACAGTAAAGGGTAAAAGTTTGGTTGAAGCCTGACTGTAATGGAAATACAAAATCTATTGCAGCCTTTAGGAAGGGCAAAGATTTTATTGCAATTGATGGCGTTTGCATGACGATGGGAGTCAATATGCAGACAGCAAAGCAGGAGGTTATAAACTGGAAGGGTAAAAACTGTGTCTTGCCCCTAACCTGAGAAGTGAATAATGCCCTTCTCGGAGTCCTGCTCTGAAGAAATTCTGTTGAACACAATTTAGTGTAAGACTGGGATACCTGCACTGATGGATACAGCTTTGGCTCCTCCACCTTTAACAAGACCTTAATGGGAACGTCCGAGTCCTGACCCATCCGAAGGGTAGTTCAGGAGGAAGTGCAATTGCACTATAAATAATTCACTTCAGTGCCTCAGCCACCATTCAGTGCAGCCCTTTTAATGCCCCATAAACTCAAATGTACCATGCTATTTCTCTCTGTTGCAAACTGCTCTCGCAGGGCCAGCAAATGGAATAGCACCAGCAGACCATATGCTGTGGAGACCAGAGAGCGGATGAAATTGCAGCCCTGCTGACAACCTGCTTCATTCCTCTGGCTGGAAAGTGCATGTGGTGAGATGCAGCTCCTTCCTTTGTCTCTCTCTAATATGCTTTGAGAAAGTCTCCGTGGCCCAGCCCCTATGTGGGGTGCAATGTCATAGAATCATAAAAGCAGTCAGGGTTGGAAGGGACCACAAGGATCATCTAGTTCCAAATCCCTGCCATGCCCAGGGACACCCTACCCTAGATCAGGCTGCCCACAGCCTCTGCCAGCCTGGCTGCAAACACCTCCAGGGAAGTGGCCCCAAACACCTCCCTGGGCAACCCATTCCAGCCTCTCACCACTCTCATGCTCAACAACTTCCTCCTCCTTGCATCCAATCTGAATCTCCCCACCTCCAGCTTTGCTCCATTCCCCCTAGTCCTGTCACTACCTGAGAGCCTCAAAAGTCCCTCCCCAGCTTTTTTGTAGCCCTCTTCAGATCTTGGAAGGCCACAAGAAGGTCACCTGGGAGCCTCCTCTTCTCCAGCCTGCACAGCCCCAACTCTTTCAGGCTGTCCTCACAGCAGAGGTGCTGCAGCCCTCTGAGCATCCTCCTGGCCCTTCTCTGGACATGCTCCAGCATGTCCACATCCCTCCAGTAATAGGGGCTCCAGAACTGGATGCAGTACTCCAGGTGGGGTCTCACCAAGTACTCCAGGAGAGTTTGCCCTGGGTGTTTTGGTGAGCAAAGAGCATGTTGATGCTTGTCCTTCTTCCATAGCTGCTGTGAAATGGGGGGCAAAAGGAGCCAGTCTCACAGGATGGGGCAGCTGCCCTCACCTGAAGAACATCTGCATGGTTATTTCTGAAGTGCTGTTCTCACAGATCTGGCAGAAGTTTGTGGCAATCATGGAGTGGTAGGGGTTGGAAGGGACCTCAGGAAATCATTGAGTCCAACTCCCCTGCCAAAGCAGGATTGCCTCGGGCAGGCCACACAGCAATACATCCAGGTGGGTGTTGAAATTCTTTAGAGGAAGAGACCAAAACCTCTCTGGGCAGCATCCAGCTGAGGCCATTTCCTCTTGCCCTGTCACTTCTTCCTTGGGAGAAGAGACCAACTCCAACCTTCTTTCAGGAAGGTGAAGAGAGCCACAAAGTCTCCCTTCAGCCTCCTTTTCTCCATACTAAACAAGCACAGCTCCCTCAGCTGCTCCTCACCAGAGCTGTTTTCCAGAACCTTTGTTGCCCTTCTCTGGACACACTCCAACACCAAAATATCTTTCTTGTAGTGAGGACTCCAAAGCTGACCCCAGCACTCAAGGTGTGACATCACCAGTGCTGAGCACACACAGTCACCCTCTCTGCAGCCCCCCAAAGTCCTCACTGTGACCTGGTTTCTCCTTGCTTCTGCTTTCCCTTCCTCCATATGGGTTAGTGAAAGTACTATAGGTTTACTCCTTTTGTAAGGCAGAGGACAACCTGGCTTGTGGGCACTTTGAATTTCCTGCTGTAAAAACCCAAATGAGTTTTCCCCAAGTTATGAAACACTTGATACCTCTAAGGCTTTTGTCCCAGCTGGCAGGAGAGCTGGAATCTCCACTCTGCCTTGTACAAGTCTCCATTAAGCAGTGTGAAATTGGTCCATTTATAATTCATTTTAGGGTCTAAATCTCAGGATGATGTTGAAATGACTAGAGCTCCCTGGAAGGCAGCCAGGAGTTGTCCTGCCCTTTTCTTGTTCCTGCAGAAGAAATGTATTTTCAGCACAAAAACTCAATTAGGACAGCAAAAGTGTGCTCGAGGCAGGGGAAAGGAGCCCTGCTCCTGGGCCATGACCTCTTCTCAGGTGCTTTGCAGACAAGAGGCTGGGCTTAGGGTCCTGTGTAGAGGAGACATCCTGAAGGATGAATCACTTCCCAAATCCTAACTCCTTTAGAGGAGACATCCTGAAGGATGAATCACTTCCCAAATCCCAATTCCTTTCTTGTCTGCCCTGATATTGCTGCTCCAAGTGTGCAGTGGCCTCTCTTATCTGAGTGGCTGATTAGTTTTTGTTTTCCCAACATCTCAAGTTATTAACTATTGCTAAAATGAGGTGTGAGACCCTGGCTCTACATGTGCTGCCCGATGGCAAATCCAGGTTAAGTTGAAGAGCAATTTCCCACCTGAGGGAGTTTCCAAATACAGTTTCTTCAGCTTGGAATGATTTCCGTTTGAAGTTTCCCACTGCAGATGATTTTCCTTTGCTAATGTTTCAAGCAGCCTGCAAGTTCTTCCCCCCAGACCCTGAAAATCACTAATTGCACCCCTGAGCCCACTGCTCCCTCCAGTGCAGCACCTGCATTTAGTGCAATTCTCTCCAGAGCTATTTGCTCTGGTTGTGACTGAACAGAATCCTCTCCTCTTCACCACCAGCTGCTTCTGCTCTGCTTTGGGGCCATTTAGCCTGCAGAAAAGCAGCAGCCTGAGAGGGAAATGTCAGTGCTCAGCAAGAGCTGAAGGGTGAAGGTCGTGAGAATGGGGCCAGACTCTTTTCACAGAATCACAGAAACATTCAGGTTGGCAAAGCCCCTCAGGATCACCAAGCCCAACTCATATTGCTGCTCTACAAGGTTCACCCTAAGCCATATTCCCAAGCACTACATCCCAATGACTTAAACACATCCACGGTTGGTGTCTCCACCACCTCCCTGAGAAGCCCATTCCCATGCCTGACCACTCTTGCTGGGCAGAAAATTTTCCTAGTGTCCAGTTTAAACCTACCCTGTTGCAGCTTGGGGCCATTCCTCCCTGGAATTTGCCTCTTTTCTGTGGCGCTCAGTGATAAGTCAAGGGGCAATGGGTGCTAATTGGGATCCAGGAGGTTCCATCTGAACAGGAGGAGAAACTTGTTTGGTATGAGGGTGCTGGAGCCCAGGAGCAGGTTGCCCAGAGAGGTTGTGGAGTCTCCTTCTCTGGAGAGATTCCAAACCCACCTGGATATTGTGATCCTGAGCAAGCTGCTGTGGGTGATCTTGCTTTAGCAAGGGGATTAGACAGGATGGTTTCCAGAGGTGACTTCCTGACTGTGCTGTGGCTCTGTTATGCTATTAATGACAATCCAGGATTTGTAAACTCAGCTCCCATGATCTGTGATGTGACAGAGAGGAGATAGCAGCACCTTTGACTGGAGCCAAGAGGATTTGGGCACTTTGGAGAGAAAATGCATCTGTTTACAACCAGCCAGGCAATCAGAAAGGATGGTGATGGAAAGAGTTGGGGTTTCACTTGTCTTGTAGTGAGGGGAAGTATGGAGAAGTAAGTCTGTGCTCTGCTATGGGGTTGTGTGGTTCCACCACTGCGTTGGTCCCTGGCAGCCCTCTGGCTGATGGTGTGTCCAAGGCCACCATGGACATGACTGCCACCTGAGCAGTTGAGTGCATGGGTGCCTCCACCAAGTTGGTCAGCTCATCCTGGGAGGCAGATGCTTTCCAAAGGAGAGCAAACCCTGAGCTGACTGCCATGCCTGTAGGGACACCTGAGTTTTGCAAAGCCACTCTGTCCTGCTTTCCAACAGCAGCACTTGTAAGCGCTTTGCTTGCTCTCCTGCAGCTTTCCTTTAACTTTTGGGGTCAAGCAGGTCCCAGATGTCCCTTGCCCCAGCATGCTTCTCTCCACTTCTATGTCAGAAGCCCTGAATGTCACATCCTTTGGTTGCAAAGAGATAAATCACTGCAGGGGTGGTGGGAGGCACGATTAATGTCCTGTCATTGCTGGATGGCAGCAGGTTTTTTTGGCATGTAGAGGGAAGCCAGTCCTGTAATGGCTTAATGCCCCTTTGCTCATAAGCTTAACATTAACCACATGCTTAATAAATTTGTTCTCTCAGAGGAGGGCCTGGAGTGAGTGACTGAGAGCTGGGCTTTTCTAGGCTCTGTACCTTCACCAGCTTGCTGTGGAAAGTCGTTTAAATGTCTGCGGTATGTAAGGTTACCCAGCTGTAAAATTGGGTTATCATAAGGCTTGCTTGCTTTACAGCTCAGGTTTAATTCAGCAGTGTTTGTTGTGTGGTGCCAGACCTCGTCTAGCAGGTGTAATAGGGAAGGGGTTATAAATGGGCAGCAGGGAGGACTGTCCATTAGCAAAGTCACTGTCAGAAGGCAAATCCAGCTGGAACGGGGTGCAGAAATTGAGCAGCTGCTGACAGGATCAGGTAATTATCTCTCCTCTAAAATGTAACCTCCCAGGTAATGAGAGGAAGGTGGTAGGAAAGGAGTGGGTGTAGCAGAAGGGCAGGTGTTGCCAGCTGCCTGGAGCTCTGCAGAGCCTCGTGTGCCAGGTACAATGCCCAGTCCCATCATTGTGTGTGTGGTACCTGCCTGGCTGCTTGCTCTCTGCCTTTATTCCAACCAGTGTGGAGGGGAGACCTCGAAGGGTAGGATCACATAATCATAAAGGATGGAAAAGGCCTCTTGGATTATTGAGTCCAACCATCAACCCAACACCACCCTGCCAACTAAACCATGTTCTGAAGAGCCATGTCCAAGCATTTTTGAGACAAGCTCCAGCACCTCAATGTCCTTCTTGGAGTAAAGCCTCCGAAACTGAACCCAGTGTTTGATGTGTGACCTCATCAGTTCTGAGTACAGGGAGGCAATCACTTGCCTGGTCCTGCTGGCCACACTATTCCTGGTGCAGGCCAGGCTGCTGGTGGCTTGCTTGGCCACCTGAGCACACATTGGCTCATCTTCAGACTGCTGTCAACCAGCACTTTCCCACCAGGGAGGTCCAAGCCTGGAACGTTTTTAGAATCATAGAATGGTTTAGGTTGGAAGGGACCTCAAAGCTCAGCCAGTTCAAATCCCCCTGTGCCATAGGCAGGGACAACTCCCACTAGAACAGGTTGCTCAAGGACTCATCCAACCTGGTGCTCAACACCTCCAGGGAGGTTGTGGTGCACAGAATCGCCCAGTGTGATCAAAGGTAAGGAAGCCCTGAGTCCAGGTAACTCTCTTCATCCCTGAATGCTTCTGTGGCTTTCCTGCCCGAAGCATTTTGTTTCTTCACCTGATTTGCTTGGAATAATGCCTTGGCCCAGCAGAACATTTAATATTTGTGAGCCATGTGCTGTTTGGATCCCTTGGTGTGAGTTGTATTAATGCCCAGAAAGTGCAGGTATGTAAAATCACAAGTATCAGCTCAGTCAGGAGGTCTGGAGGAGGCATCCCCAGAGGAAAGCATCCTTCTGTCTCTGCTTCTCCAAGGCACTCAGTGGCTGCTTGCACTTCCTGTGGAGCATGATTCTTCTTCTGAGTGCTGAATTTCATGCTCCCAATACAGAGCTCTTGGGTTAGGAAGTTGTGTCCCACTTCTGAAAACTGAAGGGCTTCCAAGGACTTCAATTAAATCTGACTTCTTAAAGAGTCTCCTCTGCTAAGGGTCCTGTCCTACGTTTTGCTGCCTCAGCCTTCGTTTGTGGGGAGTTCTGCTGGGAAAGAGCAGTGATGCTGACTGTGACAGCTCTTTTTTTTTAACCCTTTAAAAGGTCTTCTGCTTATCTCAATCTTCCTATCACATTGTGATATGAGCTGGTGACTGAAACAAGCCCTGGATGGAGTGGGAAATCTCACCAGTGCCTTGCTTTTCACAGCCCTGTGATGGGGACAATGCAGAGTCCTGAAAGCTGCTGGCAGGCACACACTGCAGGGCTGGGCTTGGACAAAGCTCCTCAGTAAATGACCTTCAGCCAAAGCTCCCTCTCGTGTGTGCAGCCAGGTAGGAAAAAAAAAGATGGGGAATGGATAAGAAAGCGACAGAGTAAATAAGCAGACCTAAAGAACAAGTTTAAATTCAGGCAGGGCTCAGATTTCTATCTGTGAGCACAATGCATTTCATTGAGCAAAGGGCAAGGTAAAGAACAGGGTTGGTTTATTTTTGCAAGCGTAGCACACTGGATGTGGAAATCAGTCAGCAGCCTCTGGAGCATGAGAGCAGGGCTGGGAGAGCAGAGAGGCTTCCTCTGGGAAAACAGAAAAAGATTTCTTAGCTGAACCTTGGCTACAGGGACCAGCTTCTGGTGCTCACAAAGCCTTCTCTGCCCCGTGGAAATGCTGCTGATGGTATGGTGAAGAAGGAGCTCCAGCTGTACCCACAGGCAGGGAAACAAGCAGGGATGCCCAGCTGCACCAGCAGTGGGATGCCCACTCAAGGTGATGCCCAAGAGATGGCTTAAAATCAAGGCTGAATAATATTGCAGCCAAAAGGAGGAGCCACGGAGCCATCTCCCAGCAGATTACTTACAATCATAGAATGGTTTTGGTTGGAAGAGACCTTTAAGATCACCAAGTACATCTAAACCATGTGCCTCAGCACCTATATGGTGTTTAAACTCTTCCAAGGATGGGTAATCCACCATTGTCCTGGGAAGCCTGTTCTAGGGCTTGATAACCCTTTGGAGGCAGAAATTGTTCCTGTGTCCAACCTAAACCTCTCCTGGAGCAACCTGAGACCACTTCTCCTTGTCCCATGACTTGTTTCTTGTGAGAAGAAACCAATCTCCACCTGGCTTTGACCTCCAGAGAGCCAGAAGGTCTCCCCTCAGCCTCCTTTTCTCCAGACTGAACAACTCCAGTTATGGAATCATAGAGTGGCTTAGGTTGGAAGGGAGCTCAAAGCTCAGCCAGATCCAACCCCCCTGTGCCATAGGCAGGGACACCTCCCCCTAGAACAGGTTAATCAAGGCCTCATCCAGCCACAACCTTCCTGGGCAACCTGTGCCAGTGTCTCACCACTCTCACTGCAAACAACTTCCCCCTAGCATCCAGTTTCATTCTCCCCTCTGCCACTCTAAACCCATTCCCCCTCATCTTGTCATTACAAGACCTTGTCAGTAGTCCCTCCCCAGCCTTCCTCCCCAGTTCTCTCAGCTGCTCCTCAGGAGACTTCCACTTAAAGCTGCTGCTCTCCATGGTTTCTCCATCCTTATTTATTTTGAGCATTGCTTAATGCTTACCTTCCCATCCCACTGACCTTCCACTTCTCTGAATTTTGTTTGTCCTTGACAAGTGATGTTTGGAAGCCGACTCCTACCTCCCAATCTGTCCATGCTTGCTCATCCCATTTCCTGGAGCTTCCCAGAGCGCTGCAGAACCTTTGGCCAGCCTCAGCACCGCGTCGCCAGCCCTGCTGTTTCCTCCTCCCAGCCCAGCAGGGACCAGCAATGCTCAGGAACAGGTTGTCAGAGGTGAAACCCAAACTTCGGTGCACTCTGTGTAAGCGTTAATGAACCTTGTAAAGCGAATGCTCACCCAAGTACATCGAGCCCCAGCTGCTCTCCCCAGGGATGATAACCTGCCAGAGACTGAACGCTGTGTGCTGAACAGCTCTTGATTTGCTGGAGATACACAGGAGGGGGATGTAAAGGGACAGGCTTGCAAAGAGATTGCTGCCCCTGGGGAACTTGGCTCCTCCTAACACAGGGCTCTTTTTTTTTTTTTTTTT